>JAKSZT010054023.1:5449743-5502269 GCA_026826555.1 Tolypeutes matacus | reverse complement strand
TTCGGATGAACCAATCCCCACGAACCCCCCCCCCCCCAATAATCCCCTGCAGTACCCATTGTAACCCTTCTGTGATCCAAATCCTCCATGAACATTTAGTCCATAAAATAATCAAATACACTTACTAGGAAAAAGAAACAAGTGTGATAAGAGTACATGCAAGAGACAAACATAAGGAAACTCAGGGGAAAAAAAAAAGAAGGAAAAAAACAAACAATCAAACAAAGAACAAAACAAAATAAAATATAATTAGTGGATTGGGACATTCAAAAAATGGGCAAAAAAGCAAAGGAAATGCCTTTAAAATATATATATATATTCATTTTCTTTTCCTTTCTCTTTTCTTTTTTCCCTTTTTTCCCTCCATTTATCACTGTGTTATCGGATGTCTGGTGTGCCATGACACCTTCCTCCTCTCAATCCCCATTGTCTCCCAATTTTTCATTTAATTTTCAAAGAAGTTTAGGTCACAGCAAAGTCACACACGGGGTGCCGGAGACTCCCAGATACCAAACCACCCCCCCTTCCCCACCCCATATTAACTCCGCCCCCCATTTTTTTGGTTGTTAGCATTGTTATAACTGTTATGCAGATAGCAAAATATAGCAACTAAACATTGTCAGTGATTTACAGTATTGTTTACAATTTAGATGATACAGTTTAATAATTTTGATGATATTTACCATGTCCTGTGTCCATTACTGTAAGGTAATGAAATACCTTTCCCGTGACCACCAAACAACCCATTAGATCTTGACTGTTCCCTTCTCCCCAGTCCCCCAGGGCCCATGATACCCCCCTCTCCCAACCCATGGAATGTCAAGATTCACAGTTACATACCCTGGGGATTTGAACCATCCCTTCCTAATCCACCCACCCCCCAGTGCTGCACCACCAAACCCAGGAACACCACCACTCATCTGCCCCATCCCCCAACATGCAACCACACTCTATCCCTTTACCATAGATTATGTCCATATGGGTGATGGCTCAAAGCCTGCTCTTCTCTTACTCTCCTTTAAGTTAATCTTTGACATCATGTGTTCCCTTTTAGCCTTACTTTTTATGTATTTCCTAGATATTGATCAAATATAATTATACATTTTCTAGTATTTAATTTTATATAAACAAATGGCTATAAGCAAATAGAATTCATACAATTTACCTCCAAAGCTTAATAGGAAGTTAAGATAAACTATAACTCTTTTATACCTTATTTTAATTTTTCCTTCATATCATTATAATTTCTCCTTAGCTTTAGTCAGCCCCTTATTATGCCTAGAGTAGCATTGTCCATATACATCAATTTGGATTTGAGCAGGCATATCTGTATATTTATATCTAGTATAAATTCTAGAAGTTTAAGTGACAAACTGGAAATGCTTTTGTAATTTTCATAGATGTGAAAATATGTTCCATCCATAGAGCTCTACAGTTTTGTACTCTCAGCAGCCTTGATTTCTAACAGCCTTGTCATAAGAAAGTTTTGTCAAATGTTGCACTTTTAAAAATCTCAGTATACTTTTAATCAGCAGATTTTAATTATGAATGAAGTTGACCATATTTTTCAAAGGTTTAGGATACATTTTCTCCATTTTATGATTACATAACTCTTCAATTACTTTGCCTATTTTTTTTTTTTTTTACTGATTTATCAGTGTTTTTATTCTTGGTTTCTAAAATCTTTTTGTAAAAGTTGTTATTTAAATTTGAAAAATTAAAAATAATAAAGTAATATTTTTAAAGTTTCATTTTAATATATTAACAATGGTATAAAAATTAAAATGAGTTAAATATATTTCCCTAATTCTCATGTTTTTCCATATAGATTATTTTTTATTTTTATGTAATCAAAATCCATTAATGTTCTCAATACTGAGATGCAGAAAAACTTTCCCTATATTAATTATATTTATTTACATTACCACCAGAAATAATGAGAATTCCAGTGCCCCATAAATCACATCCCTTTGATTTAGACATATATTCTGTGTGGGTGTGAGGTGCTATCACAATATATACATTTAATTTACATTTTTTCATGACTCCTAACAAAGTTGAGTAACTTTTCATATTGACTGTTTGGATAGATCTGTGAAGTCATATTCAATCAATTTTGACCATGTTTCTCTTGGTATAACTCTCTTTTAAAATTCTTGTCATAAAATTTTATTATATATTGTGGATATGTGTTTATTATTAGGCATTTATATTCCAAACCTCTTATCAAACCCTTTGAGTTGTCTTTTCACTCTTAATAATGTCTGTTGATGAATAGCAGTGATTAACTTTAAAATAATTCATTTTTTTTCTTCATACGGTTAACATCTTGTGTATCCTTCAATAAATAGTTGTCCAGACAGCCTTCTATGCTTTCAAACACTTTTTTCTTTATACCTTTCATATTTAGACTTGCATCCACCTACAATTTAATTTTGTGTGAGTTGTGAAATAGGAATCAATATTATTTTTTCCCATTTTAAATCAATTTGACTCAGTGCCATCCAGGAAAGACTGCATCAAATCATCTGCATATACATATAATATATGTAATATATTCTGGACTCTAATGTGTTGTTCCATTGTTCAATTTGTCTATATAGCAACAATGCCACATTGTCTTAGTCACTTTAATAGAGGACTGAACATTTGATACACAGTGTCTACCTACTTACATCTTCAAAATTGCCTTGATTACTCAGTCCTTTGCCTTTCTTTGAAAATAAGTTTCTCAGTTAAAAAATATATATATTGCTGAAATTTTGACTGTGATTGGATTTAATGTATAAACAATTTACAGTAGAGAGTTGTGATCCTTAAAATATTGCATTTTCTAAGCCATAAACATGGTGTAGTTCTCCATTTACTTAAGTTTTCTTACATTTCTCTCAATAATATTTTGTGGTTTTTATTACAGAGGTTTTACATATCATTTCTTGTATTTCTTACTAGAAATTTTATTTTTCAATGCAAATGTAAATGGTATTATTTTTGTCTAAAATTAATTTTAATATTTTTTGACTTAGTGATTGTTTAGTAATATATTATTCAATTTCAAAACAGTGAATATATATTTTTAAATTATTGTTTGCTTTTCTCTAATTTGTTACTAATTTTTACTTTAGTCAGATAATATACTTTGAAGTATTTTATACTTTGTTGAGGTGTGCTTTATGGGCCTACATATGGTAGATTTTTCATATGGCTTTTCCTAGTTGGGTACAGTGCTCAACTTTTGCCATTTAAGTCTATTTTCATAATTGTTGTCCAAAACCTCTTTATTTTGATTAATTTCTTATCTGCTTATTATGATATATTATTAATGGAATATTTGCTCACATTATTATTGTAGATGTGTCTATTTCATTTTCTATTTTTAGCTCAGTCAGTTTTCCTTGATACATTTCGAATTTGCATTATTAGCCCTATACAGCACTGCCATCTCTTCAGCTGCAGTGCTGTGGAAAGTAGCAATATGACCCAGGTGGTGCGGTAAGGAATTGCTATAGAGAGGGGATTTTAGACTCAAGTGCTATTGGTGGATGCAGATAATCTTGGACTGCGGTTTCAGAGTAATGTACTTGGAGGTTTAGAGCCTTCATCCATTTCCATGCACCTCTTCTAATCATGGAGCAGGTATTCACATTTGAAAGGCAGAATACCTTTGACACCAGATTGTGTGATTCTTTCATGAACTCAACAGACATGCCCCAACCTGTCCTCTTGATTTCACTAAGTTTGGATCCAGAGGTACTGCATATAATTTGCAAAGATCAGCATGAACTGTGGCATGTATATTATATAACATATATTGCTTTCATCTTTTGGCAATTGTGAATACTGCTGTTATGAGCATCTGTGTGCAAATATCTATTTGAGTCCCTGCTTTCAAATCTTTTGGATATATACCTAGTAGTGAGATTGCCAGGTCATATGGTAGTTCTATATTTAGCTCTCTGAGGAATAGCCAAACTCTCTTACATAGCAGCTACTCCATTTTACATTGCCACCAGCAATGAATAACTGCTATTTCTCCTCATCTTCTCCAACACCTATTATTGTCTGTGTTTAAAATAGGAGTCATTCCAATGAGTGGGAGATGGCTTCTCATAGTGATTTGGATTTGCATTTCCCTGATGCAAATGAGGGAAATGATGGCTAATGGCTAATGCAATGAGCATTTTTCATGTGATTTCTGGCCATTTGTTTAATTTCTTTAGAGAGATGTCTATTCAAATCTTTCACATATTTTTAAATTGGGATGTTTGTCTTTTTGTTTGTTAGGTTGAAAGTTTCCTTTATATATTCTGGATATTTGACTTTTAAAAATGGGATATATGGTTTCCAAATATTTTCTTCCATTGTGTAGGTTGTCATTTTGTTTTCATGGTAAAGTCCTATATGGCACAAAACTTTTTAATTTTGATGAGGTCCCATTTATCTGTTTTAACTTCTGTTGTTTGTGCTTTGGGTGTAAATTCTAGGAGTTTGACACTTCTAGCTCTTATATTTAGGTCTTTATATAGTAGTTGATTTTTTGTTTATGGTGTGAGGTAGGAATCTCCTTTTTTTTCTCTCTCTCTCTCTCTTTATTTTGAAAATAGAGGTTCAGATTTCCCAGAGCCATTTGTTGAAGAGACTATTCTATCTCAAGTGAGTGGTCTTTGCCACTTTGTCAAAAGTCAGTTGCCTGTAAATTTGAGAGTTGATTTCTGAGCTCTCATTTCTATTCCATTGGGCAATATATCTTTCCATATGCCAGTACCTTGCTGTTTTAATTACTGGGTTTTGAAATAACTTTCAATATCAGGAAGTGTGAGTCCTCCAAATTCATCATCTTTTTCAAGATGGCTTTGGCTATTTGGTGCCACTTACCCTTCCATATAAATTTAATGATTGGCTTTTCCATTTCTACAAAGAAGGTTGTTGGAAATTTGATTGGGATTGTGTTGAATCTATAAATTGCTTGGGCTTGTATTGACATCTTAATAATATTTAGTCTTCCAATCCATGAAAACAGAATGTGCTTTCGTCTATTTACATCTTCTTTGATTTCTTCTAGCAATGTTTTTTACCTATCTGTGCACAATTCCTTTATGTCTTTGTTTAGATTTATTCTTTTAGTTGCTATTATGAATGGAATTCCTTTCTTGATATTTTATTAACATTGTTAAATACTAGTGTATTGAAACACTACTGATTTGGGGCTGTTTATATTGTACCCTGCTACTTTGCTGAATTCATTTATCTAAGAGCTTTGTTGTGAATTTTGAAGGGTTTTCTGATATAGGATCATATCATCTGCATATAGGGAATTTTATTTCTTCCTTCCCAACATGGATGTGTTTTATCTCTTTTTCTTGCCTAATTAATTAATTACTCTGGCAAGAACATCCATTATATTATTGAATAACAATGGTCATTCTTGTCTTATTCCTGGTGGGCACCTGGTTTATTTTTCTTCAAAAAAGAAATGGCTGGTGGTGCTATTGTACACTGATTCATGGGCTGTCTTCAATTGTTTGGCTTGGATGGTCAGGGACTGGGAAGGAATATGATTGGATAATTTGGGTCAAAATGTCAGAAAGTCATATGTGAATAGACCTTTCTGAGTAGGCAAAAGTCATGAAAATATTTGTGTCCCATGTGACTGCTCACCAGATGGTGATTTCAGCAGAGGAAATTTTTAATAACCAAGTGGATAAGATAACCCATTTTGTGGATATCAGTCAGTGTCTTTCTACAACCACTCCTATCATTCCCCAGTGCTCAAGAGCAAAGTGGCCATCGTGGTCAAGATGAAGATTATGCATGGGCTGAGCAACATGGACTTCCACTCACCAAAGCCTGACTACAGACACTGCTATGTGCCCAGTCTTCCAGCAGCAGAGACCAACACTCAGTCTCCAAAATTACACCATTCCCCAAATTGATCAGTTCTACATCGTGGCAATTTAGTTACATTGGAACACTTCCATCATGGCAGGTTTTTTTGCTAATTGGAATAGACATGTTATAATGATATGGCTTTATTTTCCCTGTAAGCAACTGTTCTGCCAAAATTATCATCTATGGACTTTAAGAATGCCTTATCCACCATCATGGTATTCCATACAGTGTTTTGGAATGAAATTCATAGAGAGCAATAAAGCCAAACATGGAGCAGCCAGAAGCTGAAATCAATGATACCCTTAAGAAAAGCGAGAGACAAGTAGATGCCCTGTGCTTTGCTACTTTACAAGCTATGGACCAAGGTTTGTTTTCAGCCAGTCCCAGAATGCCACTGACTTGGCATTGCTTAGATAAGTCCTTAATTTGGACATTTTCTCAGCTTCCAACCTGTAGGCCAATAAAGTCCAATTGTTTAAGCCAAAGCATTTCATATTATTTGCTTAAACAGCCCAGGAAATTAAAACATATGGGAAGAAAACATAACAGTGAAATATTACATCCACATTTTATTTATCTAATATAAATAAGAACTTATACTATCAATTACCTTTCATCAAAGCTTTAAGTAATTAATGTGCCCTAAATCAGAAGCAGGTTATTTCTTTTTTAAGTTATGCATATGTTTGTTATATGACACCAAATATATATTCAGTATCACCCTATTGAGTATAAATCCAGTGAATAAAAATATTCTGTGCTATAAGGGATCAAAATTATTTGTCACCACATTCTGTTTATGCATATGTCAATGAATTAATAGAATATTTTATTTAAATTTTCTTTAAACTCTTGACAATATAATTTTCTTGCAGTCCTTGTCTCTGATCTTCTCTGAAAAGCAAGATACTGATTTTCAAATGAAGGTGTATTTTGTAGTAAATCATATCCCACTACTGAAATTCTCAACAACACTATAATGGGCTGGAAACTTGGTAAAGAAGATGTATGGTATTTAGCCATTGCTCTGCAAACAGTTATCCCTGTTAATAAATAGTTGGGATTATTGAACTGGTTGTGTTGTATTTAGCTGATACACTTAAACAGGAGATTGAGGTATATGACATTTTAAAAAACATGATCAATTTGAGAAAATAAATAAAACCATTTACTCAATTTTCATATGGTCAGAAAACATGGACTTCCATGAGAAGATTTTTAAAACATTAAACTTAAGAAGAAAGAAAGCTATGATATCAGCTATTATATATTATTAAGTGTTTACTAGGGACTAGAAATATTTGAATATTACTTTATAAAAACTATTTAAGAACAATTAAAATAAGTAATTTAGTGTCCTTTTATCATGAAACATCATGACAAATAGATATAAAATATTTGATGAAGGTCATGTGACTATTTACCAGCAGGGCCAGGATTCAAGCTCATATTTCTCTGAATCCACATGATAAGCCACTCAACCATATAAAAAATCCCATTGTGACATGCAAATTTCTGGAATCCTTATTGCCAAGAAATAATACAAGCTGTATCTTCATCTAGTTGAATTCTTTTTGTAATGCCCTCGGGTTTAAAAGAAAATTAGATTATAAAAATAACAATAAAATAAAACAATTTCTAAATAAGTTATTTAAGTAGAAAATTCAATTTAAAATACACTCATGATCCTCTATCTTAAAATATAATTATGATCTTAAAGTGGCATATACCCAATGGATGATTGAAAATTCATTTTCTCTGTTTTTGATATTTTCTCTATTATTTAAATATAATCACTCATTTCCACTGTCCTTATTCCTTTATCTTCAATTAAGAAAATGAAAGCACATTTCTGAATTGCAGCTGTATTGGCCTAAGAATAAAATGAAATCTTATTTTCTCTACTGTGTTCCCTGGAAGGCATGTGCTTCAGTTTCAATACATCTATGAGTAAACTAGAACACACTATCTTAAATTTAATTATTAGAATACATACCTTAGTTTGAGACTCAGGATTATAGTTTCTAAAATATTGTGTAAGTGATGAAAAACCCCTAGAAGTGATGAAAAACCCCTAAAATTGAATTGACATATTCAATTTTAATAAGCTGTGAATATTATGCATTTAGATACATACACTATTTTAAATCTCTTCTGGGAGTCCACAGGGGAAGCCAAAGGAGAAAACACAATAACTCTTTTTAACAACAGGTGAAATTTTTTTCCAAAATAAACAAGTAAAATTTTATGGAAAAAAGACTACATGACAATAATGACTGTAAGTGAACACTTTGGCTTGTAGTACAAAATGATCCTTCAGTGGAAAAAACAAATGACATAGGATTCAAAAAGTAATCAAATAATTACTTTTTAAATACATTTTCCTAGATCAAATACATATTAGCTTTGACATTATGTGAATGACTTAAATTACCTGAAATTGATTTTTTTTTTTTAGTTACCGGGGCTGGAGATTGTATCTGGGACCTCGTATGTGGGAAGCTGTCAATCATCCATGGAGCCACATTAGTTCCCTGAAATGCAATTTTGTTTTACTGGGAATATAACAAGTTTAATTCCAAAAAATTCAATAACTATATATGTTATAAAATAATATATATGAGTTTTATATGGTCTTTTTCTTAGATATAACATATACTAATCAATGTACTACTACCTGGTTGTCTACATAGGAAACTATGTATCAAGAAAAATTCAAAAAGTACATGGATGCCTTGGTCCAAAATCAAGACATTCTAACTTAGTGGCTAGGTAGTTGTTCATGCAACCTGAATAAAATAAAGAACTAAATAAATATGATATCAGTATGGTACTATTTGGGAGCAATTGATCTATTAATTAAATGCAGTTCCCAATTGATCTAGAGAATTAGTGCAACACAATTAAAATTTAAGCAAGCTTTTTTTATACAAGTTGACACTTCGAGTTTTACAATGTGGATGAAAATGCAAACATCTAACATAGCAAAAACAACTTTGAGAAAGTAGAATAACAAAGTTCTCACATAATATGATTTTATGATTTAGCAAATAGCTAAAATAAACAAGAGTGTGGTTGTAGTAGTCAGCCAAAGGGGTACTGATGCAAAATACCAGAAATCTGTTGGCTTTTAAAAAGGGTATTTATTTGGGGTAGATGCTTACAGTTACCAGGCCATAAATCATAAACTACTTCCCTCACCAAAATCTATTGCCACATCTTGGGGCATGATAGCTGCTGACATCTGCCAAGAGTTCAGGCTTCTTGGGTTCCTCTCTTCCCAGGGCTGTTTCTCTCTGGGCTCAGCTGCTGTGCTTTCTCCACAAGGACAGTGGTAGACTATCAGGTAAATGGCTCTGTCTCTCTCACTGGGGCTTCTGCCATGTCTAAGGAGCCATCTCTATTCATCTGTGTTCTTCTCCTGTGTGTTCACTTCCCAGGCTCCAGCTCAAAACTCAGCGTCAAAAACTTCACCTCTATCCTTTACCATGTTTTTTCTCTGAGAGTCCCCACCCACCAAGAAGTGGGGGCTGAATGCCCTACTGATGTGGTCTAATCAAGTTCCTAATCATAATTTAATCAACTAAAAGTGATTCCTCTTTCAGACCAGTTTACTAACATGATGGTAGCAGTTTGGCAGTTTGATATAGTTATGAATTCCAAAAATAGATATTGGAATATGCTGGTAAATGGTCTGTTCATCTGGGCATGATTAAGTTATGATTAGTGATTTCATTGGGCCATGTCAGTAGGGTGTTGAGCCCAGCCCCTTGGTGGGTGGAGTCTCAAAGATAAAAGACATGGCAAAGGACAGAGTTGGAGTAGTTTTGTAGTTGGAGTTCTGATATTGGAGTCTTTAGCTGGAGCCCCATGAAATAAGCATACAGAGGAACTTGGTCATGAGGAAGGAGAGAAGGCCCAGGGAAAAGAGATGAGCTGTTCACCTGATTGTCTACATCTGACCTTATGGAGGAAACAGAGGAGCTGAGCCTGGAGAGAAACAGAGCACTGGGAAGAGAGCAACACAAGAAGCCTGAACCGTGGCAAACATCAGCAGCTATCTTGCTCCAATACATGGCAACAGACTTTGGTGAAGGAAGAAAATTATGTTTATGCCTTGGTATTAGTTTCTACCCCAAATAAATATCCTTTATGAAATCAACCAATTATTGGTATTTTGCATCACCACCCCTTTAGCTGACTAATACAAAATTAGGTACCAAGAAGTGGGGAAGTGCTTTTGTAATTACCAAAATGCTGGATTTGTTTTATAAATGGATAAGGGATTTTTTGGAAGGAATTGTGAGATGCTTGAAGGAAAAGGCCTACAGTGCTTTGAAGAGACTGTGGATAGTAATATGGATGCTAAAAAGATTTTTATGGTGCCTTAGAATTTAATGATGAAACTGTTATTGGAAACTGGAGGAAAGGTGATCCATGTTTTAAGGATGCAGAGAACTTAAAAAGATTAACTCCTGGTGTTTTATGGAAGGCAGAAATTGAAAATGGTGAGCCTGGGCATTTAGCTGAAGAACTTCCCAATGTAAACCTGGATAATGAAGCTTGGCTTCTCCTGGCAGCTAATAGCAAAACACTAGATGAGAGAAATACACTAAGGACTGAACTCTTGGGCACAAAGAAAACAGAGGCTGATTCTGGAAATTCCAAGCCTCTGGAAATCAAGTTCCCAGATTATAGTGTCCCAGTTGTGGACTTGCTGAATCTTGGGACTTATAAATCAAGATTGAAAATGCAGTTATCTCTGAAAGACTTGTGAAAATGTTACTGTCTGATGGCTTGAACCCCTGCTTCTTGCATGCTAAACCAACAAGTTTTCTGAGAGTGTTGTATGAAAAAAACACTGTTTGCTTGGATTAAAAGTGACATGGAAAGGAACGATTGAAGGAGAAAGAGCTTTAAGAAGAAATCATGGAAGCTGAATTCTGGAACTAAGACATCACCATGGGCCAAAAGAAGAACCCCACCCATGTGTACAGAGAGGGTGAGTTTGCCCCAGCAGCTGAAGAGGGTGGATATTCCCACCTGATGCTCTGGAAGAGTTTTATCACCTTAGGGTACAGAGAGGGTGGAGCACATTCCTCAAAGATTAGGGCAGTTAAGGTCAGCACTCCATAGGTCTGAGAGGGGTGACCTGACCCCCATGGATTAGGGAAGCCCAGGTGGTCAACTTGTTGCTCTCTGAGGTTTGAGCCTGTATGCCAAGGTTTAGGGAAGGCCAGTTGGTCAACTTGTTGCTCTGTGAGGGTTGAGTCTGTAAGCCAAAATTTAGGGGGAATGTTGTCTTCACCTCACTGTACTAGAGGGGATAGGACTCTAACCTAAAGATTGGGTAAGGTGTGGCAATTAACCCAACACTCTTGGAGTTTGAGGTCTGGAGCTTGGTGTACACCAGATGCTTGATGAGGGTGGAACTGAGAAATTGGCCATTGGGCAAGCTGTGGAAAGAGTGGGTTTCCATGTGGCCTCAAGGAGAAGAAATCATCATGTTAAAAATGACTCTCAGTCTTTGAAATCAAATGGAGGATGCCCTGCAGTTTTACTGAATTGTAGAGGGTCCAGGACTCATGTTTAACCTGCCAGTTTCTCCTTATGGTAATGAAAATGTTTATCCTTTGTCTTTCCATTTGTGTATTGGAAATAGTTAAATGGTTTTTTAAGTTTCAGAGGTCTACAGCAGATTGGATTTTGCCCAAAGACACAATGTATTTCTTTAAACTGATTATGATATGACTGTGTACATGCAAGGTTTTTTGATTACTGTAATGTATTTTTGGAATTCAGAGGGTGGAGTGTAGCAGTTTGGCAATTTGATATAGTGATGACTTCCAAAAATAAATATTGGAATATGCTTGTAAATTTGTCTGTTCATCTGGGCATGATTAAGTTATGATTAAGGATTTTATTGGGCCACATCAGTAGGGTGTTGAGCCCAGCCCCTTGGTGGGTGGGGTCTCAAAGATAAAGGACATGGCAAAAGACAGAGTTGGAGTAGTTTTTTGAGTTGGAGTTCTGATATTGGAGTCTTGAGCTTGAGCCCTGGGAGGTAAGCATACAGAGGAATTTGGTCATGAGTAAGGAAAGAAGGCCTATGGGAAAAAAAGACAAGCTGTTCACCTGATAATCTACAGCTGGCCTTCTGGAGGAAAGAGAGGATCTGAACCTGGAGATAAATGGAGCCCCAGGAAGAGAGGAACCCAAGAAGCCTAAACCCTGGCAAACATCAGCAGTTGTCTTGCTCCAACACGTGGCATCAGACTTTGATGAAGGAAGAAACTCAACCTTTATAGCATGGTAACTGGAAGCTTCTATCCCAAATAAATACCCTTTAGGAAAACCAACCAATTATTGGTATTGTGCATCAGTTTAGAAACATAATCCAGTCGCTATTTTTAGAATTCATAAACAATGTTAAACTGCTACAGTGGTATTGTGAAAATAGACACATTGATCAATGGGACTGAATAGAGAGTCCCATAAATCTGTGAATCAGAAATAGATTCACACATATAGGTTATAAAATCAGATCCACCATCAAAGGTATGAAGGGTGCAGGGGTGGTGATTCCATCACATTCCCATTCATCTATTTCCTAAGCAGAAAATAGATGAGTCTTAGAGGATGACAGTGAATACCATAACATGTATGATGTGATTACTCTAATTGCAGCTGCTGTTTCAGGTAAGGTATCATTGCTTAAACCAATTAATACATCCCCAGGTACATAGTATACAGCTATTGATTTGGAATATACTTTTCTTTTCAGTATTTGTTATTTTGCTTTCAGCTGGTAAGGCCAGCAAAACACCTTCATTGTCCTTCTTCATGGGTATAGCATATCTTCACCTTATATCGTAATATAGTCTGCAGGTACCTTAATCAATTTATCCTTCCAAAAGTCATCCCACTATCATATTAAATTAATGATAATATGATGTTTGGATCTATTGATGAAGAAATAGCAGCTACTCTAGACTTATTGGTAAGACATTTTTCCGTTAAAGAATGGGTAATAAATGCAACAAGAATTCAGGAAATGTACACCTCAGTGAAATTTCTAGGCACCAAGCTTATAGGGCAATGTGAAGTATCCTTTTTAAGGTGAAGCATAATCTGTTGCATCTGACACCTTCTATAACAAGAATAAAAGGCAGAATATCTAGTTGGCCTCTAAGCAGTTTGGAAACAATGTATTTCTGATTTGGTTTGCTACTATGGCACATTTACCAAATAACCTAAATACTACTATTTTTGCATGTGGACTGGAATAAGAGGAATCACTCTAACAAGTCCAGATTGCCATGGAAGCTGCTTTGTAACTTGAGCTATAATAAAATTTTGCTTGAAGTGTCAGTGGCAAATAGAGATGTGATTTTGGAGACTTTCTCAAACCTCTATATAAGAAACACAGCACAGCACATGGGAATTTAGAGCAAAGCTTGCATCCTCTGCAGTTATTTACTCTCTTTTTGAGAAGCTGTTTTTGTCCTGTACTGGGACTTAGTAAAGACTGAATATTTAACTCTAGAAAACATAATTGAGAGCTGAGCTACTGATCATTGAATGAGTGTTGTCTACCCACTGAGCCATTAAGTTGGGCATGCACTACAGCACCCCATCATTAAATAGAACACTACAGCACTTTTCTGGGACATACCTTAAGGACAGTCAAGAAGAGAAATCCTCCCAGTTGGCAAAACCTTGAGCAGTATAATTGGTTGTTCATTTTTCTTCTATATGCAGGGCCTTTGTACAAAACAATTTCATCCTTAAGGGTCACAGGGCAGTCTTTCTACCAGCATTATCTGTCCTCCATACTAGGTGCCTTCTGATTAAGTAAATCTCCTTTATTCATTAAACCTTGGCTAGAGCCCTTGGAAAATTTACTGTATGTTTCCCAGAAAGAAAAGAGAAAAGGGAAGGAAGAGGTGAAACAAAGTTTGAACATGAGAAACTATTAGCCTCACAGCTGCACCTTAAATGAAAATAATATAATTAAGAGGTACTATTTATAAAAGGGTTTATACCCACAGAAGTGAGAATTAAGATTGAGAACATTTCCGCTATCCCTCAGGAAGAAAAGTAACATATTCTTCCCACATGCAAAATACATTCATCACTAGCAATATCACAAAATCCTTCAGGCACTTCAGTAACAACAATAAGTTCAAAAGTCTCATCAAAATCAGTTGTAGAAGTCATTCATCCTGGGGCATAATTCCCCTCTAGTCTGTGGACCTGTGAAATCTAGAAAACAAGTTATCTGATCCTAAAATATAATATTGGGACAGACACAAGATAGCTATCCCCATTCTAGACGATGGAAATTGGAAGGAGAAAGATGCAAAGTGTCCCAAACAATTTTGAAATCCAACAGGGGAAGCTCCATTAGATTTCAAGGACAGTCATCTCTGGATCAATGTTTTCTCCTTAGGACTTGATTGATTGACAGCTCCACCTTTTCCAAGCACCTGGACAGTGGCCCTGCTCTCTTGAACCAATAAGGTCTGGGCCCTACCCTCTTCAAGAATTGGAATATAGTCAGGGTATCTGTGAAGGCTGGTGTATAAAAAAAACACTTACCTTTGAGAAGCATTCATATGGTTTCTTCCTGATGTGAGTTACATTGTACTGTGTAGGCCAGAGCATTGAATAAATGACTTACCAATTAGATGACATTGATATGATTTATTTTTATTGGAAATGTGCTTTTGATGATTATAAAGTGACCAGTGACTGAGGGTTTTTCCAAATAGATTGCTGAAGTAGAATTTCTTTCCCTTGTGAGTTAAGACATGTTGAGTCACTCTGAATCTCTGAGTAAAATCTTCTGGCAATTCACTACATGTAATACAATTCTTTTGAGTATGAGAGTTCTGCTTCTGAGAAGTAGAGGAGAAACCATAAAAGGTTTCTCCATAAAAATCCATTCATATTCATGTGAATTCTATACTAATCATTCAGTGATAGTCTCCAACTAAAATCTTTCCCATTGCAGAAAACTACAATTGGTGTGACCTATAGACTGTGTTTAACAGCAATACTATAATATTCTTGCATCAATGCCAAAGATGTACTGTGTTGATAATGGAGGTGTATGGAAAAAGTATGTCAAATGTATGCTATGAACCATGGATGGTGGTAATATTCTGATGATATCATCTCATAATCTGTAACAAATGTTCCAAGATGTTCCAAGATGGTGTGGTGTGTTGGTGAAGGGGTGTTTTATAGGAATTCTACACATGTGTATGATTGTTTGCCAGTTCACAACTTCTGTATTAAAATATATTATTAAAAAATAGGGTGGATTGGGGGGAAAATACACCAAATGTATAGGGACTATAGTTAGTAGTAATATTTTCATGATGTTCTTACATAATTTGTAACAAATGTTTCACAACAATGCAAAACACTGGTGGAGGGGTGATGTATGAGACCCCTGTATAATGTTATGTATGCTTATTTTGTAAGTTCAATATCTTTACTATACACTTATTGTTTATGCATGTCATGTATGAATGATATACTTCAATAAATATATTTAAAAGAAAAGAAAAGAAAAAATTCTTTCCCATGGCAGTTACATACCACGTTATTCTCTTCCATGCACAGAGATATTCTCTTTTGTAGTATCCCACCTGCAGAGCCCTCATCAGTTTTCAAGACTTTATAATGTTTCAAACATTACATATATGACCATGTTTATGTAATTATATTTTATAAAAACCCAGGTTATACTTTTGTGTTCAAATTAATATTTCCCTAAATTCATACTATCAGAGACTTTTTCTGGATTAGCACTTAAAAGCATCTTACAGTTAAATGATTGAACTGAATTCCCTATTTATTCCACTCCCAGGTATCTACTTCAAAGACCAGGGTTCACTCCCACAGAACTTACCAATGATATGAAGTTAGATGTTTCTTTTCTGCAAATATGTTGCATGGATATTATTTCTTGTTTTTTTAAGACCAGTTTCCCTGCCTGAAACAACTGAAAAAAATTACTTACTAGACTAGAATTAGGGAAATGAAAATTCTGAAAGGTCACAGATGGCCATATAATTGTTTCAAATATGTCACTAATCCGGGAAAGAATATAAAATTAAGGGATACTCTAGGCAGTAGAAAACCTTATAAAGCTGTGACAATTAGAATACATTTTCAAGGTTGAAATATAGGAAGAATTATTGAAAATATTTTATGTTGGAGAGATAATGAGAGAGAAAACCACCTAAGAGGAAGACCAGGAAAAGAGCCATTAAGTTGAAGTTTAAATTCAATAGTACATAAATATCCATTTCCTCAAAGTCACAGACACTTAAATATAAATTTATATGTGAACATAACAATGACCACACCTGAGGAAAATGTCACCAATATTGATACCTACATTTTAGAAAAACAACTCACTTAAGGAAATCTCCAGTTGATATGTTCAAGAACCTACTCAATTCCTGACCAGTCTTCTACTTTTCATGAATTTCAGGTTCCAAGAGTTCATCTGAATTCAGGTTTTGGAAATATCCAAGTCCTTCTCTCCAAAGTTCCTCTCCTTTCTCAAACTTGGAATGTCCTTAGCTTGTCACATGACAAGACACATGGTGTCATTTCCTGGTCTCTTTCTAAAATAAAAAATATATTATATGTAGAGAGTGTAAAAAATAAAATGAAAAATATTAAACAATATTGACAAGCAGTTCTTTTGGCTCTTGAGAAAATAGAGGAATTCATAGATGATAGGTAAATTTCAGAGACTCATTCACTGAGACCAAATGACAGGTATTCTCTGACATCACATCTCTGAACAGTGTTCTCTTGGATGTGCCCAGCAGTGCCCACTCTTCTTTGGTGAAGTCTATAATTATATCTTTCATGTTTACTAACTCTTAAAAACCACATGGGCATTCAGGTTCAGAGAGGGCCATCTCTACAAATATCCAAAGTAGAATGTTTGAGAGCAGCACTGAGGAAGTGGTGACTGTTTACAGAAAGCTCAAACTGAGTTTTAGTTTCAAGTCAGATCATTCTCAGTCATCTGCATTTCATACACAGAAACACATATACATACTGAATATTTAAAATTCTGCTATAGGGGTAATGTGGGAAGATGGCAAATGGACTAATACACAGCTGAATGCTGTCACAAAAGCAATGGAGAAAGAGCCAAAATCTGTCCCAAGGACCTTCTTTGTGAGTCTGCAGACAAGAACAGTGCTAAACAACCATCAGGAGGGTGGGGGACAGAGAGTCAAAGAAACCAAAATGACAAATGTGAGTTACCAAGTCTCTGTGGTGGCAGGGAGGGCTGCCCCCCATCCCCAAGATATTAAGCTAGAGTAAAACACCAGGTTCACTGCAGCTCACTGAAAGGGGAACAAACATCTTCCTCCCTGAAAGCTGTTTCAAGGGATATAGGAGGGGAGGTCAGTGTGCTTTTCTTCATTGGATTCAGCCAGCAGAGGCTGCTTTGAATTTCCAACCTCAAGATTTAACACAGTAACACAGGAAAGCCAAGACTGAAACACCTCCGTGGAAATGTATGCTGACTAGCAGCATCTGCTGACAGGTATGGAAACTGCATGGAAAAAACTATTCTGGCTTTCTGTATCCAGCCCCTGAGAGAAAATCTTTGCCCAACTAGTGAGTCATAGGTCTGATTTTAAAAACTTAAGCTGGGCAACTTTAAAGGCAGAGAATAAGTTGAATCAAATATCAAAGAAGAGAAGTGAATAAAATATTAGGAAAGAGAGAGAAATTGGTCATCTGAGTAAATTCATCCATATATTCATATGCCTAGACATCAGCAAAATATTACAAACCATACTAAGAAACAGGAATAAAGGGCCCAGGCAAAAGAACAAACCAAATATCCTGAAGAGATACAAGATTTAAGACAATTAATCAGTGATAACCACACAAATCTCCTAAATCATTTCAAAGAATTTAAAGAAAATATGACTAAAGAAATAAAGAATATTAAGAACACACTTGGAAAGCATAAAGAACAATTTGAAATCCTGCAATGAAAAGTAACAAACATTATGGGAATGAAAGACATGATGGATGAGATTAAACATACATTAGTGTTACACCTACTCTCCAGTTCATTGGACTCACCCAAGACAACAAACAAGGAGGTGAGGATGGACAACCACCCTACCAAGAAATCCAGAGTCTACAACTGCAAGCAAGAGAGTCCCATCCATCAGCCATATGGGATTGAAGCTCCCTCTCAATTGGAAGTGGAGTGGGCATCACCATCCCAGAATCCTTGGGACTGGGGAATAAAGTATGGATTAGAGTAGACTTACTGGTGTTCTACTATAGATATACTGTGATTCTAGCAATGGAAGAAATTATATCATTGATGTGGAGACAGTGGCCACAGGAAGAGGTAAAAAGAGGTGCAATATGGGGGAATTTTCAGGACTTGGAATTGACCTGAGTGACATAGCAATGACAGATACAGGCCATTATATATCTTACCATAGTCTGCAGAATTGAGTGGAAGAGTGTGTAAACTACAATGTAAACTATAATCCATGCTTAGTGGCAATGCTTTAAAATGTGTTCATCAATTGCAATGAATGTACCACACTAATGAAAGAAGTTATTAATGTGGGGAAAAGTGGGAGGTGTGATTTATGTAACATTTTGTTTAATCTAAATACCTTTTAAAAATAAATAAAAATATATTAGAGAAAAAGAAAGCAAAAGAAATAAATAAAAAATTTTAAAAATACATTAGAGTCATATAAGAGCAGATGTGAATTGCTTGAAGACAGAATTAGTGTCTTCTAAGACAGAACATCTGAACTGAAGACAGGAGAATAGAAAGAGAAGAGAATGGAAAATATGGAACAGAGTCTCAGGGAATTGAATGACAATGTGAAACACACAAACATTCACATTATTGGTGTCCCAAAAGGAGAAGAAAATGAAAAAGGGGCAGAAAGAGTATTTGGGGAAATAATGACTGACAACTTCCCAACCCTTACGAAAGACATAAATATCAATATCCATGAAAGACAACACACCCCAAACATGACAAATCTGAATGGACTTACCCCAAGACACCACCTATTCAGAATGACAAATACCAGCATTAAAGAGAAGATTCTTAAAGCAGTAAGGAAAAGCAAAGCATCACATACAAAGGAAACTTGATAATATTAAGTGCTGCTCTCTCATCAGAAACCATGGAGGAGAAAATAAAGTGGCATGACGTGTTTAAGGTACTGAAAGAGAAAACCTGCCAGCAAAGAATTCTGTATCTGGCAAAGTTATCATTCAAAAATGAGGGTGTGTTCAAAGTATTCACAGAAAAAGAAAATGGAAAGAATATGTTACCAAAAGACCAGATTTACAAGAGATATTAAAGGAGGTGCTGCAGCCTAAAAGGAAACAAAATCAAGGATGAGAGATTTGGAGAAGAGTTTAGAAATGAAAATTATTAGGAAGGGTAACCTAAAGGATAAGAACACAGACAATAGAATGATAAGACAAGAGAGACCCGAAGGACAAAATGAAGTAAGTAATGTCTTTACAGTAATAACACTGAATGCTAATGGATTGAACACCTCCAATAGAAAGACATAGACTGATATAATGGATGAAAAAATATGAGGTATCTATATGTTTTCTACAAGAGACCCATCAGGTTAAAAATGAAAAGTTGGAAAAAAGTATTCCATGCAAATAGTAACAAAAAAGAGCTGGAGTAGACCAGATAAATGTAAAAGAACAATATTAAACTATATGAACACTCATTTTGCAACTGGCAAATTGTTCCTCTGATTTCTTTCATACAAAATAAACATTTGCTTTTAATTGAGAAGGGCTGGAGAAGGGGTATATTTTTGGATACTTCATTTTTCTTTAACCCTTTCTTATTCATAATTTTTATTAAAATAATCTATCTGGATTAATAATGATTGAGCATGACTACTGTTGAAAAAGATTTTGAGTATTTCCTCCACATGAAATTATGAGTTGGCAAATTGTTATCTGATATAATTCATTCCAATAAGATGTAAAGAAGCCCCAATTAAGAACTTGATGATCTAGAAAGATTATTACCTAAATGTGGTGAAAAGTGGGAGACATAATTCTTAGAGGTGATTATGTCCAATACTTAGAGCTGTAATGTAAAATTAGAATTATGTTGTAATTAATTTCTATTATATTTGAATTATTTTTTAAATTTATAAATGTTTCTTGCAATGTTATCTATTTTTTATAATTGATTAAATTAAATCTAACCTGGACTTGCACTTTCTTTTAAAATTTGTAATTTCTTACAATCTATTTTTCTATTTAATTTACAATTTTACAATAAAGGACTTTTTAACAGCTAAAAAAAATCCATTGATTTTACACTTTGGATAGATGACACAGAATGTGAATATATCACAATAAAACTGCTTAATAAACAAATAATTTTGCAAGAGTAGCCAGAAATAGCAGCTATGTACAGCAGGGGAAACAGAGAGATTGTGAGGTGAGGAATCTTCTTGTTTGTCTATATTTTGTTTTATTATTATTATTGGAACAATGAAAATGCTTTAATGATGATTGAAGTGATGAACGCACAACTATGTGATAATACCAAATACCATTGATTGTACACTTTGGATAAATTGTATGCTTTATAAATATGTATCAATAAAATTGATTTGTTTAGAAAAAGATACTACAAGAAAAGAAAATTACTGACCAATCTCTAATGAATATAGATGCAAAAATTCTCAACAAAATTCTTGCAAATCAAATTCAAGGGAATATTAAAATAATTTTACATCATGATCAATTGCGCTTCATTCTTAGTATGCAAGGTAGTTCAACCTAAGTAAATCAGTTAACATTATACACCAAATTTAAAAATCTAAAGCAAAACCTACATGATCATCTTGATTGATGCAGAAAATGTATTAGACAAATCCAGAATGTTTCTTAATAAAAATATTTTGAAAGATAGGTATAAGAGGAAAGTTTTTCAACACAATAAAGGGTGGTGTGTGCTGATTTAAAATGGCCTACATCCATTGCCACAACAGTACTCAGGACAACCTCCAACTCCCAAAGAAGCCCCTGTATTTCAACTGCTCATCCCCTCCCTACCCAAAAACTGTCAAGTGGCCACTGGCTCCACCATGGGAGGTGGGCAACATGGGAATCCCAGTGGGTTCCGTGTAATATTTTAGGTAATCTAAGCACCTCTTAAAATATATGTATATATATATATATATATATAACATTTTTGTAAGCAAATACACATATATGCATATATATTTATATATCATTTTACAAATGTTTGCATGTATTGTGAGAATTTTGATTTTTACCCATAATAATAAAAAAAATAAAAAATAAAAAAATAAAAAATAAAAATAAAGGGCATATACAAAAATCCTACTGCCAACATGTTACTCAATGGGGAGAGGTTGACAGCTTTCCTTCTAAGATCAGAAACAAGACAAGTGTGTCCACTGTCACCACTGTTATTCAGCATTGTGCTAGAAGTTCAAGCTAGACTAATTAGGCAGAAGAAGAAATGAAAGATATCCAATGTTGAAAACAGCATGTAAAACTCTCACTATTCACAGATGACAGATCCTACATTCAAGAAGTTTTTAAATAGTCACAAAAAAGGTATTAGAACAAATAAATGAGTTCATCAAAATGGTAGGATACAAGATGAACACGTAAAAATTGGTAGTGTTTCTATACATTAGTAATGAGCAATTAAAGGAGGAAATAAACAAAATGATCCAATTACAATAGGAACAAAATGACTCAAATATCTAGGAATTACTTTAACCAGGTATGTAAAGGATCTGTATTCAGAAAATTACAACACACTGTTAAAAGAAATCAAAGAAAACCTCAACAAATGGAAGGACTTTCTGTGTTCATATATTGGAAAACTAAACATCATGATAATGTCAATACCCAAATTTATTTATAGATTCAATGCAATACCAATTAAAATTCCAGCAGCTTACATTATAGAAATAGAAAAGTCAATTACCAAATTTAATTGGAAAGGAAGGGGGTCCTGAATAGAGGAAAACATACTAAGAAAGAAGAGCAAAGTTCAAGGACTCACACTTCCTGAACTTGAAGTACATTATAAATGTACAATGGTCAAAAAAGCATGGTATTGACATAAAGCTAGACACATTGATCAATGAAATCAAGTTGAGAGTTCAGACAAAGGCCTTTATGATTTTTAATAAGCTTACCAAATCCACTTTTCTGGGAAAGAACAGTTTCTTCAACAAATGTTGCTGGGAGAACTGGATATCCATAATGAAACAAGACCCCTATATCACTCCCTCTACAAAATTCAACTCAAAATAGATGAAAGACCTAAACATAAAAGTCAGTACCATAAAACTATTAAAAGATAATATAGAGTAACATCTATAAAACCTTGTAGTAGGTATGGATGTCTTAAGCCTTACACCAAAGCATGAGCAGCAAAAGAAAATGATAAATTGTACTTCCTCAAAATTAAACACTTATGAACCTCAAAGGACTTTGTGGAGAGGATAAAAAGATAGCCTATTCAATGGATGAAAATATTTGGAACTTGCACATTTGATAAAGGTCTAATATCCATGATATATAAAGAGATCCTAGAACTCAAAAATAATAAGACAAGTGACCAGATTAAAAATGAGCAGACTGATGAATAGATTTTAAAAATTGTGGTGTATGCACACAATGGAATATTATGCAGTGGTAAGAAGAAATGAAGTCTTGAAGCATATGACAACATGGATGAACCTGGAGGATGTTATATTGAGTGAAGCAAGCCAGACACAAAAGGACAAATACTGTATGATTGTGCTATTATGAACTAAATATATTGTGTAAACTTGTGGGGTTAATAATTAGAATATAGGCCACCAGGAAATAGAAGGGTAGAGAATGGAAAGCTGAGGTTTAATCTGTGCAGAATTGATAAAAATATTCTTTGTAAATCTTTGGAAATGAATAGAAATGGTGAAAACACATGATGATATTTGTAACTAGCAGTGCTACTGTATGGGTATGGCAGTGGTTGAAAGGGAAAACCTAAAGTCATGTATATTACGAGAAGGAAAGCTAAAAACTGTAACATGGTATGGTATATGACATTAAAACCTCATATAAAACATGAATATGGGTATTATTGCATGTATAAGACAGTTTTGGGAAAATATAAATACAAATATACTAGAGAGAAGGCAAAAGAATAGCAGCTATTTTTGGCAAGGGAAGGACACAGATACTGAGTGGTGATGAGTTTTGTGTTTTGTTTTTTGTTTATTATTATTGGAATATTGAAAGTGCTCTAAGAATGAGTGAAGTGATGGATGCACAAATATGTAATGACACCAAATACCATTGATTGTACACTTTGGATGGACTTATGCTTTATTAATATGTACCAATAAAATTGATTTGTTTAAAAATGGGCAAAAGGCCTGAATAAACATTTTTCTAAGGAAGAAATACAATTGATGTAAAACACATGAAAAAAATGTTCAACATCACTGCTTATTAGGGAAATGAAAATCAATGTACAGTGAGATATTATTTCACATCTATTAAAATGGCCATTATTGAAAAGACAGAAAACTGCAAGTGTTGGACAGGATGTAGAGAGATAAGAACTCTTATTCATTCTTCATGGAAATAGAGAATGGTACTGGAGATGTGGAAACCGGTTGTTCCAAAGGAAGTTAGGTATAGATCTGCCATGTGACCCAGCAATACTACTACTAGAAGATGTGAGAGCAAGTACATGAAAAAATATCTTCACACTGATGTTTATAAACGTTATTCACAATTGCCAAAAGATGGACACATCCTAGGTGTCCAAGTGACAAATGGATAAACTGTGATATATACACATGATGGAATATTATACAGCTGTAAGAAGAATTGAAGTCCTGAATTATATGACAACAAGGATGATCCTGGAGGACATTATGTTTGGTGAAGCAAGCCAGACACAAAAGTTAAATATTTTATGATTTTGCTATTATGAACTAAATATAATGAACAAACTCCTGGTATTAATATCTAGAATATAAGTCACCAGATTAGAGTATGTGTTTAGAAAATAGAAAGCTGAGGTTTGATCAGCACAGACTTGGTAGAAAGTTGTAAATGTTCAGAAGTGAATAGAAATGGTGAAAGCAAATGTTAGGATTTGTAATTAGTAGTGCTAAAATATGTATATGATAATGGTTTTTTAAAAATTTTTTGGAATAATGAAAATACTCTAATATTGATATAAATGATGAATGCACAACTCTGATTATACAAAATATCATTGTAAACTTTAGATAAATTGTATGGTTTATAAACAAAATATGGTTGGGGAAAATACCAAATGTAAGATATGGATTATAGTTAGTAGTAATAGTTTATTGATGCTTTTTTATAATTTGTTATAAATGTTTCACAATAATGCAAGGTATTGGTGGTGAGATGATGTATGTGAGCCCTGCATGAGGTTACCCTTGTTTGGTTTGCAATTTCACAACTTTTACTATAAAAGAGTTTGTTATAAAAGAGTATCACATGACTCAAGGTATGATATTACCTTGAAATTTTGTAATAAATTGGTCATTATAACTTCCAAATGGTATTATAAAATTTGCACTTGAGCATTCATAAGTAAAACACCCTTTTCCACCAATTTCAAGTAAATATACAAACTCAAAACCAAACATGCAATATTTATGATTTGCCACATTTACATCATAACTGTGGTTAGATTATTCCCCTAGATGGCCTCCTATCTTATCTATGAAATCATTTCACAACATGTTATGAGTTTTGAAAGAGCCAATGAGCTTATGTGTAAAATGCTTCCTATTTAAACATAAGTCATAAGTCTATTTTTATTAAAATGGCAGAGAGCATTGCAGAAAGTCCAGCATTCCACAGAACCAAACAGGTATCAAGCAGAACTTAGAATCAGTATTTGCTGTCTCACTCAAGCCTATATAACTCAGGTGTCAATCAAAAGGTACAGACAGTGTGAATATTCTCACTGTCCTAGTTTTGTGATAATCAGGATACTATAATCACTGTATTAGAAACCATGCATATGTCTCCAGACCTAGTTTTTCTCCCTAGGTCTGGCTTTTTGAATGCTGCTGATAAACTAAACCTAATTTATTATATGACCATCCTGTATGGAAAAAGAGTATAACTCTAAGTGTCTTTGGTCAACCTTAATAGATATAGCAGGGGGACAGATGTGGCTCAAATAGTTGAGCATCTGTCTCCCATATGGAGGGACCTGTGTTTGATCCCTAGGACCTCCTGGTAAAAATAAAAAAAGAAAAATATAGAAAGTGCATGGGCCACCAGGCCCTGAAATCAGGTCAGCCCCTGAGGCCCTGCATGTGGGTGCACCACCAGGCCCTACAAGCAGGTGTGACATCAAGCCTCATGAGTGGGTGTGCCACCAGGCCCCATGTGCAGTTGCACCATCAGGCCCCATGAGCCATGCAGCAAGATGATGACATAACAGGAAAGTGACACATGGGAGAGCCAAGATGAGATGCACCAAAAGTCCTGGAACTAAGGTGGCACAGGCAGTAGGACACCTCTTTCCCACATCAGAGGTTCCAAGGATAGAATCCCAGTGAAGACAGGAAGAGAAGGATCAGAAGAGAGGGCAAGAAATGGACACATAGTTGCCCATCTAATGGACACAAAAACAGCAAAAATGGGGGAGGGGGTTAAAATGGATAAAAGTAAATAAATAAATAAATCCTTAAAAAAATGCATAGGGGAGTAAAATATGGACAATAGTTAGTAGTAATAGTTTGATGATGCTCTTTCATAATTTGTTAAATGTTTCACAACAATGCAAAGTATTTGTGGTGGTGTGATATGTGGGAGCCCTGTATGATGTTATGCATGTTTGTATTGTAAGTTCACAATGTTTACTGAATACTTATTGTTTATGTATGTTCATGTATGAATGATATACTTCAATAAATTGTTTAAACTTTTTAAAGTTACAGACAGTTCAGCAGGACAAACCATAGTCCCCTGAGACTGCTGTACTGTAGGATAATCCTAGCCTGACCATTCCAGGGGTATGAGACCATCCAATCTCAACTTGGGACCTCCAAATATGCATGTATATTGTATCACTTGGATCTTCACCACCTCTTGATCCATTCTGGTTTCTCCAACTTTACTTCACAGGGCCATTAGTTTTACTCTATACCTTATAACCCTTTTCCTGAATGCACCCCAAAATTAAAGAAACAGTACTTATAATTACTTCCATTTACAATGTTTGGATAAGGCTTATCTACAAAATTGGAAATTGGGCAATTGGGACCAAGTGGATAAGGAGAATTTTAGTTATTTTTTTGAAAAGTTTTCAAAATGTTCAAATATATATCAATTCTTTAGGAAAGTAGAAATTGGGGGAAATAAATGATTCCTCTATTCCTTCTATTAGATAACACTCACTTTTGCTCATCTCAACAATGCACAGCATCTGTAACACTGCATTGATTTAATTCATCTGCTGAAATGCCAGCTGCTCTACTGACTATAAATTTCTGATCTAACTCATCTCTATCACCTATGTTCACTGCAAGCCAAAGCCAATTGCAGGCATTTACATGATTGAATGTTTTATTTCTCCATTGAGGCAAAGGGCTGGATGAGAAAAACCTCTTATTTCTGCAGTAAAGACGGAGACTTACTGGAGTCTGGAATAAATCTTTGTAATGTTGAAATGAGATTACCTATTAATCAACCCCAAACATACCAATCACTATTCTAGAGGCCTGGATAAACTGAACTTCAGTTCAGATCCTTGAATATCTCCTAAATGAGCTTAGAACATCCATGCCAATAGGACAAATGTGCCCATCTCCTGACAACACATGGGCAATTCCAGGAGAAAGAAAACTGCCCTACTCATCAGTGGTTGCATTGTCAATAGTGTAACTAACACCTGTCTCACTTTGAGTTTTCACTCACAAGCAGATAAGTAGTAGGTGAACAAATTTGAGAATGGAGAAAGAAGCTATGAGACTTTTATCTTGTCCCCAATTTCCAGACCCGCCTGTCATGAATCCCAACAATTCACCTGGAAGTATCCCCAGGCCAATCAACAGGAACATGAAGTGTGCTTCATGAAGAATAGGGTGAGGACCCTCCCTACCCAGGGTCAAGAATAACAAGGACTTTACTAATCTGAATTAATAAAAAGATATGAATACCTTCATTGTACAGAAAGATACATTCTTTATTTATTCTCATTGAGTTTTATACATTCATGAGCCCATGGTGTTGAGAGATTTTCAATTCCCTCTCTGATTCTAAAATATTGGGTCTCCACCTCCAGAGAAACCACTCAAATTTCTCAGATGTGAGTATTCCTGGCTTATGAAACATGCATCCCAGCCCACTTGGCTCTCACTCCCTTTCTTCTTTACCCTATACCTGTCCTTTGGAGGCACATTTGCCCTAAATCATCTTGGATCTTCCACATGGTATGTCAAACTATCATTTTCTCATCTCTGTATTCTAGATTTTATCCTACTGGACTTGGCTATCACCCTGAATAGTAAAAATTGTAGTTCATTATGGGGTTGATAATTTCCAGGACTTTTTTCATTTTCAGAGATCAATGGCTCCCATCATGCAAATCTAGTCCTGAAAATCCTCTGTCAGGAAATATTAGAAGTACATGGGTTATAATGTCTCACAATCCCCAGAGATTAGGAGGGCCAAATAACATAGAATGAAGAATATGGGAGAAAAATCAATTTCCACAATATGATATTTTAGTAAAGTGGCAGCTGAAATCTTATCCTATATTAATCATCCTCAGCTGTAACATCCCTGCATTTCAAAATTTATAAATGTAAAATTTATAAATTTACATCTATACTGAAAATTCTCCCCTACCACACTGTTAATAAGTACATGCATTTCATGAAAAAATGACGACATTGTCAGAAACAAAAGTCAGATTAACTTACCCATTTGTACCTGAGCCCAGCAAAACAATGGTTGTCTTAAATGTTTTTGGTTATTTACAAAAACATTTAAGGCTTTTTACTTAAATGCTTTTAAGGCTATTTACCTATTTAAAATTTAAAAAAAAACAACAGAGATTTAGAAACCTTTAATAATGTTAAGAATTACATGGCTAGAAAAACACAGCCATAGTTTTTCTGCCTGTTTCCCCAGTTCAGATTTCTTAAGGGTTACACCTAGGTTTTACTTGCAATGCCACTTATGATTTTGATAATAAGAGATTCCCTACCCCATTGTCAAAATCTCCTCTTCATATACTTTGTTTACACAATTATACTCCCTTTGCAATTTCTCCTACCATATAGAAAGCTTCATAGAATTGAATTCATTTATCCAAACATCAGCTTCTAACTCACCTGATGTTTATTGTCCAGTATAACCCACATACATTCATTTCAATAGAATCATACTGAGAATATTTCTCATGTCCTTCTGAGTATTTATGTCATCTGTCTCCAATAGGAATGACTCCAAATACCTGCCTTTTCCTTGACCATGGGGACACAGAACCTGACTAAGATGTTGATCTAGATCTAAACACAGAGTTCCTTTCTTTCAGATCATGCATGTAATTTATCATTATATATTTATTTGTTTCTTTGTTTGTTCTTCCTACTGGTATAATTGCATAAAACTATTCCCTTAATGATGTTAGGCAAGTTTACCTTTGAAAAGTACCAGTGAATTATGAATCTAGAGAAACTGAATGTCCACACTAACCTAACCTAACCCCAGACAGCCTGGGCCTAAATGCCTGCAGTCAAACCCAGCAATTACATTCTGATTAATAAAATCATTTAAAAATAAATAAGGACAGCCTCCTAGTAGTTAAAATTTTCTTCCATATTCACAACTCAGACCACAAATGCAAGGAAAACAAGATTTATTGATCATGCTTTCACTACATTCCAGTGCTTAAAGCATCTTTTGTGCTCTAGAAAAAGACTGTTTTCATGGAGGGCTCTCTTTTTATGCAGCTGATAATGTCATTAGTCCTTTAATCTAGAATATATACCCTGATTAATTCAGATAACAGTGAAGATACATCTAATAAGAGCATGGCTTCTTTAACAAAATCATTACCATCAAATTAGAAAAATCATGTAGATGAAATTAAGGAATTAATATCCAGGTTGGGAAAGTTAACTACTTTCTTTGACTTGTGCATGCACAGAGTTAAACCAAAGCTACAAGTATGCAAGATATGCTTTTAATTTAAATTGTGTTCCAAGGTCTTTCTCATTAAAATGTATAAATGATTATTTCTGGATAGCTGCAAAGATTTATCTCCATGGAAGAGCACATGTGATTAGGGAGATTAGAGATTCCCTAAGCACGATTGTGATGCTCCAAGTCCATGTAGAACTACTCAACAGCCCTGGAGGAGTGGCCATCCTGATCTGGCCCTCAGTGGACAGAGAAGCTGGGAAATGAACACAGAAGCTGAGAAGGAACTCAGCCTCCCTAGGGAGACTCCAGTCAATGCTCAGGTTGATGTGATGCAAGTTTTGATTTTGAAGCCCATGTGACAGGATGACCCAGTGGCCATCAATCAAAGGTGGGCAGGCAGAAATGGCCTCCTCTTATCAGGTCTCTTCATAGAGATCTGTGTGTATTCAATAAGTAGATGAGAGTGGATGTTTGCAAAGCCTTGTAGATTCACTCATGCCTTCACTGACTTCTTCCTCCTGAACCAGTGGGGGAGGGCTCTGTCAGAATGGAACACTAAATAAAATCACTGAACCACTGACTATCATACAGAAGCCAGGCAGAAGGAGCCACACTGCCTACAGCAAGAGACCTGAGACCTAGAGCTTTTGGAGGGCAGCTTTTCCTGAGGAATATCAGCCCCGGGAGACCTCAGGCAACCTTACTCCTTCCCTCCCCCTGACCCAACAGTCACTGCTGGGAAAACTGCTTTCTGCCAGAAATGAGCATAACCTCTCCCCATGGGGAATCAAGTCCAATGGGACCCTACTGTCCCATCCAGCCAAACCTAAGCAGGGGGAACCCCAGAGCTGGTGTGTGACTACTTTCGCCAGCTGGGCTTTCAGGTTCCTCCAAGAGCCTCCATGTAAAAGAAGTATTCCCTGTTAGAGTCTGAGTGAGATAGACTCTTCCCCTAAGTGTGGGCCTTTTGTGGGTGACTTTCACTGCACCTTCAGCCAGTGGAAGCCCAAAGATGCAGCAAAAATCCATCCTCTGCCATATCAGAATGCATTAGCTTTAGTACATGTATCTACATGATGTCTGATCTCAGGAACCTCCCAGTTGTGTAGGTGAAACTCCTCAGATACCAATGACTTCCTCCATTACCTAGACTGGATTTGGGACCTGGCACTTCTGTCTTTGAGGGGAAAGCACAGCTGTACCTGTGATTCATTTAACAAAACATGTCTGTGGATGACTGTGCCATGTCACCAAGGGCCTGGGCTGTTGGGAGCCAGGGTTTGTTCTCTGTCCCTCAGCTGTCCTGAAGAGGCTTCCATGGGTGTCTGGGTGACATCTGGAGCCCTGAAGAAATGGGGGATAACTGAGAAATTCCCAAAACTGGAAACTCAGAATTGTCCCCTATTCATCTGGGCCTCCCCATTTTAGATGAAGCCAAGAGATGATATTCAAAAATCCTTAACAAGACAGAGGCTGGAAGCTGGAGCAGGGCCCTGGAGGCTCAGGAAAGTGTCAGGGGTTAACCTTTTACACCCAGCTCATAAGGAAGCCCAGAGAGGTCCCTCAGGTGAGCTCAGAGCAGGAACTCAACCACCTGGATTGGAAGGGCTGCAGTGTTTAATTGGTAATGATCTGCCCTGCATGCCAATGGGTCATCACTAAGGTGACCACTTCCTTCCCCCACCACTGACATGCCACATATTTCAACTCACTCTGGCATTTAGGTTCCTATCTTCAGGGCATAACCACAGTGCAAGGCTTAGGACAAAGCCTACTACCATCCCAGGGGCTGTGAGCTTTAAGGCCTTGGGGCTGGGTGTCTTTTTCAGATAGGTCAGTAACAACATGACTAAGTGTGTAAACTGGTGAACTCCACACACAGTGGACCTGGGAAACCCAACATCATCTTGACCAGTGAGGAAAAGAGTGAGTTCTTCCATGGCAAGGTATAAGGACACGGATCCAGACACCTGAGCACACCATGAATCATTAGGGCCCAGTAAGAGAGGCGTGGCCTCCAAGGACCTGGCAGAGATGCTGGCAGCCTTCTGGGAAATTTCTGGGTTAAAATAAATTGTACAAAGAATTGCAGGGATGCTAGAAATCCCAGTTCACAGGGAGGAGTAAAGGTTATGAAAAAAGGTCAGTTGTGGCTTTGGAAGCTGTATCTCAAATGTTCCCCCAGAATGAATGTAGCTGGAAAAGGAATTCTGAGGTCAGAGATCAAGACCCTAGAAGAATTTAAATCTAAGAGAAAAGATGGGCCATGGGACCCCCTAGAAGGGATTGAGGATGCACAGTACTTCCTGCCCTTAAGCCATTTGCTAATGATCTTCCTCTTGCCTCTTTCTTTGCAATTGTAAGTTTTGATATTTTTATGTTCCTCCATTCTCCCTCCCCCACTTACTACTGATGCAATTCCAGAGTTCCTTTTTAAAGCTATGAGTACCTAACTGGTGGTCACAGAAACCTCTGCACCAGAAGCAAAAAATATTTTCTATCTTCCTTCAAAGCTGTAAAAAGGAAGTCACTTTTTCTAGGTCAAGAAATTGCCCTTGTTAATGTGATTTTTACAGAAACCCACATTTTATGTTTTTTTATTATTGTTATTTTTAATTTTATTTTGTTCATTTAATAATTGAAAATATAAACAATATAAAATATAAGCATACCCACATTTTAGAGGATGTTCCTATGCCCTGTGAAGCTCTGTCAAACCTAAATTCCAGGAGTTCTGATGGCCTGTCTCAGGTATGCATTGCACTGGCATGTGGTACATGCTCAGAGGATGAGGGAGAATAAAAGAATCCATTTTCCTGCCACAGACCTCCCTGGTCCCTCATTTACCTCAGGCTCTAGCTTGAGTGCAACGTGTTGCCCTATTCTCTGCAGGGGACATGTGGATCTCTTCTTCCCACTAACACTATTCTCATGATGGGCAGGGGTACAGCCTAGTCCACACCCACATGCAGCTAAGCACCCATGTCTAAGACTCCAGGAAGATTTCCAAACCATTTTTTCACCAAACCTCATTTCTTTGACCATCAATTGTGGGGTGGGGGCAGGCAGGAATGGGGCAAGAATGACCTAGAAATGGTGATAGAAGGGATGGATTCTCCCAAAGGCTGTCTCTGAGATCTCAGCCTCCTTTTACTCACCCAGAGTGCTCTGAGCAACATCCACAGCTCCCTTTGACACTTTTGCCCTTATAGGAGGCAACCCCTAGAATCAGCCTTCTAGTGGAAACCATCAGATGTGTGAGACAAAAGGTTGAGTCTTGCCCTTCCTCAGTCCCAGCCCCCCACTCACATTCCCCACTGCTCAGTAAAGAAAGGAGCCCTCCTACCTGACCCAAAGACCACTACTCTTATCAGTTGGTTATCAGGGCCCTGCCTGGCTGTCACCACAGCATGACCTCATATAGAATTCTTCTCTCCAGATTAGAAACAGAATACTGTAATGACCTCCAGCCCATGAGGAAAAGAGATGAGATGATGCCTCTAAGGCTGCAGATTAACATCTGGGCAGATGATCACCAACCCAGCATTCTCCTTCCCACTCTGCCAACCATGAGCAGGTTGTGAACATGAGCCAACAAGCCTTCCAACCTCCTATAAAACCAGCTACTACCAAGGGTTTGTCTACTTTTATGCCCCTTCCAACAGATCATTCCTCCCTAACTCAAGCACATTGAGAGTGGAAAGTTTTGTGAAGCTGCCCAGAAAGTATCAGAATATTTGTCCAACCTTCATTTCACTGCCTTGTGATACCTGTCTTACTCTTGGGTGTCTCTTGGTAATTGTCCAGAGTCTTCTTTGGTGGGGGTTGAACAAATTCCATTCCTGCAGCTTTGAAAAAAACTCTCCCTTCCAATTTCCTGTGATGAGAACCTGAGATGTTGGGAAACAATAAGAAAACACCTTGTTCTCACAAGCATCTATGCTCAAGTGAGCTGGGTTAGAGGCTGTCTATAGAATGTGGTTGCTTGGTTACCAGGGTTCCAACTTCTGCTGGATTATATCTCTATGGAGTGAGGTTACTTCCTGGGATACCATTACCTGTCCTACTTCTTTGGATAAAACCTCTCCTAAACCTGATGCCTCTTCAGCATCCTCTCTCACATCATCAAATTAAATTTACAGTTAAGCCAACACTGTCCTCCCTTCAGTGCCTGGGAAAGAGGTGGGAAAAGTATTGAGGAGATAGGGTAGGCTTCAGACCTGTCTCCTTTTCTTGCCATATCTGTGAAACTGGACAAGTCATTGTGCCTCTTGGGCCTCCTGAGTCTCCTCACCAGAACCATATGGGTCATTCTAGCTTCCACATCCTAGGGACTTTAGCAGATGTATAATGGAAAAATATCTATTAAACTCTTGAGATAATGTGACAGATCACTAATAAATGAAATTTAATGATGGAAGAATTACATGAAGGAATGGGAAGCAGCAATTTCAACTCAAAACAGGGCTGGTTCTTGATGAGGTGATTGTGGAAAAGTAACTTATCTTCTTTGTTTCATTTCCCAGCCCCCAACATAATGGCTTTGAAATTCAATGAAAATCAGATATCACCATCTGAATCAAAACCCTTTAATGGTTACCCATTATATTTAGAGTAAGATTAAGTGCCTCCTTTTAGTTTATGTTGTAGAAAGCCTCCAAGCAGCTTCCAAGGATCTTTTAATCCTGGTATACAGGTTTTTATCTAATATCTTCCTCTTTGATTTAGTGACTCTCTTCTTATCAATAAAATATAGTCAAAGTGATATATCATTATCATTTCCAAGATTGATAAACAAAACACTTGTGATTTCTGTCTTTCTAAATCTGTGTTTTGTTATCTCTCTTTATATTCTCTACCTTTCTCATATATATCATTCTAGGGAAACAGGCTATGATGTGTAGAGACCCATATTGCAAGACAGGGAATATTGGGAGGGGCCAAATCACAGACAGAAAGGAATTCAAGACCACAGTCCAAACTGCCAATAATACATGTGTGACTTTGGAAGCAGATGTTTCCTAACTCAAGCCTCAGTTGGGTCTCTGCACAAGCTGGGAGAGATATTGGGGCAAAATCACACAGCCTTGCCTGAATTCTTTGTTCACAAAAACTGTTGTAAGCCAATAAATTTTGAGTTAGTGTTTTCGCATACTAAAAGAAAACTAATATAGTCTACCAGGCCCCAGGATCTGTCCATCCCCTCATCCCTCCCTCCCCACCTCTGCTCCCAAGCTCCCTCAATCCACACTGGCCTCCTCTCTAACCTCCTCTCAGGCCAAACTCACTTTAGCCTCAGAGTCTGCAAACTTGTGCCTTCTCCTGGTACACTGTTCACAGGCTTGTGCAGGGCTGGCTCCTGTTACTCATTCTGGTTGCAGCATAAATGCCACCTCAGTGACTCCTTTCAGACTCACCCACCTAGTGTTCCTCAACACCTCTTCTTGCAGCACCCTGTTTGGTTTTCATTATGGCACTTGCTCTTCTCTTTCACATGTGTATGTTTACTATTTCTTCCATCTCTACCTGCATACTCTGAGCTCCTGGAAAGCAGGGAGAAAATTGATCATTTTCACCACTGGATCCAGGGCCTACCCCAGCACCTGGCATTGAGTGAGTGCTCAGGGCGTAGTTGTAATATGAATAAATGAGATGATCACTGAGCACTTCTACCAGACTCACACCAGCCTAGATTTTGTAAATTAATGCCAAGCTCCCAACAAAATTAAAAATCAGTAAAGTCTATCTGACAATAGAAGCTTAGACCAGCTACAGAATAGGAAAATATATTGATGATGGTATCACCTAGAAAGTAATAGTATCCAGAACAGTGAGAAAATAAAATATCTACCAAAGCAAAACCAAAACTAAAATGACCAACAAATATAGACAAAAGGAAAATAACCAGACAATTAATAGATTAGTAAAATCATGTGGTAAATAATTTTATAAACTACATCATAAACAATAAGTGAAATGCAAATATGCAATACAATTTCACATATATAAAATTCCTTAAATCAAACTCTACCCAGTGGGACCACAATATGAGAAAATGGAGACTCTCCTCCAGTGTCAGTGGGGTGCTCTTTGTCTAACCACTTGAAGGTCATTTGATGACATTTGAAAATATCCCAAAGCAATGATATAGCTCTTCATTTTTCATATTCTCATCATAACATCACAATAAGTGTATGTCCCCCAAAATATCCACAGCACTATAACTAATGGAAGGGAAATGCTGGAAAGAACACAAATGTCAACCAAAAGAAGAAGGGATTAAAAAAGAAATACACACACATGCACAAAAGAAATCTACATATAATGCAAATCAGTGGTAAATATCAGTGAAATTGAATGAAATAAGCTACAGTATATGTGTCCAAATGGAGTCCTTCAAAGAATTATTTGAGTCAAAAGGAAGGGTGCAGAAAGATATAGACAGTATATTGACATCTGCAAACATTTTGTGAACTTGTATAAAATATATATTGCTAAAACCCACACGTTACTACTGAAATTTTGTAAAGGATTGGAAATGGCAAAAAGACAAAGGTGATCGTATCCATTTGATTTGACTAGATAGAGTGTCCAATCACATGAGGTTTGATCACCATAAATGCCTACTTTGCAAAGAAGCATTCTTCACATACCCTTCCTCACTGATCCTGGAAGTTGCATTGCTTCCAGCAGGGTTTGCCTAGCATCCACCAACCTGAAATCTGCTGGTAGACAGCACTATAACAGATGAATTTCTGGTTGGTTTCTACTATGGACCTTAGTTTATCCCTTAGAGAAATAATATGGTGGGAGAAATATGTAGCAGTGTGATGGAGTTCAAATAAAGGCCATGACAACTGACAGAAAGCAGACTGCCTTGGAATGCGGGAGACAGGCTGGAAAGTAGGATACAGGTGTCTTTAGTCTCAAGACACTGAGATAAGATCTGAGAGGAGACTGGTGGTGTAGACATCCTGAGCTTCACAGAGAGTAACATATATATGTTAGATAAAGATTTACAGGGTCTGCTACATGCAGGAATGTAAAGAGAACTGAGCCATTAACCCTTAAAACTAGCTGACTTTAGTAAAATGTAACCTGTCACATAGCTATTGCCTTTGCACATGTGCACACATATTTTCTTTGTTGTAAAGCCAAATAAAAGCCACGTTTTTTATGTGGTGGGGCTCTTCTTCTCTCTTAGGATGGAGAGTCCCCTGATGCCAGTTATTTCTTCTCTTTGTCCCATTCTTTCTCATCTGCAGCACCATTTTCACGGACCCAGTCCCTGAATGGTAACAGCAGTGTGGCTTTAGGTGTTGGATTAGTCTTTAATTTATAATAGTGTTTATTTGGACATTGATGCAAAAATTATGTCATTCTGAATGCTAAGTAATACACGAAGATTCAAATTTCCAAGGAAATTTGGGTGGAACTATAAATGAGCAGTGAAGGAAGACGGGTTTGTGCCAAAGGCATTTAAATAATAAATAATTGATTTGTTCATTCTCAGTTCAAATATATTCATATCACATTTATTAGAAACCAATGAAAAATAGGGTGCTGAGGGTAAAGCAGTAATTATAACATTCTATACCTCTACTATGAAGTTCTCAATCTAATGACAGAAAAAATAATTTTTCTATGTTAATTGATTTTTGGTAACCTAGTTTCATGGTCACTAATCTGAAACTCCCAACTATAAGGCAAACAAATAATTAATTCTTTAAAAATGCCAACTTCAGTTTAGAGTATATACATTTTATATTACATCTTACAGCAGTAATAACAAAAGCATATTTATTCCCAAAATATGTAACAAAATCAAAACTGGTGAACATTAACTCACACAAATACATCCAAAAAATTGCTTAAGAAAATCACTTGCAAACATTGGCTGACAATCCTCAACAGCAAAAACACCAAGGTACAGAATATAGAAACAGAAAGGAAAGAACTTTTGAACAATTTTCAGTGGCAAAGTATATGGTAAAATGAAAAACCAAGAAATATTAATATCAGTTAAGATGCCAACAATAAAATAGATTTTATTTTGAAATGAACTTGATATTTTAAAAATAATTTACAGATCTCAGATACAGATGCTCCAAAAAAGCTCCCTCTCTTTTCTTGTTTTAGGAGACCTCTTGCCCCTGATATCACAGATATGCCAGTCTTGTGAATACCCAAGTTAGAAAGAGGTATGGGGACCACTGCAACATAGTCAGTGAACAAAAAGGCACATTTTCCATTATAAATTTTTTAATCTCTCAAAATATTTAAATGCTCAGTTTGGATAAACAGTCAAGACTTCATCAAATTTTCTCATATATAACAAACTGTACTCACTTAAAAAATACACATTCCTCAGCTTTCTTATATATATTTAAATATATATATATATATATATATATATTTCCTTCTCTTTCAAAATGGAGCTCTTGATATTTTTACCCTAAGTATTGTTACATGTACATACACTTTAATTGCACATTTTCAGAAAACAAAACCCATGGTATTTCAAATTTCCATAAGTAAAAAATTGTGTATTTATGATATACAACACCCTCCTTAAAATACACTTTTCACTGGGAAAAATAATAAGGACAAGTGGATTTACACAGAATAAGAAAAAATTAACCTGGGTAGGTTTCAGTGTGGTTCTTGAGTCTATATCAAGCACATTTGATCTTATTCTCCCAGTTTTCATCTTCTGAGTATTTTTTAAACACTTTCAATTGAGATTTTATGATCCCCACATTTGATTTACATTCCACATCATCTTCCACCAAGCTCTGAGTTTGAAGGATTGTCAGGAGCTTAGTCAGAAGCACCTGTAATGCCGGTGGTGGAAGAGTTCATGATAAAACTTGCCATCACAACTGTGGCTGGTCACACAGAGCAGTGGCATTGGTCAAATGATCATCAGCCTTCTCCTATTCACCTGGGGCTAGGAACTCCTTCACTGAGCTGTATGTCTTCAAGGAAGTATTTCTGAACTGCTTTGACACGTTTCAGATTGGATAACTTGGAAAGCCTGAATCTCTGCTTGGCAAGTTTCTGTTTCTTTCTTGGCTCTCACAACTATATGTGAAAATAGTTTCTCTCTGTCCTTGCAGTTGAATTAGATACAGTACCCCATGCAGGGGCCACATGTACACTGGTGGTGAGTCCTCTTTTCCAACCCACCATTTTCCATTGGTTACCTAGTGTATAGGGCAACATTGGCCAGTGAAGTAGCCATTGGCCACCAATGCTCTGATCATGAGTTTGTTTATAATTGCTATTATTTTTTATCTTCCATATGTTCATTAGGGAGCCACCAAATTATGTGACATCATGACAAATGGAAAAAGGTTAAAAATGAAGATACAGAGTTAGACATACATGGGTTCCCTCTCTTTCAAATGTGAAATTGGGGAGGCTCTTTTTTCTGTAGGTATCTATTTGCCTAGCATCTCAGACTGGTGAGGAAGTGGGAAGATGAATTAAACAAAATTAGCACTCAGGTAGTCATGATTGCTGTGTGATATGGCTTTCTATTCCTTTTGAATATCTCCAAATAAAATGTGAAATGAACAAAATAATTTAACTTTTGTTCTCTTAATTAGAAAATGCAAAAGTCAGTGGCTTCCTAACATGGACACTGGACACTGAAAATGCTTATTTCATCTGAGGGATACATATCTATTGGGAACCAGAGGATATAGCCATCCTTGGATCTGAAACAGGAAAGGATCATTCTCAATAATAGTACATATATGAGAAAGCAAATATGGTGATCTAGGGTGTTAGGAGGGGAGGGGCCTGGGGCTTAGGCCAGACAAGAGCAGGAACAGTTGATGGCAGGCCACAGGTCAGAACAGGTTACCTAACCTTGTTCCCACTCCCTTTTTAGGTAACACCCCTCTTCATATCAGGTGATGTTTGGAAATCATGCCTTTGTGAGCATGGGTGGAACTCCATACTTAGCTTCTTGAAGAACCAATGAACTGTCTTCCACATTGGTGGCCAGAGTTCTTTGCCATTTTATAATCCCACCAGAAGTGAATGAGCATTCCTCTGCCTTTCTCCACATCTTCTCCACACTTCTCCTTGTATGTAGAAAGCCTGTGCTTTGCACATATGAGGTCCCAGGTTCAATATGTCACCCTTGAATTTCAAAAAAAATAACTATTGAAAGCCAGTTACCTGTCTGTCCCAGTCACAGAAATTCTTCTATTGTTTTATTTTTTCCATGAATACAATACACCGGTTTGTTATTTAATTTATATACCAAACTCTCTTAATTGAATTTCTTGTTCACAGATATCCTCTAAATAAAATGCCTACCAAGAGGAAAAAGCATCTGAAAGTAGTTTGAGTTTCTAACTCCATCTGTATCATCATCAGGACTAAAAGGGATGCCTATGACCAATATGACTCTGTGGCCACCACATGGCATTGATCTGCATCTTCTGCCCAAAGAATCAGGGCTGCAAAAGGGGAGAATGAGTATCTGGGGAGTCTGGGAGGAATCAGGACCCCATCAAGCACACAGGGAACTGTCAGCTCTCCACAGGTACTCAGAGAAGGAGACTGATCAGGGGAGAAGGGCTGGTGGGAAAAGACAGAGAATGAGCAGGATTCTGCTGACCAAAAATAACATTTTCCCTGACCTTAGGGAGGGCTGGGTGGAGCAGGGAATAAAAAGGACAGGAAGAGAGAAAGGAGTTATAAATTGTCACGTTTCCATGAAAATAAAACCATGTAAAATTGTGTCAGAACACCTGACAATTGAGTGATACAGAAGCCATGTTGTGGATCTTTAAATTAATATGTATAGATATATACAAAAAGGTAGACATCAATGTTGGTGTGAATGTTTCTATAAGTAAATATATCCACAGTTAGTTTGGACCTCAGTGGCCCCAGGGGCTATAGACAGCTGTATTTAGACAACTGTCTGAGGTAGGAGGTAGGGTTGAGGCCTGGAGACAGGGCAGAGTATGTCACAAGAGTCCCAGGTGGGAATTTACCCTGATTTAGGGGTCCCCAAGACAGCTTACTTTAGAGAAATCAGTTGGCTTTAAAAATTATTGGGAAGCCATTATAAATGGCATTACTTGGCCTACAATTGTCTCTTAGTAAACAAACATCTACCTACCAGGGAATAAAAGAACTTCCAGGTGTTGTGCCATCCTGTGCAAGAGGCCTTGGGGGTACCTCCCATGGAGGAAGCTGCCCCTGGAAAGAATCCCTCCACATTGGAAAGCCCTCATCCCACATAGGGACAGGGACAAATGCATTTGTGGGAGGGGTTTAGCATTGTTTTTGGTAATACTGATGAGTCATTTCAGACATAGTAGCTTTAAAACTCTCAAAGCTATGTATTAGTCAGCCAAAGGGGTGCTAATGTGAAATACCAAAAATGGGTTGGTCTTTATAAAGGGTATTTATTTTGGGTAGAAGTCCACAGATACCAGGCCATAAAGCATTAATTTTCTTCTCTCACCAAAGTCCATTGCCAGGTGTTGGAGCAAGACAGCTGCTGACATTTGCCAGGGTTCAGGCTTCTTGGGTTCCTCTCTTCCTGGGGCTGCATTTCTCTCTGCGCTTAGCTCCTCTGGTTCCTCCACAAGGTCAGCTGTAGACTGTCAGGTGAATGGGTCACTTCTCTTCTCCTGGGGCCTTCTCTCCAACATCAAAATTCCAACATCAAAACTGCTTCTCAAAAACTGCTGCAACTCTGTTCTTTGTGGTGCCTTTTATATTTTCTTCCCCCACGCACCAAGGGGTGGGGCTCAACACCCTACTGACATGGCCCAATCAATGCCCTAATCATAACTTAATCATGCCCAGATTAATAGATCAGTTTACAAGCATGACCCAATTATAATTTTGGAATTCATAATTACATCAAATTGCCAGACAGCTACTGCTGGCTTGCCTAGCTGTCCGTTTTACAGAAAATTCTCTTGAGAATATACCTATGAAGAAATGAAGTTATTTTGAGATCTTTGGATCACAGCCAATTTCAAATAATTACATATCCTTTTGTCTTAAAATTAGCTCATTAAGCATTTTTACACATTTACTATTAACCAGCTTAGCATACCCCAGGAAACTGGCCCAACATAGGCTCTCAATTTGTAGACTAGGCATGGATGCTTATAAGGACCCAAGCTGCCTTGGAACCCCTGGCCCTGCTTCCTTTTCAGGGGACTCCTTACCACCTGTGGCCTCTGGAAATTTCCTGTAGAAATTACTGGGTCAATTCCAAAATCCTCCATTTAAATTCCCTAGAGTTGCTCATTCTGCTAAAGTGCTTCCTGTGGCCCTTGAGGAAGTGAATTGTGGTATTTCCTTTCTGATCCTAAAGGGACTTTGCATGGCATTCCTCTACATTTTCCTTAACTGCCCCAAGGGCAGAGAGGGTGGGTGTGGGAGGGGAGCAGATACTTGTGTCCTGGCCCCAGATGCAGAGACAGGTTGAGTCACAGCTAGGGAACACGTGGTAGGGAGTCACAAAAGTGGAGCAGAATCCAGGGAGCATACTCCCTCCACCCACACACCTCTGTCCACATTTTATCCCAGCTCAGACTCACAGGGCCAGTCTCCAACTGTGACACCAGGGACATCATGATCAGATATTTGTAATATAGCATTGGTCCACCACTTCACATGACCCTCCTGCCCGTCAGCTTCTTGGCACCCTCTGTGGTGATCCTGCACTCTCAAAGCCCCCCCTCTCTCCTGCCCATCAACCCTCTGCCCTGTCCTTTCAGGAGATGTCCACAGAGATCTAGAACTTTCATCTGGCTAGAAGCTAAATGTCTTCCTCCATGCCAGTGATTCTCAAATGGGGCTTGGAAAAATGAGGAATGGGAATGTCCCAGACTGGGGAGTTTCACAGAGGCCCTGCAATTTTTAGCCTGCCACCTGGGGGTGGGGTAGTTGAAAGAAATCTTTGAGTGCAGAGGAGCCTGTGGCTATATCAGATGCTTCATCTACACTGAAGCTTTTAGCTTTCAGAATGTTTGCATTTGAAAGAATTGAGTAAAATCTGCTAATGGGTTTAGGAGCAAAGGCTAGGGATTGCATCTTAAGTAATGAACAAATCCTGAAATCATCTACAAGAAATCATTCACAGATAACTAACAGATCTTTGTTACAGCCACCTCCAGGGACCAGGACTAAATTGACATCCTTCCATCTGAGCTCAGAAGCTTCCTGTGGAATAACCAAGCAAGGCCTGGTCTCTACAGGTAAGTAGTTCCTAAACTGAATGTAACAGGAAAGGACACCTACCTCCTCAGGCTGGCACCTTTCCCAGGGCATGTGGGCACCAACTTCTATGTGCCATCTCATCACTGCTAATTCCCTTTTGCAAAAGTGGAGTCCACCAGAGCCTTGACTCAACAAGCTTACAAAGACCTGCTAAATGCCAGACAATATTGGGGCTGAAATTCAAATGAGTATTTTAGGCAAAATGTCCATGGTGGCAAAATATTTGGGGGTGAGACTTTTATCCCAGGACTGCCTTTCCTTATATCTCAGCTTTGGGATATGACTCTGGCTGAAAAAGTCCCAGGGAGGCTTGTGGAAGGAGGATGGCAAGGGAAGACCACAGGATGGATTGTCAATGGCCACACCTGGGGCTTATGGCCCCCTTGACATGAGGATGCGGAGACCACTGATCCCTAGATCATGGGGAAGGACAGATGGGGACCATCTGTGACTTTATGTATACAATTGTCAGGGTTTCTGTTTATTCCAGGCAAGGTGTTAAAGCATCAATAACTATGATGCAGAAAGTAAGAGCAAAAGAAGCCACTTCTGCATGTCCACTATTGGATAGGAATTGTTCCTATAGTCACACTTCCAAGAGGGGTAGGGGACTGGGTATTTAATGCAGGAGCAGGCAGGGATGCTTCAGAAAAGGGTCTGATCTGTGACTAATATGAGACCCTCTCAAGACCTACCCATAGCTCTACTGGTCTGTAGCCTTACTGTTATTAGGAGCCTTGCTTGATCAAGGTTGCCTGGTAACTTGCAGAGGGGTTTCCCAGTAAAAATAATCTTCCATGAATCTGAGTCAAAGCAGTCTCCCCAGGGCTGTGGATACATTCAGGGTCTCTTCCATCTGAAATGTCAAAAAAATGCTCTCTCCATTGTATCATCTCCATGATTTTAAGTAAAACTCAGACTTATGAATTGTTTGCCTGTGGGCATCTGCTTTGGCTGTCAGCCAGCTCTGGGCAGGCCTGTCTCTCTCCTTTCTAAATGTAAAAACGGAGGGGCTCTGAGTCTCTAGTATTAATAGTTAATTACCTCTCTCTATTTTTTCTAGAAAACAGGGGTAGATCCCATATTATTCTCACCAACAGTCTGCTCCTTTCTTCTGTTTTCTTGAACAAAATCTTTTAAGTATGGGTGGAATCTCCAATCAAGAAAAATTTTGTGTTTTAGTTTCCAGTTTGGGCTATTTTTGGCTCCCTTTTGGGACCCTGCTTGACTTTCCATGTGGTGACAGAAAATCTGTTCTTCCTGTTGACCAGATCATAGGTAACTCTCTCTATATATGATTGGGCCTCATAATGGGTGTTTGGTTTTTTAAGAAACTGCATTTTTTTCTGAAAGTGAATGTACCATTTTACAGTCCTGCCAGCATTGTGTGAGGGTTCCAGTTCCTTTACATCCTGGTCAACACTTGGTATGTTCAGTCTTCATAAATTTTAGCTATTGGAATTGATTTTTTGTGATTTTAATTTGCAGTTTCCTAAAGACTAATGGTTTTGTGCATCTTTTTTAGGTGCTTATTTGACATCAATTCATTGTCATTTTGTTAAAGTGTTTGAATATTTTACTTATAATTTTGTTATTTTTTTAATTCTGTGAGCTCTCACCATATTTTTGATATGGCATTTCACAGATATATGATTTTCAAATTTTATCTCTGAGTCTGTGGCTTATTTTCTAATTTTCTTCATGGTGTCTTTGAAGAACAGAAGTTCTTCATTTTGATGAAGTCCTATTTTATTTATTTAGAAATTGTGATTTTGCTGTCATAGCTAAGAAACCATTGCCTAAGTAAAAAATATGATGATTTTCATGTTTTTTATGGAACTTTTAGAGTTTACATTTCACATTCCAGTCTGTTATCAATATGTGATTGTTTGTACACTATTTATTGGAAAGCCCATATTTTCCCCACTGAATTTTCATTGCATATCTACAGAAAATCTATTAACCATATGTATGAAGATATTTCTGGTGTCTATATTGTGTTTCATGGATTGACTTGGCTATTTACTTGCCAAAGTCACATGTTCATCAGTACTGGAACTTTAAATTATGTCTTGATATCAGGTTGTTTATGTCTTCTAAATCTATTTCCATTATTTCAAAGTTTTTTGGCTGTTCTGTTATTTTCATTTCCATATGAATTTTTAAATCTGCTCTTTAGTTGCAGAAAAATCTGCTAGTGTCTTACTTGGGATTGTGTTGAGCCTTTAAGTCATTTTGGGTAGAACTGAGACATTACCAATACTGTGGTTGGAGTCCATTTACACATTCTACTTCTCCATTTATTTATTTTCCTTTCTTTTAGAAATTATTTTAAAATAAGAAGTCAGTGTACAGATCTTGTTCATCTTTCAGATTCATTGATGTATTTATTTTATTTTTTGATGCTCTTGTAAGTAGTATTTTTATTTTGATATCATTTTATTGCAGCATATTGCAATGCAATTTCCTGGTTTTTTTTTTTTTTAATTTTGAAATTATTATAGATTCAGAGGAGTTTGCAAAGATAGTATTCAGAGATGTTCCATATACCCTTTACTCAGTTTCCACTAATAGTAGCTTCTGACATGACTATAAGAACAATATCAAAGCCAAGAAATTGAAATTGATACAATGTGTGCTTACTTCTTGTTTCTTTTCCATTTTTTTCACAGCTGTAAGTTTATCTAACGACTATGTCATCAAGGTACAGAACTATTCAGTCCTTAAATCTTACCCACTTTCCTCAGATCCCCACCCCCATCTTCATCATTCCTAATCCCTGGAAACGCTGATTTGTTTTCATCTCTATAATGTTGTCATTTCAAGACTGTTATATAAATGGAATTATGCAATATATGACTTTTTAAGGTTGCCTTTTTCACTTGGTATGGATCATTTTACTAACTAGGAAGTTTAAGGCCAATGGCTCATCATTTTCCTTCCTTGTCAGATGAGGTAACAGAGAGTTTCAGTAATTATCCTCAGACTCAAGTGCTCAATGTGAGGAGAATTGGGCCCATGGAAGGGCTTCTTGCTTTCATCTACTCTTCTTAGGCATAAAAGATGGTTTTTGTATGCATGTGGAAACAAGTTTTCAGGGGAAATGGACACAAGGAAAAAATATAATTTTAAACTATGCTTAAATGGAAGGGAACACAACCATAAACAGGATTCCTTGCTCAAAAGGTGTTCAGAAACCACACAAAACTTTTGTGAAAACAGAAGTGAATTCATGCACATTGCTAGCTTTATGTTAATTTACTTCAAGTTTTGCAGAAGGTGAATAAATGAATGTAATTCTAAGAATAAGTGAGCCAGGCCTTCTAAACACTAGATTCTATAGGGACATGTGTTTTATCTTTGCATCTACAAAATTGTTTCCTCTACAATGTCAGCTTCATCACAATTACTGAAAACAACACATTAATAGCAATTTGCTGAAAATAAATGTGTAAAAACTAAACTTCCAAAACATAGCAAACTCCTGCATTTAGCAACATCACTGACATATGTTGATTTTTTTGTAAATCAAAAGCAAATTTTAAGGCAATTCATATTTGAGTTGAATTGTTTTTAACATCATTAAGGATAGCTGGAAGTTCTAGTTGAGTAGTTTCAATTTTATTGAATGGTACCATGAAAATGATTATTTGTTGACTATCAGACTGGTTGAGTGGTCTAATAAATATAATGTTTATCTAGAAATGCATAGTTTGTCACCACTGCCCCAAAATTCTTTACACACTGATGTAGGGAATGGGATAAAAATCACATAAGGATCCATATAACAAAATAAAAATCAAACCAACACTACCTGGCAGATTAACTGATTAGAGAACCTGCTCAGATAACTTTCCCATAACTGAGAGGAAAGAGTTCCCTCGCTAGAGAAATTTCTATGGAAGTATCTAGCAGTTAGTGAAACAAGAGACTGATCAGAGACACTTGGATTGCCTTCAATGAATGTGGATTGGAGGACAAAGGAACAGTCTTATCAGGAACATGCTATGAAAAGAGTATAAATTCACAATTAAAATTCACTCCTGCTGTATGAGCTCCCCATTCTAACTTCTATGAGAAGATTGCTGGCAAATGTTTTCTCATGTGCAAACTTATTTAAATGTTCTAAATAATATATGTGTGTGTGTGTGTGTGTGTGTTATCTATATCTATATATTGATCTATACAGGTCCTTGGTCCTCTCTCTTCTTCTGTATCTCAATGACTCAAGAGAACAAATGTAAATGGAAAAAATCACCAGTTATTATAGTACTTGCCTGTCTTTTTTACCCATTTGTATTATTTTGTAACATTGGCTGTGTAAAATTATCCATCGTTCACATCATTCTTCTTGGAATACAAAGTTCACTTTCAAGATTCTTCTTCTCCATGTGGAATCACTGGGGATGCTTGATGGCATTCAGGTAGTGTCAGGTCAGGTTTCATAAACCCATATGGCTTCATTCAGTGGTCTGGTGCCTTAGAGGGGATGACTGGAAGGCTGTGCTCACTTTGGACCTCCATCCCCAGCCACAAGCCACAGGATCTTGGGAACCAGGGCTCCACACATCCTCCAACATTGGAAGGCCCAAATCCCACCGAGGCTGAAGATAAAGGGCAGCCCCATCCCCAATGATGCCCTACCCACACCAAGGCTAACCAGAGGAGAGGGTTACTGTTGTGTGCTCCAAGAATGGTGACCTGTAGGGGGCGCCTGAAGACCAGCAGAACAGACTGTGATGGCTCACCTCTCCTCCGTGGAGGTTGGGTGGGTGGGCAGGGTGGACTTGGAGAATATCTTGTGGGAAAACTTGGGCTCCACAGGACACAGATGCCTAGCCTCTAGCCTGTCTGTCTCTCCAGCTTGGGCTGGTTTCAGGTTCTGGAGTGGTGGAGGCAGCACTCAGAATACGGCCTGATGCTTAGAGGTGGAAAGGAGGGCTGTGGATGTCTCCGTTTTCCTTTGATTTCCTCTTCAGAAATTGAAGTTGGGTTTTCATTCTGGAATTGGGTCAATGATGGGCAGAACTTTATATACATTTAAGGCATTTTTTGTTTTTATTTTAATTTTTTAATTTTTAAAAAAAGATAGTAGATTACATAAATGTTCCACAAAAATATATGGATTCCCATATGCCCCACATCCCACACCTCCCACAACTTTCCACATAAACATCCCTCATTAGTGTGGCACATTAATTGCAATTGATAAACACATCCTGGGCCTTTGCCATTAAGCATGGACCATAGTTCACATTGTACATCACATTCTCTCCCACACAGTTCTGAATGTTATATGATGACATGAAATGGCCTATATCTGTCATTGCAATGTCACTCAAGACAATTCCCAAGTCCTGAAAAAGCCCCTGTATTACAATTGCTTTTCCCTCTCCCTGCCCGAGAGTCTCCAGTGGCTGCTGGATCCACATCAATGTTGTAATTACTCCCATTGCTTGAATCTCAATATGTCTATAGTAGAATACCAGTAAGTCCACTCTAGTCCAGAGCTCTTCCCCCCATTCTGAGCAGTCTGGGATGGTGATGTCCACTCCACCTCCAATTGAGAGGAGGCTTATATCTTGTGGGGAAGATGGATGGGATTATCCTGCCTGCAGCTGCAGACTGTCTCCATTCCCTGGGATGGCTATTGTCCATCATCATCTCCTCACCAGTCTTGGTGAGGAGAATGAGTGAATCCTGGGTGAATTCAATGAGCTGTAGAGTAGAATTTCCTACTCCACTGAGGTTCTGGGCTCAGCTAGCACATGGACAGCCCAAAAACTCAAGTCTCTGGGTGTACACCTACAAACTCCAGCTCCAAATATAGGTTTGAATAGAAGGAACAGATGAGCCATGTGCAGAGAAGACATAGTTGAGTCAAACTCAGGAGAAAAAACATCAAAGTGGTCCCACTGACAAGGCACCAAAATTCAGAGCTATTCACCCTGACATAGAACCTGGGTGTTTCCAGAGTCTTCAGGAGACCCACTAGTTGGGGTGATATCCACTTGGGAATTCTATGAGATCCTATTGAAATGTACATAAGCATTACCTCTGGGATGACCTCCTGACACATTTTGAAGTCTCTTAGCCATACAAACTCATTTGTCTTTACCTTTTCCACCTTTTCTTCAAGGTCTTTTTCTAGTCTCATTGCAAGTTGGCACTTGGTAGCAATCTCTCGGTGCCAGGGAGGCTCATCACCAGGAATCATGTCCCACACTGGGTAAAGGTAATCCATTCATATGCTGAGTTTGGTTTAGAGAGAGGCCACATTTGAGCAACAAGGAGGCTCTCAGGAGGCAAGCCTTAGGCACCCCATAACACCAGGCTAAATTTCAATTTCAAAAGCAAAGAATCATAAGGCTAGTCATCAATATCAAGGACCCATAAATGGATGATCCCCCTTCACTAGTCACTGTCCCTGCACTTGGGGGAATGTTGCTGCTCCCTTAGAGAATGTGGCAGAGTTCTACAGGATAGGAATTCTGTATTCCCTCATTTACGGAATGATTCTCCACTCACTGTGACCATGCCCCATGAACATTTGAACATTTTTATATACCTTATATTTATGCTCAGGTGAACTTCATCCCATGCATCCTCCATCTCTGACAACCCACACCAACAATCCTCTCCCACTCCAGTTATAACCCTTCTGTGATCCAAAGTTTCTTCAAAGATGAAGCCAATGCAATAGCTGAATACAATTAATAGGAAAATGAATTATAATGATGTTTAAATGTAAGAGATAAAATTCATAATTTTTTAAAATCTAAAAATAAAATTAAAGGATTGGAATATTAAAAAATGAAAAATAGAAATTTTTTTTGATATTTTGCCTTTCATCACTGCAATATCTGGTGTTAAGTCTGTACTGTGGTACCTTCCCTCACCCATTCTCCATGTCTCACTATTTTTCATTTATTTTCAAAGAAGTTTTAGGTCACAGCAAAGTCACACAGAATACAGGAGACTCTCATATACCTAACATCATCCCACTTTCCTCCCTTCCATATTAATACCTTTTTATATGTGGATGGTAGCATTGTTATAACTGATATACAAATAGTGAAACAGCTAATAAACATTGTCAATTGTTTACACTGTTCATTACATTTTAGACTGTACACTTTTATAAATTTTAATGATAATTACCATGTCTTGTGTCCATCACTGTATGGTAATGAAGAACATTTCTGTTGACTATTAATAACCCCTTTTGATCTATTCTATTCTTCCCACTCCATCACCCTGGGGACCACGATGACCCCCTGGCTTGACTTGGTAGATGACAAGATTCATAGTTACATACAACAAGAGATCTTGACACACTGGTTTGTCCTTCCCTATTAGGAACTGCCCTTGCTCTTGAGAGAATCCTACCTGTCTATTTCTGAACAAATTAGTCCTCCTGAAGATGGGAGCCCAACTCCTTCCCACTCATTATGTAGGTCTTCACCCACTGATACAACACATTATGACAGGATGAACACTCACACACTAACTAGAAGCCTGCTCCAGATGCACCCTCTCCTGAATGGTCCCCCAACCAACACCCTAAACCAGGGACCTTTCCTTGTACTATTACCATGGGGGCATTCCCACCAACTTACTTTCAACCTCATAATCACAAATCCCGTGTTCACTTGGTCTCTCTGCCAACCCTCCCCCCAGTATCCTGGACCTTCTAACCCACCCACCCCAATCTACCCACATGTCAACCCTGTACCACCCAGCCCAATAATTACTCTCCTGTCCTATCCTTTCAGTATGCAACTACACTCTGTCAATTTACCGTAGATTACGTCCATATGGGTTATGGCTCACAACCTTCTCTTCCTTTTCTATTTCTTGTAAACCTCTCTTACAGACAATAGCTCTCTGATACTGCTCAATTTCCTTAATTCATATGAGTGAGGTCATGTACTGTTCATCCTTCAATCCCTGGCTTGCTTCACTCAACATGAGGTTGTCAAGATTCATCCATGTTATCCCGTGTGTTAGCACTTTATTCCTTCTTACAGCTGAGTAATATTCCTTTGTATGTATGTACCACATTTTGTGTATCCATTCATCTGTTGATGGGCACATAGGTTGATTCCAACTTTTGGCAACAGTGAACAATGCTGCTATGAACATTGGTGTTCATATATCTGTTCACGTCATTGTTTTCAAGTCTTCCGGGTATATACTCAGCAGTGGACACAATGGAGCATATGGAAGTTCTATAGTTAATTTTTTGAGGAACAATGAAACTGTCCTGCATAGTGGTTGTACCATTCTACAATCTCACCATCAGTGGATAGGGTTCCCATTTATCCAGTATCTCTTCAACACTTATAGTCTGCTGTTTTTTAAATAGCCACCATTCTAATGGGTGTAAAGTGGTATCTCACTGTAGTTTTGATTTTCATTTCCCTAATAGCTAGCGATGTTGAGCATCTTTTCATGTGCTTTTTTAGCCATTTGTATTTCTTCTTTGGAGAAGTGTCATTTCAGGTCACTTGCCCATTTTTTAAAATGAGTTGTGTGTCTTTTTATTTCCGAGGTGTAGGATTTCTTTATATATGCAGGATATTTGGCTCCTATCAAATATATGGTTGCCAAATATTTCTTCCCATTGGCAAGGTTGCCTTTTTACTTTCCTGATAACATCATTTGAGCACACAAGTTTTTAATTTTGAGGAAATACCATTTATCTATTTTTCTTTTGCTGCTCATGTTTGGGGTGTGAAATTCACGAAATCATTTCCTATTACAAGGTCCTATAGATGCGTCCCTACATTATCTTCCATGTCTTTATGGTCTTGTCTCTTATATTTAGATCTTTGATCCATCTTGATTTGATTTTTATATAAGGTTTGAGATGGTGTTCCTACTTCATTCTTTTTGATATGGATATCCAGTTCTCCAAGCACCATTTATTGAAGAGGCCATTCTCTTCCAACCAAGTGGGCTTGGTGGCCTCTCCAAATATCAGATGACTGTATATGTGGGGATCTATATCAGAACTCTCAATTCAGTTATATTGGTCATTATGTCTATAATTATGCCAATACCATGCAGTTTTGACCACTCTACATTTGTAGTATATTTTAAAGTCAGGTACTGTAATACTTCCAACTTCATTTTTCTTTTTGAATATGTCTTTGGTGATTTGGGGACTCTTACCCTTCCAAATAATTTTTGTAGTTACTTTTCCAATTCATTAAAAAATACAGTGTTGATTTTTATTAGGATTGCATTAAATCTGTAGATTAGTTTGGGTAGGATAGACATCTTGATGATGTTTAGTCTTCCTATCCATGAACAGGGAATATTGTTCCCTTTATGTAAGTATTCTTTGATTTCCTTTAACAGTGGTGTGTAGTTTTCTCTATATAAGTCCTTTACATCTTTAGTTAAATTTATTCCTAGGTATTTGATTCTTTTAGTTACTATTGTAAATGGTATTTTTTTCTTTTTTTTTTTTTTATGGGTAAAAATCAAAATTCTCACAATACATACAAACATTTGTAAAATGATATATAAATATATATGCATATATGTGTATTTGCTTACAAAAATGTTATTTATATATATATATATACATATATTTTAAGAGGTGCTTAGATTACCTAAAATATTACACGGAACCCACTGGGATTCCCATGTTGCCCACCTCCCACACCTCCCACAACATCCCACACAAACATCTCCCACAGTGTGGCCCACCAACCTCAATGAACTTACACATCCTGGAGCCTTGCCACCAACCATAGACCACAGTTCACACTGTAGACCAAAATCTCTCCCACTCAGTTCTGAGTGGTGTGTGCTGATTTAAAATGGCCTACATCCATTGCCACAACAGTACTCAGGACAACCTCCAACTCCCAAAGAAGCCCCTGTATTTCAACTGCTCATCCCCTCCCTACCTAAAAACTGTCAAGTGGCCACTGGCTCCACCTCATTGTTATAATTTCTTGCATTGCAAGAATCACCATATGTGAGCAAGAGAATACCATCAAGTCCACTCTAGTCCATAGTTCTTCCCCCAATCCAGAGGCGACTGGGATGGTGATGTCCACTCCAACTCCAAGTGA
>JAKSZT010054023.1:5183158-5439743 GCA_026826555.1 Tolypeutes matacus | reverse complement strand
GTCCATGTTTTCCAGTTTTTCAGAGTCATTTGTATTTTTCTGTTGCCCTCTGGTCATCATATTATCTTGATGGGTTTGTTCAGTTGATTAGCTTTTCTCTATGCTCTAGAATTTTATTTAGCTGTTGGTTCTGCGTGTGAGTTAAGTTTTCTCTTTGTCAGTTTTTCTTCTTATTTTATTTCCTTACTTCTTTCTATGTTCCCTTGAAGGCAAAAGGTTAGGGCCAGAGGAATCAAAAGATGTAAGGAAGGCAGAAGGATAATAGAAATGTTGATAAAATTTAGAACAGGGGCAAAATGAGACTTGATCAGATGAATATTTAACTTGTGTAGGCAGTGTAGAGTACTAGGAAAAAATATGGAGTTCCTATAATGGACTGGGAAAACAAATGGAGGAATATATATATATATAGTGATTTAGAAGGCTAGAATTATGAGGAGGGAGAGAAATAGTAGATAAAGGTCTGAAAGGAAAAAGTTAATACTAATAAAAAGAAAAAGAAAAAAGAAGAAGGAAACAAAATAGATGGGATATAAATTGACACCCTTAAGTTGTGGGCCTATGAAAAAATGTTGTCTCTAAGAGCCACAACAGAAAACAGAAGGCAGAAACATGCAGGAAGGATAAGCGATAGTTTGTAATACAGAATCAATATATACAGCGAGTGGGAAATTACTGAATAAGAAGCCCAGCAAATAAGCGACCAGCTGGCAGCACCTATTTAAATAAAAAATAGAAGGAAAATGGAAGGGGGGAGGAAAATGGGAATAATAGCAATAGACCAGAAAGTAACAGAGAGAAACCAATGATCCACACAGGCAAACAGTCAAACAGAGCTAACGGGGGGTCAATGATTTCCCTAGGGTCCACGTGGATCCTTCCTGCCTACTTGTGTTTATCAATGAATTTCCCCACAGGGTTCTATATGCAGGTCCTGAAGCAGCTTTTAGCTATTAAACTAAATTAAAAAGAATTTATTTTTCAATTGTTGAGGTGACCTCACTTTTTTATTTATTTATTTATTTTTTTAGCCAAATGCAGGACCCAAAATAATTCCTCTTCTAGACCAACCCCCTTACGGAAGGGACCCTAGCTGGGCCCGTGGAAATTAATCAAGCACGTTCCACTTTCCGGACTCCCCAGGTTAGCTGAAACTCTGATGTTAGTCAGTGAAGATTGCTAAAGACGGTGGATTCCGCCCCTTCTGGAGCCCAGCTCGAGCTTCACCGGGCTGCTCAGTAAATCAGTTTGAGTGCAGATTCGCATCTGCTCTCAGCCTGGTGCTGCTTCAGTTCGGCTTATCTGCTCCCCAAAGCTATGGGGCGGTGCAGGCAGCCAGATCGATGTCTAAAAATATAAAATACCCTTCCCTGTCTTCCAACCGAACCCTCCCTTCTTTGGGAAGTGTCCCTTCCTCCTGGCTCCGCAGCGGCCCGGGTCTTATCCCTGGGTGGCTAGGGAAATCAGCTTCGTTCCCCAACCAAAATCCCCCCTCCGGTTCACCGGATGCTGACTAGCTTGTTTGCTCTGTTCACACAAGGTCCAAGGGGCGCCAGGCAGCCAGCTCCCCAGAAAATAAAACTTTTTCGCCCCCACCCGCGGCTCCAAATGGCCGTTTTATTTTTTATTTCCGAAACCACGGGGCTCAGCCGCCTGTGCCAACCTCCACCGGCAGCCTCAAAACTCACGAATCTCCACCGTTCGGTCCACGCCGCTGATCCGCGCAGATAGATGTCCCAAGCTTCTCACTCCACGCGTGCACAGCACAGACCCCCGGGCAGGACCCCGTCCCCAATCCACCTTGCTCTGGGAGCTTGCAGTGTGTGCCCTCCTACACCAATGCCATCTTGCCGCCTCCCAAACAACATCGGTATTTTTTTCTTGAATTCCCCCTCAGATTTCTCATTATTGGTGTACAGAAATGTTACTGATTTTTGAGCATTGATCTTAAAGCCTGTGAATTTACTGAACTCCTTTATAAGTTTTAGAATCTTTGTTGTAGTGTTCTCGCGGCTTTCTGTGTATAGGATTAGGTCATCTGCAAATAATGAATTTTTGTTTGTTTGTTTGTTTGTTTTAACCGGGAGGTCCCGGGGATCAAACCCAGCTCCCTCCATATGGGAGACGGATGCCCAACCATTTGAGCCACATCCACTCCCATGAAATTTTTATTTATTCCTTTCCAAGTTGGATGCATTTTATATCTTTTTCTTGCCTCAATGCTTGAGCAAGTAGTTCTAAGACAACATTAAATAGGAGTGTTGATAGTGGGCATTCCTGTCTTCTTCCCAATCTTAAAGGAAAACTTTATGATTTCACCTTTTAAGATGAAGTTAGCTGTGGCATTATCATATATACCATTTATCGTGTTCAGAAAGTTTCCTTCTATTCTTATCTCTTGCAGTGTTTTCATCAAGAAAAGTGCTCTATATTGATGAATGAATTTTCGGCATCTATAGAGATGATCATGTGACCTTTTTCTTTCTATCTCTTTATGTGGTGAATTACATTGATTGATTTTATGTTGAACCATCCTTGCATACCCAGGATGAAATACACTTGGTCGTGGTGTATATTTCTTTTGATATGCTGTTGAATGCAATTAGCAAGTATTATGTTGAGGATTTTAGCATCTAGGTTCATTTAGAGAGATTGGTCTGTAATTTTCCTTTCTTGTGACATCTTTGTTTGGCTTAGGTATTACAATAATCTTGGCACCATAGAATGAGTTAGACAATGTTCCTTCTAATTCTATATTTTGGAAGAACTTAAGCTGGTATTGGTGTTAGCTCTTTCTGGAATGTTTGGTAGAATTCACCTGTGAAGCAATCTGGTCCTGGGCCCTTCTTAGTTGTGAGGTTTTTGCTAACTGAGTCTATCTCTTTAATTGTAATTGGACTATTGAGTTCATCAGTTTCTTCTTTCATTAATGAAGAGTGTAGAATTCTGTACATATCTCTTAGGACCAGCTACTCTAATGTATTATTCAGAATATTTATTTCTTTGTTGATTCTCTGTCAAGATGGTCTGTCTAATGGTGATAATGGTGTATTAAAACCCCCTACTATAATTGTAGAGGCATTTACGTCTCCACTTTATCTTCCCAGTGTTTGCCTCATGTGTTTTGAGGTGTCCTGATTAGGTACATAAATATTTATGATTGTTCTTTCTTCTTGAAAGATTACCCCTTTTACTAATATATAGAGTCCATCTTTGTCTCTTACAATAGTTTTGCACTTAAATTCTATTTTGTCTGATATTAGTATAGCTATTCCAGCCCTTTTTTGGTTGTTGGTTGCTTAGAAAATTGTTTTCCAGCAATTCACTTTCAGCCTCTTTGAATCCCTGAGTCTAAGACGGGTTTCTTGTAGACAACACATTGATGGGTCTTATTTCCTCATCCATTCTGCCAATTGTGTCTCTTGACTGGTGAGTTTAATCCATTACCATTCAGTCTTATTACTCTGAAGGAATTTCTTACATCATTCATATTTTCTTTGTGTTTATGTATGTCATATGTTGTTTTTATTTCTCTTTTAGTCTTTTCAATTGTTATTACCCTCTCCTTTAACACTCTCTCTCCTGTTTTTTCCTTTCAACCTGTAGAACTTCTTTAGTATTTCTTGAAGGGCAGGTTTCTTATTGGCATACTCTTTTGTTTTCTGTTTATCTGTGAATATTTTGAACTCTCCATCATTTTTGAATGCCAGCTTTGCTGGATAAAGAATTCATGGCTGGAAGTATTTTCTTTGATTACCTTGAATATGTCCATACCACTGTCTTCTTGCCTCCATGGTTTTAGATGAGAAATGAGCACTTAATCTTATTGTGCTTCCCTTTTATTTGATGGTTCTCTTTTCTCTTGCTGCCTTCAGTATTTTCTCATTGTCTTAAGCATTGGACATTTTGACAAGTATATATCTTGGAGAAGGTCTGTAAGGATTTATATGGTTTGGGGTGTGCTGTGCTTCTTGGACATGACGTCCATTTCCATCAATAGGGTTGGGAAGTTTTCAGCAATTATTTCCTTCAACATTCCTTGTGTTCCCCTTCCCTTCTCTTCTTCCTCTGGGTTGCCTATAATGCATATTTGTACACTTTGTGTTGTCGCTTAAATCCCTAAGTCCCTGCTAGAATTTTTCTGTCTTTTATTCCATCTGTTCTACTATTTGTTTGGCTTCAGATGTACTATCTTCTACATCACTAATTCTTTCTTCTGTCTGTTCAAATCTGCTGTTATGTGATTCCAGTGTCTTTTCTTGGATTATGCCATTTATCATCATCATATCCATTATCTTTTTATGTATGTTTTCAATTTCTTCAGTATGTTCTCCCAGTGTCTTCTTAATATCCTTAATCTCTTCCTTCACTTTATTAAGTTGGTCCATGATATTTGTTTGGACAGTTCTGATTAATTGTTCGGTGTTCTGGATCTCTTCCTGGTTTTTAGTTTGTTCATTGGACCCGTCCATGTCTTCCTGTTTCTTAGAATGGCTTGTAATTTTTTGTTGCCCTCTGGTCATCATTTATCTTGATGGATTTATTAAGTTGATTAGTTTCTTTCTCTGCTTTACAGTTTTGTTTAGCTGTGGGTTTTGTATGTGCGTTAAGTTTTCTCTTTGATACTTTGTTCTTCTTCTATTTCCTTGCTGTTTTCTATGTTTCCTTGAAGGAAACAGATTAGGGCCAGAAAAATAAAAAAAGGTTATAAAAGGACAAGGATAATAGTAATAATAATATATGTTAGAAGATGGACCGTACATGATTAAGTAAAGTGAGTATTTAACTCATGTGAGCAGTTTAGGGTAACTGGAATAAGAAAGTGGTGTACCTACAATGAAATGGGAAACCAAATAGAGAAAAATATATAGAATGATTTAAAAGGTTAGAATGATGCAGAGAGAGAGAAGAAATGACAGAAAGATAAAAAGTAATAAAAAAGAAAACAGAACAGTCAAGATAGAAATTGAAACTAGTAAAGTTGAGGACTAATAAAAAAAGGTTGACTGTAAGAACCACAACAGAAAGCAGAAGATAGAAAGATGAAGAAGGAAAATAGATAGCATTCATGAACATAATCAGTAAAAACAGAAAATGGGAAATCAAGGAAAAAGAAGTACATCAAAGAAGAAAGAATCTAGCAGCACCTAATTAAAAAACTGGGGGGCGGGGGGAAGGGATAGAAAAACAAGAAAGAATAAAACAAAACAAAATAAAAACCAGCACAAACACACAAGCAAGCAGTCAACCAAAGCTAAGGAAGAACAGCATTCCTTCTTGGGCCCTTGTGGAGCCTCTGAGGCTGCCTGTGTTCATCAATGAATTACCCTGCAGGTTTCTCTCTGCAGATTTTAATGTGGGTTTTAGCGAGTAAATTAAGTTAAAAATTTTTAGGTAGTCTTTTTTTTTTTTTTTTTTTTTGATAAAATAATGGACTCAAAAAAAGCTAGTACAAAAATAATGTCTATGTTTTCCCTCTCCTATGGTATCAGCTGGATGTTAGAGTACTGCTGGGTCACTACTCTTATAGGACCTGGGAATTGAACTAGGGACCTCATATATTCAAGGCAGAACTTTGTCCACTGAGCTACCTTTCTATTTGTGTCAATTAGCTCTTCAGAAACCTATTCAGTCACTTTCCCCCAGGCAGGTTTTACTCTCCTAGCATAGCAGGATTCAGCAGGCTGTATGACCAGATCCCCTCCCCCTCTCCTGATCAGGTTGTATTCCCTTTTGAAATTCAAATGGGACCCTGATTACTGAGTACACTGCAATAAAATGATTTTCAAGCCTCTTCTAGACCAACCCCTCTTCACAAGGGACCCTAAATAGGCCCTTGAAAATTTATTAAGTGCTTCCTACTGCCTAAATCTTTTAGGGGAGTTGAAATTCTGATAGTCCTCAAAATGGAACTATTAAATTGACTGACTCTGCCCTCTCCGAAGCCAAGGCTCTGTATCCCAGGGCTGTTAGGTAAATCAGGCTTCCTCAGCATATTTACCTCTCCCCTCAGCCTGGTGCCACTTTGAGCTGGCTGGTGTGCTCCCCAAAGCTCTAAGGGGTTTCAGGCAACCAAACAAACAGAAAGGAAACCCATCTCTACCCTTTCCAAGAACCCTATCACTCTCAGAGAATGCTCCTTCTTGCTAGGTGGCTGGGGGGAGTCAGGGCTTACCATGGCTCCCTGCCTTGAGGGTGGGGATTAGTCATCTGTATTTTCCCAGAATGTGGCTAAAAACTCATGGTTTTATCTTTAGCTATCTATCTCCCTGTCCAGCTCCCTCCAGATTGATGTTCCAAAGTCTCCTTCTCTATGGGCTCCAAGAACAGCTCACTTGGGCAGAATCCTGTCCCCAATCAGCTGCCTTTTGCAAGAGAGTTGGTGAGCATCCATTTAAACTGATGCCATCTTGCTTTCTTCCCCTGGTAATGTGGTTTAGTGGTCAGCAACAATGGTACCAGGTTTGTGACCATGGGCGTACATAAGTCCAAATACTGCAGAGCAACCTGAAATCCAGGAACACCAATGAAGGTCCTTGATGAGTTCCCCAGGAGAAGCTGTTTGTCTGAAATGAGAAGGACTCCCTCTTGCAATTACACTCTCCACCTTGGCAGCTTGAAATGTAGAATCTTCAAAAGAGGAAAATTAAAAGATGGGGTGGAATGGGGAGTAACCAAAAACCCTTCACTGAGACCTGAACATGGTCAAGAGCCAGTTGTCACAGACTGGGGGTGGAGAATAAGGAGGAAGAGGAAAATGGAAAACAAAACATTGGAAAGAAGATTCGGGGACTGGGTGATGCTCTCAGTTCAGTGATATTGTCTATACCACCTCCATAGACATCTGATTTGCAGGATAATTTTTAAATATCAAATTCATGTTAAAATAAAATTTATTTAATAGTTGACATTTAACAGATGATAACATTTCCTGGTTTTTCATTTTACCCTGTACTTTGTCACTGGAAATGGTTTAAATGTGTTTTCCTTCTTCTTTATCCTTTACCTTGGTGTTTCCACTCTTGAGGGTGGTTAGCTAATGTTTGTTAGTTTTTTTTTAAGTCATTTGTTTGGATGTATTTGTGTGGGTTCATATTTACCGGCTTTGATGGTGTTATGGTTTTTTGGAAGAAATAGGCTTGTGTTATTACCATTGTAAGATGCATTACAAAACGTATATACATGAAACTGAAGTTAGCCTTTTTGAAGAATAATTTATTTTTTGGCTTATTGTTAAGAAGCTCAGGTTAGCAACCATGAAACTAGGTTACATGTACATGAAAAGGTAAATGGTCAAAGTATAAAGTTGTTGTTGTGTTACTTTTCTGACTTATAGTGCTAGTTAGTGTACTGAGGGATGATATTTTATGCTACAGTAAGATATTTGAATATTTTAAGGACTTGTGAAATAAAGTCATCTACAAATTATTTTTTAAATGTCTTTTCTGCTCTTGTGTCTGTAAAACCAAGAAAATTGGTTTTAAATTTAGTGTTTCATTGCATTTTTAACTTCAGACTGGTGGAAAGGAATATTTTAGGAAATTGGTGACAGAAATCACTGAGTTAAAACCCCCCACAAGTTATTCTTGGCAAGTTAAGATTTGTGGGAGTGGGGGGAGGGGACATTGATCAGGACACTTAGGTAGTGGGTCTCTGCCTGAACAGTGGCAGCTTGGAAAGCACAATGTATAACAGTACCTTGGATGGGAGTTGGCCTATATTGTTGTGTTCAGAATAAAAAGGGTCTGCCATGCATGTTAGGATTTTCATTTCTTTTCATCCTTTCATAATTGCCCTAGAAACCTCTAACCAATTAATCAACTTCTGGCCAGGGTTACCTTGATAGGAACCATATCATAGCAAACCTATAGCTTTTGAGTGTTTTTCTTAACACCTAATTGTAATATATACTTTCTTAAGAGTCAGATTAGGAATGCTATGTACTGCATTCAATTATCCCTGGTTTTTAAATTTATAAAAGTGAAACAAAATCAATCATGGAAATGAGTGCTGTCCTCCTCCTTTTCATCTACACACCTCACCAAAAAATTTGTTAGTTGAACTTTCCCCAACTGCACATAAAGCCATAGAAATTTTAATGAATTTGTATTTCTTGCTTCCTTCTTATCTAGAATGTTCCTTTCCATTCCACTATCTCCAAGAAGAAGGTGTTGAAAAAGTGCTCACTAGTGATCTCTGTTAAAGGCCATGCCTACATTTCCTTTGTGTGTTTTTGGGTGGGAAATGACCTTGCTGCTTTAAATCTGAGGACCATATAGTATGGTCATTGAACTTATATCTCTTTGATGAAAGACATTTAGTTTACAGAATTGTGCTAAGATATTTAGAAAAAGAGACTGGAACAACAGTGATAAAAACCAAGTTGGCTCCAAAACTGATTTGGACACCATTTGGCTGCTATACTTTTCTTTTAAAACTGCCATAATTTATATATTTGTATTACTCCATTTTGGAACAGAAATTCTATATATGTTTGTCTAATATATTTTCCTTTACACAAAGAAAATAAATATTTTTTATCCACTACAAAGAAAAATGATGGGCTACTAGCAAAAGCGAAAGCAATCACTGTCCAGAGTTGAGCTCCCTAACACCCCAAGACTCCAGGCAAGCAGCAGAGGTGGGAGGGATTTGGGAGCATGGTCCTCCTGTTCAGACAATCTCATACCCAATCCTTGAATCAAGAGAAAATTTCAATGGAATTTCAAACCATTAGCACCAATATTCAGCCATCAAGCTGAGAAAGTATTGTGCTTCTCCTCAAATCTAGCAGAACATGCACACCACCACTGGGAGCAGTCACTTCTCCCTACAAAAGCACAAATGGAGCGCCTGGTGCTCTTTGTGAATCAGAAGAAAAAGCACCCCACCCCCACTCCCCCACCCCAAACTCTTCATCATTCACTTTGCAAACTGGCTGTGAACTTATCCTCAGGGCTAAAGGCACTCAATATAGGCTCCAAACACAAGACCAGGGTTGAAGCTCAGTAATATGAAGGGCTGGCCCAGTAAAGTACTATCATATTCCAAGATCTAGATAAAGATGCAGAATGGTCATCAAGGACCAGGACTCTAGACATCTCATGGTGAAATCTGCCCTGCCCACTTGAATTCAGAAACTCAAGGCAAGCAGCACATTTCTAGCTGGAGCCATAAGGATCAAATCACAGGGCAACCCTGGAAACCAAAATTCAGTGATCACAAGAGACATTAAGTTTCTGTACCTGGGATACTTGCTTTCTTGAAAATGTGTCATTCGTGGGGGAAAATCATTTTCTAATGATTTTTCAAGAGCTGTGATCAGGCTTAGAAACAAGATGGGATATTTTCCTGACAGATTTGAATACTGGGGTTTTCCTTACCCTTCAGTAAAGAACTGTGGAATCCCCTGGAATACATTCGAGTGTGGAACCACTACAGATGAGCTCAAGTGCTTCCTGGTAGATACCATCATCTATTGTTGTCAGGGATCCTGGACTGTTTCAGACCCAAGGACTGCTGTGTCCTCTTTTCCTACTCCATCTGTATCTCTCAGCTGAATTTTATATATGTGATAGCCGTGCCAGTATTAGGAAGCCAGGTAGCTTTGCATTTACTCTTTTTTAAAATAGAATAGCCAAAAGTTAATATGCATTTACTCTTGAAAAGAATGAATGATAAATTATTTCTTCATTTCACATTTTACTTGGAGCTCTTCAAAAGAAATAGAAAGCATACCACACAGAGATGACTACCTGCTTGTAATATAGTTGAACTCATCTTGCAGCTGCTTCATGAGACAGAGCTGCTAAGCAAAGTATCTGCAACCAGAAGAAAACTCCCTATATTTCCCATGTCAGCACCTCAAACACATTCTGCCAGAAGACAACAGATCCATGAATTTCTCCTTTAACATCTTCTTCTTTTTAATTTTTTTCATTTCTCCTGATGCCACATCATTTGTTGGGAACCTGAGGCAAAAATAACCAGAACATTTATTTAAAAATTAACATCAAAATGTGTGTCTTTCTGTTCATTGATTATGTCTCAGGTGGCAATGCAGGTCGTGCCCCACTTCTCCTTTTTGAGCTGATAGCTTCCACAAGAATGAAATTGTTTGGATGCCAAGGGCAAGAGGTATTCTAAAACAACACAATAAAGAAAACTTTCTGTATGCCAAATCAAAATCACTAGGAATAATTTATAAAACATAAAAATTAATCTTAAAAAAAAAAGAAAGAAAGAAAGAAAGAAAACTTATTTTGGAATGTTTATAGGAAGATTCTGGTAAAATGTCTGCTCTACTTTCAAAAACTCGAATGTGGTAAAAAATCTGATCTACTTTCAAAGAAATAGAATGTGACATAGCAGATATATACATATGTCTGAATCTCTATATACATGAAAAAACTCAGAGAATTGTGAGACTGACCATAATTGCTTTCTTGAAAAGAATAAATGATAAATTCAAAACTAGAGCTTGATATCAATAAAAACAGATTCATGAATTAATTCACAAAGATCTCTAAATTACTGAATCAAAAGTGGGCTTATTCAAAGATTAAACATTTGGAACTAACTTATAATTATTCTCCCAATTAAAGGAGCTACCATTGTTTAATTAATTTTTAAAAACTGTACAGAAATTTTTGTACCAACTGTGTTTACCAGTACATGAAATCTTTGTGGCCTTTCATGTTTAAAGATTGTACTTTTCAAAGGAGATAAATAATACCTTACATTTTCAAGTATTGTATATTTGTCTTTTGAGTAATGCATTCATTCTTAGGAAAAAGTTTATATTAAAACTATATTAGATATTTAAGAATCATTTTCAAAGTTTGTATTTTGCCAGGTATTTTAAAAATGGTGTTTCTACTTGAAAGGCATCAAATATGTAAATGAAAAAATATCATCAATATCTTATACTGAGCAGAGTTCATCTGAGGCATTTAATGTAATTTTCTTTAACCCAAACTATTATTATTTTTAATGTGTATTTTTATTATAGAATGTGGATTTAGAAAAAAATCATGCATATTGGAAGACTACATATCAACAGCCATCCATCAACACATCACAATATCATGTAAGCTTTGTTGCAGATTATGAGATAATATCATTAGACGATGATCACTAAGCATGGTCCATAGCAGATATTTGGCACATATTGACCATTGTCTATCATTATTAACATCTAATGCTTGGTGTGGATGTTGCCTGTTTTTCAAGGCTCCTCATGTGTTTCTTCTTTTCCCCCATAATTATCAATTTGACTCCAGGTTTATTCATAATGCATCAATATTTGGATGAATACTTCAAAACAGAATTAGAGATTTGTGACCTTATTTCTAGAAGGAGATTATTTTCTATTCCATTCCTGTCTGTTCATTTAAGCCTTGTCATCAATTAAGGAGAATTCCTTTCTAAAGATTCCCTCCTACCTGTCCCCTGACCCCCAGCCCCAAAACAATGGGCAGTGGATGGGTTTGGGCCAAGCCCACTGGGGATCTTCACATGAAGGAAGGGGGAGCTCAATCACTAGGCCAGTTGTCCAGTGACACAAGATGGTCATATTTCCCTGAACCACAAAGTCCAGATGTAGCCTGCACCTACCATTTCAGTATCCTCTGCCAGGAGCCATTTTGGAACCAAGAGCCTGCAGGCTAATTTAGCATTCCTTGAACAGGTTATCCATCCCTGGGTAAGCAAAAATATATCTGGTGTCACATGGGTTTGGATAGATTGTCTAATCATTGAGGTGTAAATATATTCTCATTTTTGTGGTCATTTCTTCTTTGGCCCTTGGCTGACTGAGATCTGAGGAGCTCCATTTGCAAACATGTTTTTTTTTTCCCAGTAATCTCATTAGGATTGAATATTTGTTTAATTCACCTCTATTCTGTGTCCACCTCTGACTAGTTGTAGTTATATGAAGTTCCTTGAGAGTGGTTTTGACCTAGCATAAGGGCCATGCTAGCTATGTTCTGGGTAGACTGAAAAACAGCAGGAATCCATTCTTCTGATTGAGCAGTGTGGGCTCTAATAACGTTGCCCATAATCTGCAATGTCTCTCTGGACATTTTTCTCCATTTTCCTTCTCTCCCTCACACCCTCCACTCCTGCCCTCACTTTATGATTGCTCTGATGACTATACAAAAAGTGGTGTAATGATCAAGACTCTGTAAGTTTCTTCCTAGAAAATAAACAACTGTTTTAATTGACCCAGGACTGCAGGAGAGATATATATCTGATACACCATTTTTGTGTGTGTGCATACTCATGCATACTCATTAACTAAAATAGTCCACTCTGGGTCCATAATATTTTCTTGGGAGGATTGTTGAAAAAGATTTTGAGGTTCCTTACAACATAAAGGTAGGGGTTGGCCTATTGTCATCTGTGGTAGTTCATTCAGAAAGATGTGAAGAATTCCCAAATAGGAATTTGATAATCTAGAACAAAATATGGCATAAATGAAAATACAACCACTAATACAGAAATTTATGTCATTCTAAGAGGTTATTGGGTCCAATAGTTAGGGTTGTAGTCTACAAATAAGAATTATGTCATCATTGATGTCAATGATGTCAGAATTATTAGTAATATTTAAATGTTTCTTCCTCTTTGGGGTATTTCTTGTCATTGATTATAATAAATCTAACAGGACTTATACTCTTTCTTTCTTTTTTTTTGTAATACATTTTTACTCTATTAGGTATGTATCACCAAGTAGGGTTCAAATGGAAAATATTTGTTCACAGAATGATTTACATTTCTAAAATAAACCACATTTATTAATATCACCAGTCTTCTCAGACTGATGGTTAAGTTTTTGGGAAGTTCTCTAGCTCCTGTGTAGGAGAAAATATTTCTAAAGTTTATTTTTCCCTTGAAACAAATTTCACCATGGATTTAGTAGATGTTTTCATTTTATTCATGTTATTATTAGAGCAGTTGGTTTACCAAAAAGTTCTTGCAGAAATTAGAGAATATCCATAGATCCCCAACTTGTTTTCCTTATTGACATTTTATATTCTTCTGCTATACTTCTAAATGGTCAATCCATTATTGAATGCAGTGTATTGAAATCTCCTATTAAAAATGTGCCACTATCATTTCTCCCTTCAATTTTTCAACATTTGCTTCATGTTTTGCAGCTTTGCCATATATATGTGTGTGTATATATATATTGCTAGTATATATATATATTTAATGGTTGACTTTGTCTTTAATTGACCTCTTTCTCATTATATAGTGTTTTCCTTTGTCCTAGGCAGCAGATTTATTTTTAAATATTGCTGTTATGGTTTACAGAATAATCATGTTGAATGAACTGAGTTCCCATATAACCACCCCATGAATAGATTTCTTTATCATTAATCGAACTTTGTTAGAATTGTGGTAACTTTGTTATAATTGATAAACCAAGATTGTTATTATTATATTGTTAACTATAGTCCATATACACGTTTACTCTTCCTATTCCCTTTTGTAACCCCTATTCTTGTAATTATTACATATTATGTCTTCATACACTGTATCTCCTGAACCATAGATTATTTTTATTTTAAGCACTTGAATATTAGACATTTTAAAATATGGAGTACATACCAAAAACCCAATACATTATTACTGGTGTTTATAATTATAAAACAAGTGGACATTCCCAGAGATCTTAAATTTTTATGTAGTTTGACCCACTGTTGAGTGTCCTTTCATTTCTGCCTGAAGATCTTGCTTAAAATTGTTTGTAGGACTGCTTAAGTAGTGAAAGACTCCTGCAGGACTTTTTGTGTGTTTCTTTGTTTTATTACAGGGATGTCATATTAATCTTCCACTCATTTCTAAAAGCCTGTCTCCTAAATAGAATATTTTTAGAAGAGACTCATTTTCTGTCTACATTTGAAATATTTCATCTTAATTTGCCTTTTTGACTTCTTGAGTTTTGTCTTCATGATTTCTGTGGCAAAATTGTTGCTTGATCTTATTGGGACTCACTTGAACAAAACACACTGTTTTACTCTTGTAGCTGTCAGAACCCTCTCCCTGCCCATGGCATTTTACTGTGCATTTCCTATGTGTCTGGGCATGGTATTTTATGATTTTACCCTATGTGGTGTTCTTTGGGTTTGTTGATTGTGCATATACAGGGCTTTCAATACATCTGAGAGGTTCCCTGCCATTATTTCTATGAATATTCCTTCTGCCACTTTCTCTTTATTTTCTTTCCGTGTTCCCTACAAAGCATGTGTGTTATTCTTGATTTTATACAATATGTCCATTCCAACAGGTGTAGAAGAGCATTCAGATTCCTGAGATTCCAGTTTCCGTTTCCCCATGGAATGTATTAACAACCAGCCAAGACTGGCAGATACGTTTTAATACACACTCTGGCACATTATGGAGTAGTCTGTGCTCCTGAAAGTCTAGAACCCTGTTCCCTAGGGAGCGCAGTAAGACAACAGCTGCCACCAAGGAGCCACAGTACTGCCTGGGAAATGCCACCCATTTGGTTCCATGAGAGGAGTGGGGTCTGGGTGGAGACCCCAGTGATGTTCCTGTAAGAGGGTTTTGTTGTCTGAGGTTCATGACAGCTCCCCATGGCCTTAATGCATGGAGGGCTCTGTGGCACAGCCCCAAAGTTGGTTTCTTGTGTGAATTTAGGGAAGGGAAGTTATGGGTGCTGTCAATCATGTTGTCCATGGTTCTGCCAGGAACTCAGTGGGATTCTAGCAAGCTAAAGGAATGCCTCAACCCAACATACATACCAGGAGCCTGGGCATCCAGTGGTGTGTTCATATCTGGTACACCCCAGGGATGTCCTTTAGAAGCCACACCTTCTGAGCAGTCCTCACCAGCATCTGCCATGTTTCCCTCCCCACTCCAGCATGGGCAATCCCATCAGCAGCCTCCTGCTCCACTGCTACAAGGCAGAGTTGCTGGCTGCCATTGCTGGGCCAAGGAGAGCCACTCACCAGCCAAGGGACATGGGGGAAACTGGCAGCCATAGTAGGATGGTCCCATGGCTCTTCAGGGTTACTGATGATCTCTTACATTTTCTTTTAAAATTTGTAATTTCTTTCAAACTCGTTTCTCTTTCATTATGCAATTTTATATTAAAGGTCTTATTAACTGTTTTAAAAAGAACAATCCTTTTAGGTTTTGGCTAGACCATATGGTATGGGAATATACCTCAATAAAATGGTTTTAAAAACTAATAAATGTTATTGCAAAAATAGCCAGAGATAACCGCTGTGTACAACAGGGAAAATGGCAAGACCATGAGGGGAAGCATTTATATGTGACTTTTTGTGGCTGTTTTTTGTTTCTTCTTATTATTGAAATAATGAAAATGCTTTAATAATGATTGAATTTATGAACACAAAGCTCTGTGTTTATGGCAAATACCATGGATTTTACACTTTGCCTCACTTGAATTCTTTATTATTAAGTCTCTATTAAAATGATTTGTAGAAAAAATAGGGTGGGTTGAGGGAATTACACCCAATGTGAGATAGGGTCTATATTTAGTAGTAATATTTCACAATTCTCTTGCCTAGTTTTTAACAACTGTATCACCACAAAGCCAGGAGTTGGTGGAGGCTGATGTAGGGGATAACTGTAAAATGTTACACATTTATTTTGAATGTTCCCAGTTTTTATTATACACATAATTTTGTTGTACGTTCAGGTATGAATTGTACACTTCAATAAAAAATATTTTTACAAACAGAGGGTGTTGTTAGTCACATACAAAAGTTTTATATTTGCCTATTTCTCTATTCATGTCTTCCATCAGTTGCTCTTCAAATGGAGGGTATGCTTATGTTTTCCTTGAGATGGATGGCTGTACCCTTGGACTGGACCATGCATCCCTTGACCCTTATGAGTCACTCTGCCTGACACCTGAGGAATGGTTGAATTGGGTTTTGTGCCCTTGTTCAACCTATAGATTTTTTTCCTCTTGCTGGTGGACAGGGGCTTCTGGATGCCATTGGGACAGAGTTGGAGGTTGGGGAATGTGCAACATTTTGTTGTGAGGGAGATTTTCTGTGAGCTGACAGCCTTGCTTTTTACTGTAAGAATAACTTTCATTTTATTTCAAATGCTTACAAAGAGGTAGAATGTGACCTAAGAGCAATTACTTACATAGGAATAACCACCTCAGAGTCCTCTGTACATGAGAAAATCTCAAAGAATTATGAGACTAATCAGAGATGCTTTCTGTGCAAGAAAAACTAGAGCTTGCTATCATTAGAGGACAGATTCATAAAATAATTCTCAAAGATCTCCTCTCAATTACTCAATCAAAAGTGGGCATGTTCAAAGATTAAAAATTAGAGAAAAACATTTGGATTTAGCTTATCATTTTTCTCCCAGTAAGTGTAGCTACTATTATTTAATTAATTTTTAAAAATTGTACAGAAATTTTTGTAGCATCTGCCTTCACCAGTAAATGAAATCATTGAGGCTGCTCAATGTTTCAAGACAGTACTTTTCTAAGGAGCTAAATAAATTCCTTACATTTTCATGTAATGTGTACTTATCTTTGAGATAATGCACTAATTCTTTGGAAAACATTTATATTCAAATTATATTAGATATTTAAGAGTCATTTTCAAAGTTTGTATTTTGCCAGGTATTTTAAAAATGGTTTTTCTATTTGAAAGGCACAAATATATGCACAAAAATTATCATCAGAAGCTTTTTCCTAAGTAGAATCCATATCACACATTTAATGTAATTTTCTCCAACCCACACTATTATTATTTTTCAAAGTATATTTTTATTATAGAAGGTGGACTTAGAAAAAAATCATGTATATTGTAAGACTCCACATACAACAGCCATCCATCAACACACCACATCGTGATGGAAGCTTTGTTAAAGATTATGAGATAATATCATCAGAATATGACCACCAAGCATGGTCCAGAGCATATATTTGGCACACATTTTCCATTATCTCCCATTATCAATATGTAACACTTACTGTGGATGTTGCCTGTTTTTCATGGCTTCTCATGTGTTTACTATTTTCCCCCCTTAATCATCAATTTGATTCCTGGTTTATTCATAATACATCATATTTGGACCATTACCGCTAAACAGATTTAGAGCTTCATGACACTGTTACTAGGATGAAATCCATTTTATTTCATTCCTGTGTGTTCTATTCAGCCAGATCATCAATTTAGGAGAATTTTATTCCAAATATTCCCTCCCACTTGCATACCTGCCCCCATGGACCCAAAATAATGGGCAGTGGATATGTTCAAACCACACCCTCTGGGAATCCCCACAATGTAGCAGGGGCAGTGAGCCAAATTACAATGCTGGACAACCAGCACTGCCAGGAGTTACATTTTTCCTGGACATGCATGGACCACTTGGAGCCTGCTCCTACTGGTTTCAGTCCCCTCTGCCAGGATTCATTTTGAAACCTAGGACCTGCAGGCTAATTTAGCATTCCTTGAAAAGGATTTCCATCCCTGGGTAAGCACAGATCTATCTGTTGTCACATGGGATTGGTTAGACTGTCTCTTCATTGTGGTATAAATAATTTCTCATTTTTATGGTCTTTTCTTCTTCAAACCTTGGCTGACTGAGATCTGAGGAGGACCTTTGGCAAAAAAAGGGGGTTTTCCTAGTAATCTTATTAGGATTGAATAGGAGTTTAATTCACCTCTCTTATGAGTCTGCCTTTGACTGGTTGTATTTATATGCAATTCCTTGAGAGTGGTTAAGCCCTAGCATAAGGGTCATGCTAACCATGTTCTGGGTAGACATAAAAATAGCAGGAATCCATTCTTCTGAGTGAGCAGAGAAGGCTGTAATGAACTTGTACATGAATTTAGATGTCCTTCTGGACATTTTTCTCCATTTTCCCTCTCTCTCTGTCACTCCCTCCAGTCCCCCCCTCTCTCTTTGGTTGCTTGTTCTGATGTGTATGGAAAGAGTGGTGTGATGATCAGGATTCTGTAAGTTTCTTCATAGAAAATAAACACCTGTTTTTAATTGACCCAGGACTTCAGAACAGGTACAGCATTTTTCTTTTGTACATACTCATGCATAATCATTAATTAAATGAGTCCATCTGGGTCCATAATATTTTCTCAGGAGGACTGTTAAAAAAGATTTTGAGTTTCTTGTGGTATAAAATTAGGTGTTGACCTATTGTCATCTGCAGTAATTCATTCCAATAAAATGTGAAGAATAGCCAAATAGGAATTTGATAATCCAGAACTAAATATCGCATAAATGATAATAAAATCCCTAAACCAGTAATTTATGTCATTCTTACAGATTATTGGGTTCAATAGTTAGGGCTGTGATATGCAAATAAGAATTATGTCATTATTGATGTCAATGATGTCAGAATTATTAGTAACATTTAAATGTTTCTTCATCTATGGGGTATTTCTTATCATGGATTATACTAAATCTAAACTGGCCTTACACTTTCTCTCTCTTTTTTATTGTAATACATCTTTATTCTATTAGGTATGTATAATCAATTAGGGTTCAACTGGATAATATTTGCTCACAGAATGATTTACAATTCTAAAATAAACCACACTTATTAATATCTCCAATCTTCTCAGACTGATGGTTAAGTTTTGGGGAAGTTCTCAAGCTCCTATGAGGGAGACAGGGTTTCTAAAGTTTATTCTTCTCTTGAAATAAATTTCACCATGAATTTAGTAGTTGTTTTCATTTTATTCATGTTATTATTAGAGCAGTTGGTTGGTTGAAAAATTCTTGCAGAAACTAGAGAATTTCCATAGATACCGCAATTGTTTTCCTTATCATTAACATTTTATATTCCTCCCTTTCCTTATAAATATTCTGTCTAAAGGGTCAATCCTTTCCTGTAGGTGGTGTATTGAATTCTCCTTTTAGAAATGTTATCACTATCTATTCTCCCTTGAATATTTCAACATTTGCTTCATGTATTTTGGAGTTTTGCTGTGTGTATGTGTGTATGTGTGTGTGTGTGTATATGATTAATTGTTGACTTGGTCTTTAATTGACTGATTTGTCAGTATATAGTGGTTTTCTTTGTCCTAGGCAGCAGTTTTATTTGTAATTTTAGCTGTTATGGTTTACAGAAAAATCACATAGAATGAAGAGAGTTCCCACATAAATCCCCCCACATGCATAGATTTCCTTATCATTAATAATCTCCATTAGTGTGGTAACTTTGTTCTTTGAAGAAGTGAATATTCAAATCATTCACAAATTTTTTTAAAATGGGTTGTTTGTCTTTTTATTTTTGAGATGTAGGGTTTATTTATATATGCTGAATATTAGGCCTTTATTGGACAGATGGTTACCAAATATTTTCTCCCATTGTACAAGCTGCCTTTTCACTTTCTTAAACTCCTTTGAGTTGCTGAAGTTTTTAATTTTGTGGAGGTCCCATTTATCTATTTTATTCTTTGTTTGCTCATGCTTTGTGTGTAAAATTCATGCAAACATTTCCTACTACAAGATCTTGTAGATGCTTAGAACAGGGGTTTTTAATTTTTTTTTTTTTTTTTTTTTTTTTTTTTGCTCCATGGACCCCTTTGTCAGTCAGATGAAAGCCATGGACCCTTTCTCAGAGTGTAGCAGCAGATAGTTTTATGACATTTAACATTACAATGTCTTTAATTTTTATTTGTTTTTTTAATATTTTTTATTTCTAAAAAGATATTTAGATTATATAAATGTTAAAAAAAATATAGGGATTCCCATATGCCCCACTCCCCACACCTTCCATGCCCTCCCACATAAACATCCTTCATTAGTGTGGCATAATCATTGCAATTGATAAATGCATCTTGGGTCATTGCCAATGAATATGGACCATACTTCACATTGCAATTTATACTCTATCCCACACAATTCTGCAGGTTATGGGAAGATATAAAATGGTCTGTATTTGTCATGACAATGTCATTCAGGACAATACCCAAGTCCCAAAAAAGGCCCTGTATTACACCCAATTTTCCCTCTCCCTGCCTCCAGTGGCCTCCAGTGGCCTCTGCCTCCACATCAATGTTGTAATTTCTTCCATTGCTAAAATCACAATAAATCTATAGTAAAATACCAACAATTCCCCTCTAGTCCATAATTCATTCTCAAATCCTAAGGATTCTGTGATGGTGATGTCCAATCCTCCTCTAATTGAGAGGGGGCTTCAGTCCCATACAATCCTCATGTCTTTGTTAGTTGTCCTGGGTGAGTCCAATGAACTGGAGAGTAGGTGTTGCAACTCCACTGAGGTTCAGTGGCCAGCTGGCACATGGACAGCCCAAAGTTTCCAGGCTCTTGGATGTACACCTACAAACTCCAGCACCAAAAATAATTTTAAATGGAATGGACAGATAAGCCATGTGTAGGAAAGCCATAATTGATTCCAGCTCTGCCACTCTCAGGAGCACAGACTCCCAATTAAGGCCCACAGACAAGATACCAACCTCTGTAGCTATCTGAACTGACCTTAGGACCTGAGTGCCTCCAGAGCCTTCAGGACCCCCACTCTTTGGGGTAGTATCCACTTTGGCAGTCTATGAAATACTGCTGAGATATGTCTAAGCATTACCGCTGGGATGACTTCCTGACACACTTTGAAGTCTCTTAGACATATAAGCTCATTTGTCTTTATCTTTTACCCCTTTTATTTGAGGTATTTTTTCAGTTGCATTCTTTGTTGTTGCTTGGTAGTAATCCCGCAGTGACAGGGAGTCTCATCCCTGGGAGTCATATCCCATACTCAGGGGAAGGTAATGCACTTATATGATGAGTTTTGCTGAGAGAGAGGTCACATTTTAGCAACAAGGGGGCTCTCAGGAGGTAATACTTAGGCACCCTACAACACTAGGTTGTTTCAATTTCAAGAGAAAAGCTTCACAAGCATAGTTATCAATATCAAGGACCTATCAATGAACTATCCTCCTTCATCAGTCATTACTCCTGCCCTTGGGGAACAGTTGCTACTTCATTTTAGAATGTGACAGAGCTCTCCAGGATGGGAATGCAAAATTCTGTCAGTTATTGTGTAAATCTCTACCCACTGTGAAAATGCCCTATAAACATTTGAACAAATTTATATACCTTATATATATGTCCAGGTGAACTTCCTCCCATGTATCCCCCATCACTGACACCCCACAGCAATGATCCTCCCCTGCCCCAGTAGTAACCCTTCTGTAATCCAAAGCATCTTCAAAAATGAAGCCAATAAAATAGCCAAATACAATTAAGAGTAAAAAGAAATAACAATGATAGGTTTAAATATAGGAAATTAAATTCATAAAATTTTAAAAACACTAAAAATAAAATAAAATGAGGACTTCCCAGAAGAGGGCACACTAGTAAGATATGGGAATCTCTTCTCCTCCAGAAAAATAGCTATAGGACAAGCTGAAACAACCCCCTAAATGATCTTCTAGTGTTTAGGACAGCAGGCAAGGCTAGACACCACCCAGAGGAGAGAGGGACAAAGAAGGGAAATTGCAATGAATCCTGAGTTGAAACCAGAGGCTGCTGCTGGCAGCACCATCTCACCATAAAGACCCCTTAGAATTCTCAGGCCTCTGGGCCTGTGACTACAGACAAAGGGGGCTCCAGGGATCTACCACCCAAGGAAAGTAGAGAGAGAAAGACACAGTCTAAGGCAGACTCAGCTTCTGACACACAAACTTGGTATGCTGGGTCCCACAAGGTCTTCCAGGCCTGTGAGAACACACAGTGGTTTGTCCTAGGAACCGGTGAATGACTGGAGAAATCTGACCCTCGCAATATCCTTCTCTTCTAGTTGGGACTAATTGTTGAGGATGTCCCGGGAAAGGGGAGAGAGAGGGACACAGCCTAAGGGTGACTCAGCTTTTGACTCACAAATTTGGTCTGCTTTGTCCTAAGAACTCTTCCAGGTTGAGTGGGGCTGCACCATTTTTGCCTTGTATCCTGCAAGGCGTTAAAGATATACAACCCTCCCAATCTCCTCCTCTACTAACAGGGACAGGTTATTGAGATCTCCAAGGGAAGGGTAAATATTTCCTTTCCAGGAAAAGGGATGTGGCTGCCAGAGAAAGCTGAAAAACTGTCTGAGAGAAAGTTTGAATTACAAAGCTCACAGCCTCCAGACAGGAAGCTCTATCTCATTGATCTGGTCTGTGCCACAATAAATACACTCCAACCAGTCATTGAACTGAGTCTTCAGTGTTGTTACCAGTAAATATGTCAAGACCTCAGTGTTGTTGCAAGTAGCTGTGAATCTTGTCATTCAAGGAGTGAAGTTGAGGCATCACTATTTTAAGATTATGCAAAATTAATTCATACTCATGTATCCCCTGAAATCTTTCCTCAGAGTTCTTCAGGGTCCATGGATCCCTGCTTAAGAACTGCTGCCATAGAGCAATCATAACAGATAATATAATCAAAAGCCCCTCAGCTGAATTTAATGTAATCAAAGGATATCACACTCAGAGTAACAGATTTGTTTACAAACATAAGTTTTCTTTTTTTGGATTCATAAAATAATCTCAAACTGCCACACTATATAATACCTATTACATAATTTTTCATATGAATATTCATCTACAGTGAACATGAATATAGTATGTCTCATGAACTGCATTGCAACATAATATTGGTGCCCATTGGTATGGATCTTTCTCATCAATGCAGTAACATGATCAAATATAATGCATCTTAAAAAAAAAAAGAGATGTCCTCATTTAACTGCATATTCCTCCACTGCTGTTAACAAATTTTTCCCTCCTCCCCTTATGGCAAAATTCCTGGGACAAATATTTCACTTTTCCTGGAACTACTTCATCTCTCCCATTCCTTCTAATTGGGTTTCCAATCCCAGGACTAATTATCAACACATTCTGCATCTCCTAATTTTTAGTTTTTCATTCAACTAGGCCATGTTTGATTGTTACTTAATATGGCTTGTATATTTTTGCTGAAGTCTAGGCATTGGTTTATCTGGATAAGTTTATTCTGTTGGTCAGTTTCTCTCTCTTGCCTAGAATTTTATTTTTGTTGGGTCTTCTAATAAATCTTTAGAATTGCCTGTATTTGACTGAAAAAAAAATAAAAGAAAAAAGCATAGAGAAAAGGAAAGAAAAATAAGTAATAAAAAAGAAAGACACAAAAAATAAAAGAAAAACAAGTAGAGAAAATGGAAATGAAGAAAATAGGAAAAGGAAGAAAGAAAAAAGGAAGAGAAGAGAAAGAAAAAAGAAAAAAGAAGAGAAACAAATCTATGTTTCAAGTCACAGGCTTTTGGCCAAGCTCCTTCTCATCAGCCACTCATATCACTAATCAATCATCCTGTGGGCCACCTCTCCATAGGTACCCAGATGAGGAAAGGGAAAAAAATAACAGGCCCCCATTTCAAGCTACTGTCCTCTAGATAGTTCCCCCATTTTGGCCAGATCACACTACTGCCAGTTGCTCCTCCAGTTCCTTTTGGGCATCCCACCACAAACCAAATTGCTCTGTGGTCTGCCACTCCCTGGGTGCCCTGCTGAGTGCCCATTCACTTGATTGAAAACACAGCTTCCCACTACTTCACTGGTACTCAACTGAGCCAACCATCTCCAGCTGCCCTCTCTGATCATCCATATGGCCCCACATCTTCCTCTACATACAGCAAGCCTGCCTGCCTTCCTATAGTTTCTAGAGGAGGCATGCAGCCTGCCATTCCCCACTGTGCAATGTTGGATCTCTACTTCAGGTATTTTGAGGCTTAGATGTTAGGTGGGTATATAATTACAATGGCTATATTTTTCTGTTATATTGGACTTTTATTATTATTAAATGTCCCTCTTGTTGTAATATTCTTTTCCTTTCTTCTGAACACTTTCAGTTCACCTATGTGCATGTTCTCAGCCTCAGGTTAAGCTAAGTGCTTGTGGATGATTGGACAACTCTGGGTTTGATAAAGAAGGAGAATGAGATTCTCTGCCCTGCCAATCTGGAGTAAATAATTTCTGTTTAGCCATAGTCATCCATTCCTTATTCTACATTCATGTGCTAAGCAGCCATGCTGAGCCTTCACATAGTCTGCAATGCATCTGTCCTTGCCCTTGCTTACCTTGGCTGCATCATCCTTCACAACTTCCCCCACTCACATTCTCCACTGCAGTTGCAGTGAATTCCACTCATTCTTTAAGGATTTTATGCTTATTCTTGACTCAGGACCTTTTCACTGGCTCTTCCTACATCCCACAAACATCTGGCAGAAACCTCCTTGATGTCAAGATTTTGGCTCAGTGGTCCCTTCCACATGGAATCTCCCTGCCCCAAGGCCAGGGGAATTCCCCTTATCTGAACCTGCCCCATCATGACACACACCATGTTCTGCATTTTCTTCTTTGTCTTCTTGCTTCATTAAACTGGTAAAATCTTAGGGCAGATTATTGTCTTTTGATTACAGTTATACTCTTGTGAAATAGCCCAGAGCTGGAAACAGAGGAAACTCTCATTAAGTGTTAAAAAGAATTAATGGACAATTTATTGTGAGTAAATGAATATGCAACATTATAGTCTCTGAGAACCTGGAGGTTAATTAGAGATCTTCTGCAATCTGCCATGAAACAGATCACAGATTTTTTTGAGACTAGGTCACAATACATCTCCTCTCTGAGTTAACATTGTCTACTCATGAGGGTATCCTCAACCCAATAAAGGGTATATAAGAAAAGCCCACAACTAACATTCTACTTAATGGTGAAAGAGTGAATTCTTTCCTCTAATACCAAGAACAAGACAAGGATGCCCCCTGTCATCACTCGTATTTGACACTGTTCTTGTGAGAGTAATTAGGCAAGAAAAAAAAAAAAAATGACATTCAAATTGGAAAAGAAGTAAATCTTTCCATATTTACAGTTGATGTGATCCAGGCACAAGATCAATACCCATAAATCAGTATTGTTTTTAAAAAATTAAAATAACAAAATATCTAGGAATAAATTTAACCAAGGATTAAAGGGCTTTTACACAGAAAACTACAAAACATTGATAAAATAAATCAAAGGAGATCTAAATAAATGGAAGGAACTTCTGTGTTCATGAATTAGAAGACTAAATATTCTTAAGATGCCAATCCTACCCAAAGCATTATATAGATTCAACAAAACCCCAATCAAAACCAGCAACCTTCATTACATAAAAAGAAAAGCAAATCATCAAATTTATATGGAAAAGTAAAGGGTCCCCAATAGCCAAAGCCATCTTGAAATAGAAGAATGAAGTAGCAATACTCACACTTGTTAATCTTAAAACTTATTACAAAGACACAGCAATCAAAATAGTATGGTACTGGCACAGGGCAGACATATAGACCAATGGAATAGAATTGAGAGAACAGAAATCAACCATCACATTTGGTAGGCTGATTTTGACAAGGGGACAAAGACCACTCAATTGGGAAAGAACAGTCTTTACAACAACTGTTGCTTGGAAAACTGGTTCTCCATTTGACAAAAAAATAGGAGGACAAATACCTCACACATTGTACACAAGTCCATTCAAAATAGATTGAAACCTAAATATCAGAGCCAGAACTGTCAAACTCATAGAAGAAAATGTAGAGAAGCATCTTTCAGATCTTCTGTTTAGCAATGGTTTCTTAGTCTTTACACCAGAAGCACAGACAACAAAGGAAAAGATAGATGAATTGATCCCAATAAAATATAAAACTTTGGCCCCTAAAAGGATTTTATCATGAAAGTAAAATGACAACTTACAAAATGGGAGATAATATTTCAAAACCACATATCAGATAAAGGTTTAATATCAGAATCTTATAAAGAAAATCTTTAATGTAATAACAAAAAATCAAAAGACCCAATTAGAAAATGGGCAAAAGACTTGAACTGATGTCTCTCCAAAGAAGATATACAAATTGCTAGAAAGCACATAAAAGGATGCCCAGCATCATTAACTATAAGGAAATGTAAATCAAAACCCACATAGAGATATATTATCTCACTCACTCCCATTTGAATATCTGCTGTTTCTGTTTGCTAACAGTAGACCAGGCAATATTCCAGAATGGGTTGGCTTTTACAGAGGGGATTTATTAATTTAAAAGTTTGCAGTTCTGAGGCCAAGAAGGTGTCCAAATCAAGGCATCATCAGATGATTTCTCCCCAAGCTGCTGCTGTGGGTGATTAGGCACATGGCAGCATTGGCTCTTTTTTCCCCTCTCCTCTGTGCCTCATTTCTTTCACCTTCTGGCTAAAGTGGCTTCCTCTCATATCTAGGTTCTGCTTATTTCACCTTCTTGCTCCTGGGGTCTTCTCTTTCAGCTTCTGGGCATTTCTCACTGAGCTTCTGTGAATCTCAGCATGTTTCTCCCATTGATAAAGGTCACCAGTAAGAATATTAAGACCCATCCTGGGTCACACAAAATAATCATAAGCCCTTAAGTGAAGTAATTTAATCAAAAGTTCTTACCTACAGTAGATTCAACACAATCCCAATCAAAATCAACAACCTTCTTTGCACACACAGAAATAGATTGGGTCTAATGACATAAGTTTCTGGAATCCACAAAAGCTTCAAATTGCCATAGCTCCTATTAAAAAATGGAAATTTACAAGTTTTGGAGAGGATGCAGGGAAATAAGAGCACTCTTTCATAGCTGATGGAAATGTAAAATGGTGCAGCCACTGTGGTAAACAGTTTGGTGGTTTCTCAAAAAGTTAAATATAGAATTATCACATGACCCTGCAACTACTAAGTATATACACAAAAGATTTGAAAGCAGGGACTCAAGTGATATTTTCACGGTGATATTATCGGCAGCACAATTCACAATTGCCAAAAGATGGAGCAACACAAATGCCCATTAAATAAAAAGTGGGTAAACAAAATGTGGTGTACACATACAAAAGAATGTTATTCAGTTGTAAAAAGTAAGGAAGCTCTGACCCAGGCAACAGTGTGGGTGAACCTTGAAGACATTATGTTGAGTGAAATAAGACAGATAGAAAAGGACAAATATTGTATCATCTCACTATGATATAATTAAAATAACCAAGCTTATAGAATCAGAATCTAGAATATCAGTTACCAGGGGATGGGGCATAGATAGGGAATGAGAAGTTAAGGCTTAAAATGTACAAGGTTCCTATTCAGAATGAGGAAAATATTTTGTTAATGGATGGTGGTGATGTGATATAATGACATAATTATAATGATGACATAATTAACAGCACTGAGATATATATCAGCATGTGGCTAAAAGGGATATTGTTAGGTTTTATATATGTTAACAGAATGAAAAAATTGATTTATAAACCCATGGAACTGCACTGCATAAAGATTGATCTTTACCTTAAACCATGGACTTTGTTAATAATATAATTATAAAAATGTGCTTTCATCAATTGTAACAAATACTCCACACCAATGCAAGCTGTTGACCATATGGTGGGATATGGGAATTATGTATGTCATGCATGTTGGTTATGTAAACATATAGCTTCTCTAACAAAGAAAAATGGTATTGACATCTGATAAAAGAATTTTTTTGCAAAAAATGAATTAATTTATAATTTTAAGAATAGTCACAATATGATGATCAGACCTTAAATTATTAACAATAAACGCAATTGGAGGTGTGTAAGAATAGCTCAAGCTTCCCCAGAAAGAAGCCAAAGCCTCATTAGTTGACCAGTGTTTAATGAGTCACTATGATATTCCAGATACAGATATTGCCATGCCCCAAACAGAAAAGGATGTCTGCATTGCTGGGGAACAGATCCATCTTAATGCTTCTGGATTCTTATTTTAGTGATTTTTTTCCTCTGTATGAGCAAATTACATATTTATGAATAGTGTTTTCTTTTGCTTTCATTTGCAGGACAAATACTGTATAAATTGTGAATCTTAAAAAAGTGGATTCATGTTATAACATTTTTCATAAAGTTTATTGAACAAGACATGGTGTGCGGAAACAAGAAAGCAAGTAAATTGTGGTCAATATGCATAATTGTTCCTGATTCCTCACATTGTCATGTCTTTATCCTTTGTGATGTGAGACTGTGCAGTTCCTCTCACTTGAGACAGAGTATTTGTTTTTCACCCCATTGATGTTGGACTTCGCCAGTGGCATGTGGGAAGAAGTGAAGGGTATCAGTTTGAACACAAGTCTTAAGAGGTATTACAAGTTGCCACTAAACTTTTTGTGGACCATGATCCAACATGAAAAGACACATCCTGAGAAGCCCTCTGGCTGGAAAGGAACAAGAAACACTTGGAGCACACCTGAACTCTACCTGTGGATTGAAGCCAAGCCCACATGAAATCAGCAGGCTGTCCCACCTGACCTGAAATTTGTATAAATGAGAAATAAATGGCCACTGAGGATGTAAAAAAAGAAATAGTAACATCAAATTTCACAAATCTGATGAAAAAGTATTACTATACAGATAAAAAGAAAAAAAAAACAACAGGAAAAAATCAAAGTAGGTTAAAAATAGAGACCCATTCTTAGGTAAATCATAGCCAAAATATTGAAACCCAAAGGAAATGAGGAAGCCTTGAAAGCAGAAAGAGAAAAACAACTCATCACATTCAGAGGAGCATCAAGATGATTAATGGTCAATATAATCATCAACAATGGAGACCAGACATGTTCCAATAGTTATAACAAAAGTAACCCCAAATTTTTATATATAGTGTATGTATTTTACAAAAAAATGAAGGCAAAATTGATATATACAAATTTTACTTTAAAAAAAATGGACCATAATTTCTTTCCCCTCCTGTGTGCAAGAATTTAATGCCTCACTTGCAGTAAAGATGGTCTAGAAAGAAAACATGATAACTTCAAAGTGCAGAAATCTTGTCAACACCACCTTAGTCAAGCAAGCAAGGTAACATCAGCAGTGATAAGTTATAGTGACATCAGATACCCCCTAATATGATGAGAAGGGAATATTGCTTCTGTGGTACTCTTACCCCAAATCCTTAAACTCAGTCTAGTAATGAGAAGTAAACAAACCCAAATTGAGAACAAAATTAATGATCAAGATTAGAACTCTTCAATATTCTAAAGTTCATGAAAGACAAAGAAAGTCTGAGTAACTGTGACAGAGAAGAAACTAAAGAGACATTTTTAAAGGAAACATCAACTCGAATCACTTTAAAATCTCTTAGCCATATAAATTCATTTGTATTTAATATTTCCCCCTTTTGGCTAAGGTTTTTTCCAAAAGCATCATTAGTTGGCACTTGGTAATCATGCCTCCATTCCAGAAAGGCTCATCCCTGGGAGTCATGTCCCATACTGGGAGAAAGAAGTGCATTTATATACTGATTTTGGCTTAGAGAGAAACCACATTTGAGGAACAAGGAGGCTTTCAGGGGGTAAATCTTAGGCAATATATAATACTAGGCTAAGTTTCGATTTCACAAGAAAATGTTCATAAGTACAACCATCAAAAACAAGGGCCTGGCATAATTGCTGGTCCTCCTTTGCTAAGCACTGCCCCTGTACTTTGGGGATTTTTGCCACTCTATTAGAGAATGTAGCTGGACATCCCAGGACAGGTATTTAATATCCTTGTGTGGGTCTCTTCCCACTAAGACAATGCTGCATGACCACTTGAACATATTCATATGCCATAGAGGCATGCCCTAGGTTCACCCTTTCCCAGACATCCCCCCATCATTGATATTCCACACCAAATGTCCTCCCCTGCCACAGTTATCACCCTTCTGCAATCCAAAACTTCCCTCAAAACAAAGCCAAAAATATACAAATAAAAATAATAATATAATAAAATAATAATAATTAAAAATAAATAAAATTCAAAAAAATAAAATATTTTTTCATTGACTCATCAAAACAAGATTTGTTATCTTATATGTACAGTGACACTTTCTTCTATATGCTCCCCCAAGGTCTTGCTATTTCACTTTATCTTCAAAGAAGCCTTAGGTTACAGAAAAGTCATATAGAAAATATAGGGGATTTCCATATACTCAACCCACTCTCCCCTCCCACTCTCCCATAAAAATGACATTTTACATGAGCATGGTACATTTGTTAAAATTGATATATATATATTAAAGCATATGCATTGCACACTTTTATAGGTTTTGACAAAATTTAAAATGTCCTGTACCTGTCATTGCAAGATCATGCAGAACAATTCCAGTACACTAAAATGCCCAATGATCCTTCTATTCTATTCTATTCTATTCTATTCTATTCTATTCTATTCTATTCTATTCTATTCTATTCTATTCTATTCTATTCTATTCTATTCTGTTCTGTTCTGTTCTGTTCTGTTCTGTTCTGTTCTGTTCCGTTCCGTTCCGTTCCGTTCCGTTCCGTTCCGTTCCGTTCCGTTCCGTTCCGTTCCATTCCATTCCATTCCATTCCATTCCATTCCATTCCATTCTCTCCTCTCCTCTCCTCTCCTCTCCTCTCCTCTCCTCTCCTCTCCTCTCCTCTCCTCTTCTATTCTTCCCTCCACTCAGAAACTTTGGTAACACCTGTTTAAATTTTTGAAGAATAAGTTCATTCCTGATGTTACACTTATGCAGGTCTCAGCAGGATCTCATTGACTGCCACAGTAAACAGTGCCTCAAACACAGGGCTCCTGAGGGCTCTAGAGACATCTAGACACCATAGGCAGGGTAGACAATCTTGGGGATTTGACACACTGCCAGTGAGCCTTATTTTGGAATATATGCTCCCCAATGCAACAGTTAGACTCATTTATAATTTCCCTACACATGACTCTTCTGCCCCTTTTATCTGAACCTATAATTAGCACTATATTTATTAAATATATGTTCCAGAGACTTAAATCTTCAGTCTCTTCATAAGCTGGTTGAGCCCTGAATCTCTGAAGAGTTGCAACACCTACTCACCAGTTCATTGGACTCACCCCAGGCAACTAGCAAAAGGGTGATGATGGGCAACATCCATCACAAAAAATAGAGAATATCCACAATGACAAGCAAGACAGTTCCATCCATCTGCCCCATGCATTATAAGCCCTGTCTAAAACAGAAACAGAAAGGGCATCACCATCACAAAATCCAAAAGATTAAGGAATTAAACTTAAGGAGGGAAGCAACTATGGACTAAAGTAGAGTTATTATTCTAGCAATGGAAGAACTTGTATCATTTATATAAAGGCAGTGGCCACCAGAGGTTCTGAGGGGAGGGAGAGGGAAGAATAGGTGTAACATGGAGCCATTTTTGAGACAGTGGTATTGTCCTGCATGATATTGCAATGATGGGTAAGGCCATTATACATTTTTTCAAAATCTATAACATTGTTTGGGGCAAATTGTAAACTATAATGTTACACTATAGTCCTTGGTTAGTAGCAATGCTTCAATAGGTACTCATCAATTGTAACAAATGTATCACACTAAAGAAAATTTTTGTTAATTTGGGAAGTGTGGGAGGGGTGGAGGTGGGGTATATGAGAATTCCTTATATTATTGATATAACATTTATGTAATCTAAAGTTCTTTAAAAATTAAACATAAATAAAAAGTGAATGAATGCAATATCACATTCTAGATTGGATGCTCAAACCACAAAAAAAAAACATTATTGAAAAATATTGGTAAAAACTGAATAATTCCATGGTTTACTACATAGTATTGTAATGATGTAATGATGTTGATTTCTGAATTTTTACAAATATAACATGGCTATATGAAATGTTAACGTTAGAGGTTGCTGGCTGAAGGGAATATGGGACTTCTGCATGATCTTTGCAATGTGTACTATTTCTTCTGTAATCTAAAATTGTTTCAAAATCGAAAGTTTTTCTTTAAGAAATAGGGTAAAATAAACATATCCCAAGATTTTAAATATAACAGAGAGTTTATTTTGCAAGATTCTTCTACAAGAAATACTAAAGGAATTTCTACAGGTGAAAGGAAATGGCACCAAATAGTAACAAGAGCACTGGACAGGGTTAATAAGTGGGTAACTATAAAAGATTGTTGCATGCATTCCCTTTTCTTCTCCTAATTTCTTAAAATACATAAGGCACCACTAATCAAAATGGACTAAACATGGACTTGAATTCTGTATAAGATTTTATACAATTTTATGAATTTGCATTTTACCCCCACAGCAAATGGAGGAGGGTGTGAGTTCATCTGATCTTAGGTAAGTTTGTACATTTATTGGAAACTGTTTTATTGATGTGTAAAATAGCTATATTCTCTTCCAAATTCAAATTACTTGGGAAAATAATTTATCTATGATAAGATATTTTAAAATAATTTCATGATAAAATGAATAGAAAATGAAATTGCTTCTTTTAACATTAACATTTATTTGATTTTCATTAATGTGAAAAAATCTACAAATGTTCTCTCCCTTCTTCACACTGACCTCTGAACTAGTGCACAAAAATTAGATAATACTCATGTCATCTCTTCTTTGTCCATTTCTTAAATGTGTGCAGTTGTGAATTGGAATTTCCTTGTAAGTATCCCTAACGGTGCTTGAAATAGATCGTAAGTTCCTGAGACCTAGGACTTGTTCTGACTCATTCTTGGCTCAAGTAAATGTAAAGTAAACATATTCCCTAATGACAGCTGTGCCTGGGAATGTGGCATAAAAGTTACCAATAGGGGTAGGAGTTTTCCATTAGGTCACTTTCATGTGCTATGTATTGAGGAGACATGAGAGCAATGACCATTTGCCATGAGGAGATGAGCATCATATTTAGAGAAGGTGGCAGTTTGGAAGAGGTTTTAATTTCCCAATATTTTCCATCTCTGGGGTAGATAGAACTGGATAATGGTTTGGAAGCAGGATGACAGCAAATCCAGCACTTGCAGTGTGTCTGTGCATAAAAGTTCAGCTAATGTATGTATAGACTGGACATCTATGTAAATATCCAAGGGGCAGGGATGATGGGTTTGGATTTAGTTTTCCATGTAGTCTTTTGGTGAGAAAGATTGGCAGGCATTGTTAGGTAGGAGCAACTGAGAAGAGAATATGGGTGATGAATAATGACAATGGGGAGAAAGAGAGTGGAGGGGCAGAAATAGTACATTAGGAGGTCCACAGAATTCTCCCATTTCACCAAGGAGAGCACATAGCATTGATATCTCAGTAAGACCACTCTTTAGGCAAGAAGGTGATATTAGCAAGAATTTTAATTTCAGAAACAATTTGGGTTTATTGGAAAGGATCTCACAGGTACTTAACATCTTAAAATTAGCATTACAATCATGAGGGGGCATAAATTAAATTACAATTTTACAGGTATCACCAAGCAAGTTTGGGTCACACGGTAAGTAAACTACACAGTCTGGAAAATCATCCAGTTTGGTGGGTCTCACTTTTTAAAACAAGAATTGACATTGTGATTAGTCCCTGAAAAATTGAGAGTGTTGGGTTTTTCATGGGTGGTGAGAATTTCCCAGCTCAGATGTAGTTGGAACTGCTGATAAATGTTTAGGAAGCAGGGTTAAGAGAGCTCCAACTCTTGGACCAAGGGAACTGTTGTCTGAGGTGATGTGCTCTGTAGCAGTGAGCTCCTGGGCTGGAACAATATCATCTGGGATGTGGAGTATGGGTATACTTCCCAGATGGAGATACATTTGGATGGATGATGGTCATGCTTTTTTTTTTTTTTTTTTTGCTGTATGGCATCAAAATGGGGCTGAGCTGCTTGTAGAATTCTTTTCCCTGTGGATATTTTATTTAGCACTCAGAATCTTCTTCACATTCATCATTGTTAAAAAGCAAGACCATTCACCTTCCTGCTTATTCTAATTTAACTCAAGTCATAATCAGTTTTAGGTACAAAGTTTTAGTTTTCCCTCAAAATCAAGGGTTTTTTTTTATTAACTTTTTTTTTTTACTTTTTAAAAGATACTTAGATTTCATAAATGTTACATAAAATATATAAGGGATTCCCATATTCCTCACTCCCCATATCCACACATTTTCCCACATTAGCAACATCTTTCATTAGTGTGGTACATTCATTGCAATTGAGAAACACATTTTGGAGCATTGCCACTAAGCATGGAATTTAATTTACATTGTAGTTTATAATCACTCCCACTCAATTCTGTAGGTTAAAGCAAGATATATAAAATTCTGTATCTGTCATTGTAATGTCAGTCAGGATGAATCCCAAGACCCAAAAATGTCCCTGGATTACACCTGTTTTTCCCTCTCCCTACCCGCAGAACTTCCAGTGGCCACTGCCTCCAAATCAATGATCTTACTACCACTGCTAAATCAAAATATCTGTAGTAGAATACTAGTAAGTCTACTTTAGTCCATAGTTCTTTCCCCAATCCTGAGAATTCTGGGATGGTGATGCTCACTCCACCTTTAATTTAGAGGGGCTTTGAATCCATATGGCTGATGGATGTGACTCTCTTTTTTCCCCATTCTATTAAAAAGATGCATAGATTACATAAATGTTGCACAAAAATTATAGAGATTCCCATGTTTTCCACCTCCCACACCTCTCACCCCTCCCACATGAACATCTTTCATTAGTGTGGCACATACCTGCAATGGATATACACATCCTGGGGCTTTGCCACTAAGCATGGACCATAGTTCACACTGTAGACCACACTCTCCCCCACACAGTTCTGCACGTTATATGATGATATAAAATGGCCTGTATATGTCATTGTAATGTCACTCTGATAATTCCCAAGTCCCCCAAAAAGCCCCTGAATTACTATTGCTTTTCCCTCTCCCTGCCACCAAAGCATATAGTGGTCACTTACTCCACATCAATGTTGTCATTTCTTGCATTTGCTTGAATCACAATATGTCTATTACAGAATACCAGTAAGTCCACTCTAGTCCATAGCCCTTCACCCCATCCTGAAGAGACTGGGATGATGATGTACATCCACCTCCAACTGAGAGGGGGCTTATAACCTATGGATAAGATGGATGGGATTATCCTGCTTGCAGCTGCAGACTCTCTCCATTCACTGGGATGGCCATTGCCCATCATCATTTCCCCGACAGGTGTCTTGGGTGAGACCATTGAGCTGTAGAGTAAGAGTTGCAGCGCCACCAAGATTCTGGCCCAGCTGGCACATGGGCAGGCCAAAGGCTCCAGTCTCTGGAAGTACACCTACAAACTCTGGCACCACATATAGGTTTAAATAGAAGGGGATAATGGACCAAGGGCAGGGAAGACTTATTTGAGTCCAACACTGTCACTCTCAGGAGCACAGATTCCAAAGTTGAGCCCACTAATAAGCAGCAATCTCCAGAGCTATACCCCCTTATATAGGACCTAGATGTCTCCAGAGCCCTCAGGAGCCACTTTATTTGGGGTTATATTCTCTTTGGTGTTGTATGAGATCCTACTGAGGTGTGTGTAAGCTTTACCTCTTGGAAGACCTCCTGACTCACTTTGAAGTCTTAGCCATATGAACTCTTTTGTCTTTACATTTTCCCCTTTTTATTCAAGGTCTTTTTCCAGTCATATTGCCAGTTGGCACTTGGTAGTAATCCCTCATTGCCAGGGAGCCTAATCCATGGGAGTCATATACCATGCTGGGAGGAAGGTAATGCATTCATATGCTGAGTTTGGCTTAGAGAGAGGCCACATTTGAGCAACAAGAAGGCTCTCAGGTGACAACCCTTAGGTACCCCATAACAATAGGCTAAGTTTCAATTTCAAGAGCAAAGACTCATAAGGGTAGTCATGAATAACAAGAACCCATCAGTGGATCATCCTCCTTAGCCAGACACCGCCCCTGCACTTGGGGGACTGTTGCTATTCCCTTGGAGAATGTGGAAGAGTTCTCCGGGCTGGAAATTCAGTATACTCTCATTTATTGAATGATTCTCCACCCACTGTGACCATGCTCCACCTCATGATCATTTGAACAATATTATGTATATTTTATGTATGTTCAGGTGAACTTCCTCCTATGAAACCCTAGCCTTGACACCCCCTACCAATCATCCTCTCCCACTCCCATTATAACCCTTCTGTGATCCAAAGCTTCTTGAAAGATGAAGCCCATATAATAGACAAATACAATTAATAGGAAAATGAAATAATAATGATAAGTTTAAAAGTAAGAGATAAAATACATGGAAACAAAAAAAACACTAAAAAATAAAATTAAATTAAAGGATTGGGAAATTCAAAAAATGGGGGAAAAAAAAAATTTTTTTTTTAATTTTTTGACATTTTTGCTTTTAGCTCTGCAATATCGGGAGTCCAGTCTGTACAGTGGCACCTTCTCCCACTCATCCCCCAGTTTCTCACTATTTTTCATTTTGTTTCAAAGAAGTTTTAGGTCACAGCAAAGTCACACACTGAATACAAGACACTCATATACCCAACCTCCTCCCCCTTTCCTCACCCCATATTAAAATCTTTTTGTATGTGGATGGTAGCATTGTTATAACTGTTATACAGATAGTGAAAAATAGCTACTAAACATTGTCAATGGTTTACAGTATGGTTTACATTTTAGACTGTTCTATTTAATAATTTCTGATGATATTTACAATGTCCTGTGTCAATCACTGTAAAGTAATGAAAAACATTTCCCGTGACCACTAAATACCCCCTATTTGATCAATTCTGTTCCTCCTTCCCCATCTCCCTGGGGCCCATGATGACCCCCTGGCTTGACTCATTGGATGACAAGATTCATAGTCACATGCAAGAGGTTTTGACATGCTGGTTTGTCCTCCCCTATTAGGAAATGCCCTTACTCATAAGAGAGGCCCACCTGTCTCTTTCTGGGTGAATCAGTCCTCCCAAAGATGGGAGTCCATCTCCTTCCCACTCATTGTGTGGGTCTCCACACACTGATATAACACGTTATGACAGAATGAACACTCACAAACACCCTAGAAGCCTGTTCCAGATGTGCCCTGTCCCAAATGCCCCCCCAACCCTTCACCCTAAATGAGTGACACTTCCTTGTCATATTGCCATAAGAGCATTCCCATACCTGAACTTTCAACCTCATACCCACAAATCCCGTGTTCACCTGGTCCCTCTCTCATCTCTTCCCCTCAGTATCCTGGATAATCTAACCCATCTTTCCTAATCTACCCACCTTTCAACCCTGCACCACAAAATCCAGTAATATCACTACCCACCTGTCTTATCCCTTCAGTACACAATTAGACTTTATCACCTTACCAAAGATTATGTCTGTATTGGTGATGACTCACAACCTCTTCTCTTTCTCTCACCTGTAAACCTATTTTTCAGACAATGGTTCTAAGAGACTGCTAACTTTCCTCAATTCATATTAGTGAGGTCATGTAGTGTTCAGCCTTCAATGCCTGGCTTGCTTCACTCAACATAAGATCTTCAAGGTTCATCCATGTTATTCCATGTGTTAGCACTTTATTCCCTCTTACAGCTGAGTAATATTCCATTGTATGTATGTACCACATTTTGTTTATCCATTCACCTGTTGATGGGCACCGGGGTTGATTCCAACTTCTGGCAATAGTGAACAATGCTGCTATGAAAATTGGTGTGTATATATCTATTTGTGTCTTTACTTTCAATTCTTCTGGGTATATATCCAGTAGTTGAATTGCTGGGTCATACGGAAGATGTATAGTTGGTTTTATGAGGAACTGCCAAACTCTCCTCCACAGTGGCTGGATAATTCCACAATCCCACCAGCAGTGAATGAGGGGTTCCACTCCTCCACATCATCTCCAATACTTATAATCTGCTGTTTTTTAATAGCCACCATTCTAATGGATGTAAGATGGTATCTTATTGTAGTTTTAATTTGCTTTTCCCTAAGAGCTAGCGAAGTCAAGCATCTTTTCATATGCTTTTTAGCCATTTGTATTTCTTCCTTGGAGAACTGTCTTTTCAGGTCACTTGTCCAATTTTAAATGGGTTGTTTGTCTTTTTATTTTTGAGTTGTAGGATTTCTTTATAAATGCAGGACACTAGGCTCCTATCAGATATATGGTTACCAAATATTTTCTCCCATTGGGTAGGCAGCCTTTTTATTTTCTTGATAACATCCTCTAAGGTGCAGAAGTTTTTAATTTTGAGTAGATCCCATTTATCTATTTTTTCTTTTGCTTCTTGGGCTTTGGGTGTGAAGTTCATGAAACCATTTCCTATTACAACGTCCTGAAGATGCTTCCCTATATTATCTTTCAAATTCTTCATGGTCTTGGCTCTTATATTTAGATCTTTGATCCATCTTGAGTTGATTTTTGTATAAGGTGTGAGATGGTGTTCTTCTCTCATTCTTTTGGATATGGATATCCAGTTATCTAAGCAACACTTGTTGAAGAGGCCATTGTCTCCCAACTGAGTGGGCTTGGTAGCCTTGTCAAATTTCAAATGACTGTATATGTGAGGATTTATATCAGAACCCTCAGTTCAGTTCCATTGGTCATTATGTCTATGCCAATACCATGCAGTTTTGACCACAGTACTTTGTACTATGTTTAAAGTCAGGTAGTGTGATACCTCCAACTTCAATTATCTCTTTCAATATGTCTTTAGTGATTTGAGGCCTCTTACCCTTCCAAATATATTTTGTAGTTAGTTTTTCCAGTTCCTTAAAAATATAGTGTTGATTTTATTGGGATTGCATTAAATCTGTAGATTAAACATCTTGATGATGTTTAGTCTTCCTATCCATGAACAGGGAATATGCTTCCTTTTATTTAATTCCTCTTTGATTTCCTTTAACAGTGTTGTGTAGTTTTCTGTCCTTTGCATCTTTAGTTCAATTTATTCCTAGGTATTTGATTCTTTTAAGTTACTATTGTAAATGGTATTATTTTCTTGATTTCCTCTTCAGATTGCTCATTATTGGTGTACAGAAACGCTACTGATTTTTGAGCAATGATCTTATAGTCTGTGACATTACTGAACTCCTTTATAAATTCTAGAAGCTTTGTTGTAGATTTTTCAGGGCTTTCTACATATAGGATCATGTTGTCTGCAAATAATGAATTTTTTACTTTTTCTTTTCCAATTTTTATGACTTTTATATCTTTTTCTTACCTTAGTGTTCGAGCAAGTACATCTAAGACAATGTTAAATAGGAGTGGTATTAGTGGGCATCCTTGTCTTGTTCCCAATCTCAGAGGGAAGGCTTTTGGGATGTCACCATTGAAGATGATGTTAGCTTTTGTTTTTTTCATATATACCCTTTATCATGTTCAGAAAATTTCCTCCTATTCCTATCTTTTGCAGTGTTTTTTTTAATCAGGAAAGGATGCTGTATTTTGTCAAAAGATTTTTCTGCATCTATACAGATGATAATGTGATTTTTTTCTTTCTATCTGTTTCTGTGGTGTATTACATTGTTTGATTTTCTTATGTTGAACCATCCTTGCATACCTGAGATGAAACCCACTTGGTCACTGTGTAAAGTTCTTTTGATATGTTGTTGAATGTGATTACAAGTATTTTATTGAGGATTTTAGCATCTTGGTTCATTAGAGAAATTGGTCTGTAGTTTTCCTTTCTTGTGGTATCTTTGTTTGGCTTTGGTATTAGGGTAGTGTTGGCATCATAGAATGAGTTAGGCAATGTTCTTTCTATTTTTTGGAAGAGCTTTCGTAGGATTGGTGTTATCTCTTATGGAAATATTTGGTAGAATTCAGCTGTGAAGCCATCTGGTCCAGGGCTCTCCTCAGTTGGGAGGTTTTTGATGACTGAGTATATCTCTTTACTTGTAATTGGACTGTTGAGTTCATCAATTTCTTCTTTCACCAATGTAGGCTGTTTGTGAGTTTCTAGGAATTTGTCCATTTCCTCTAAATTATTATATTTTTTGGGATATAAATTTTCAAAGTATCCTCTTATGATATTCTTTTTTTCTGTGGGATCAGTAGTGATATCCCTTTCCTCATTCCTTATTTTGTATGTTTGCATCTGCTCTCTCTTTTTCTTTGTTAGTCTGGCTAAGGGTTTGTCAATTTTAATGATCTTCTCAAAGAACCAGCTTTTGGTTTTGTTTATTTTTTCTAGTGCTTTCTTTTTTTTTTTTTTTTTTATTATTTATTTTTTTTTTTTATTATGGGTAAAAATCAAAATTCTCACAATACATACAAACATTTGTAAAAAAAAAAATAATAACATTTCTAGTGCTTTCTTATTCTCTGTTTCATTTAGTTCTGCTCTAATCTTTGTTATTTCCTTCTTTCCACTTCTTTAGGTTTAGTTTGTTGTGGTTTTTCCATTTCCTGCAGGTGAGCAGTTAGGTCTTCACTTTTAGCTCTTTCTTCTTTTTAAATATATGTATTTATAGCTATGAACTTCCCTCTCAGGACAGCTTTTGCTGTATCCCATAGGTTTTGATATATTGTTTTGTCATTTTCATTAGTTTCAAGGTAGTTACTGATTTCTTTTGGTATTTCCTCCTTGACCCACGGTTTGTCTAAATGTGTGGTGTTTAACTTCCATATCTTTGTGCCAAATCTGGTTCTCTGGGCCTTAGTGATTTCCAATTTCATTCTGTTGTTGTCAGAGAAATTGCTTTGAATAATCTCAATCTATCTGAATTAATTGAGAGTTGTTCTGTGACCTAGCATGTGGTCTATCTTGGAGTATGATCCATGTGCCCTTGAGAAGAATGAATATCCTGCTGTATTTGGGTGAGTGCTTTGTATATGTCTATTAGGACCAGGTCCTCTATTGTATTATTCAGAGTCTTTGTTTCTTTATTGATTCTCTGTCTAGGTGTTCTGTCTAATGGTGACAATGGTGTATTAAAGTCCCCCTCTATAAATGTAGAGGTATTTATTTCTCCATGTAGGTTTTACAATGTTTGCCTCATGTATTTTGAGGCACCCTGATTACACACATAAATGTTTATGATTGTTCTCTCTTCTTGAGAGTTTACCCCTTTTACTAATATATAGTGTCCATCTTTGGTTCTACAATAGTTTTGCATTTAAAGTCTATTTTGTCTGATATTAGGATAGCTACTCCTGCCCTTTTTTGGCTATTGTTTGCTTGTAAAATTGTTTTCCAGCCATTCACTTTCAGGGTCCTTGAATCCCTGGGTCAAAGGTGGGTTTCTAGTCGACAGTACATAGATGGATTATATTTCCTTATCAATTCTGCCAATCTGAGTCTCTTGGCTGGTGAATTTAATCCATTAACATTCTGTGTTATTATTCTCAATGAATTTCTTACATCAGCCATATTTTCTTTTGGGTTTATGTATATCATATGTTGTTTTTATTTCTGTTTTTGTCTTTTTAGTTGTTCTTACACTCTCCTCCAACTCTCTCTCGTTTTTTCCTTTCACCTTGTAGAACTTCATTTAATATTTCTTGAAGTGCAGGTTTCTTACTGGCATACTCTCTTAATTTCTCTTTATCTATGTATATTTTGAATGCTCAATCATTTTTGAATGTCAGTTTTGCCGGATAGAGAATTCATAGCTGGATTTTTTTTCTTTTAGTACTTTGACTATGTCATACTACTCCATGGTTTCAGCTGAGAAATCAGCACTTAATCTTATTGTGCTTCCCTTGTATGTGATGGTTCTCTTTTCTCTTGCTGCCTTGAGTATTTTCTCTTTGTCTTGAGCATTGGACATTTTGACAAGTATATGTCTTGAAGTTGGCCTGTTGGGATTTATACTGTGTGGGGTGTGCTCTGCTTCCTGGACATGTACATCCATCTCCCTCAATAGGGTTGGGAAGTTTTCAGCCACTATTTCCTTCAATACCTCCTTTTTTCCCTTTCCCTTCTCTTTTCCTTTTGGCATGCCTATAATGTGTATGTTTGTGCATTTTGTATTGTCGGTTAAATCCTTAAATCCCTGCTGGATTTTTTCTATCTTTTTATATATCTGTTCTACTATCTGTTTGATTTCAGGTGTACTGTCTTCCACATCTTTTATTCTTTCTTCTGCCTGTTCAAATCTGTTTTTATGTGAATCCAGTGTCTTTTTGATTTCTTGGATTGTGCCAATTAATCACCATCATTACCGTTATCTTTTTATGTTTGTTTACTGTTTCTTCAGTATTTTCTCCCAATGTCTTCTTAATATCCTCAATCTCTTCCTTCACTCCATTATGTTGGTCCATATTTGTTTGGACAGCTTTGGTTAGTTGTTCGATGTTCTGTATCTCTTCTTGCTCTTTAGTTTGTTCATTGATCTCTCCATGTCTTCCTGTTTCTCAGTATGGTTTGTAATTTTTTGTTGCCCTCTATTCATCATTTTATCTTGATGGGTTTATTCAGTTGATTAGCTTCTCTCTCTGCCCTAGACTTTTATTTAGCTGGTGGTAAAGTTTGTGTTAAGTTTTCTCTTTGACACTTTGTTCTTATTCTATTTCCTTGCTTCTTTCTATATTGATTTGAAGGCAAAAGATAAGGGCTAGAGCAATCAAAAGAGGTGAGAAAGGAAGAAGGATAATAGTGATATTGATAAATGTTAGAAGATGGGTGGTATAAGACTTAGTAAAATGAATATTTAACTCATATAGGCAGTGTACAGTAATAGGGAAAAAAATTGAGTACTTACAATGGACTGGGAAACCTAATAGAGGAAAATATATATAATGATTTAGAAGGCCAGAATAATGAGCAGAAAAAAAAAGAGTAAAGAAAGTGCTGAAAGGATAAAATTAATAATAATTTAAAAAGAAGAAAACAGAATAGATAAGATAGAAATTGATACCCTTGAAGTTGCAGACTAATGAAAAAATGTGGTATGTAAGAACCACAACAGAAAACAGAAGGTAGAAAGATGAAGGATGGAAAAGAGATTGTGTTGGGAGACAAAATCTATATAGACAGAGAATCGGAAATACTGGAATAAGAAGCACAGAATAGAAGAGACAAGCTAGCGGTGCCTAATTTAAAAAGAAAAAAAGAAGAGAAAGAAAAAAAAGGGGGGGTGGGAGGAAAGAGTAAAGAAAACCAAGAGACAACAAACAAACAAAGAAAAACCAAACAAACACCCAAGCAAGCAGTCAAAGAAAGCTAAAGAAGAAGAGTGTTCCTTTTTGGGCCCTTGTGGAGCCTCTCAGCCTGCTTGTGTTCATCAATCAATTACCCTGCAGGGGTCTATCTGCAGATTTTGAGGTATATTTTAGAGATTAAACTAAGTTTAAAAATTTTTTTATTTTTTAAAAAGTGACCGTCTTTTTTTTTTTTTTTTTTTTTTTGAGAAATAAGGGACTCAAATGAAGGCCTCTTCTAGACCACCCCTTCTACTGAGGGGATCCTAAATAGGCTCATGGAAACTTATTAAGCACTTCCCACTGCCTGGCCTCCAGGGGAGCTGAAGCTCTGATACTTGTCCGTGCAGAATGATAAAATTGGCTGACTCTAACCCCTCTCAAGCCAAGACTCAGTATCACAGGGCTGTTAGGTATATCAGGCTTCCTCAGTAGATTCACCTCTCCCCTCAGCCTGGTGCCACTTCAAGCCAGCTGATTTGTCCCCCAAAGCTTTGAGGGGGTCCAGAAAACCAAACCCACAGAAAGAAAACCCCTCTCCAACTTCTGTCAGAACACTCCCACTCTCAGAGAATGCTACCTCTCACTGGGTTACCAGAGGGAGTCAGGTTGTATCCCTGGACAGCTAGGTAAATCAGACTTCCTCAGCAGATTGCTCTCTCCCCTCAGCCTGGTTCCACTTCAAGCCAGCTATTTTGCTCCCCAAAGCTGCAAGGGGTTCCAGGCAGCCAAACCCACAGAAAGGAAACCCCTCTTGGCCCTACACCAGAACCCTCACAAACTCGGAGAATGCTCCCTCTCACTGGGTTGCTGGTGGGAGTTGGGGCTCATCCCAGCCTTTTCCCTGAGGGTGGGGCTCAGCCATCCATGGCCACTATCACAGCCAGGGAAAAACTCACAATTCTTTCCTGAGCAATCCTCCTCACCATCCAGCTCCCTCCAGATGGATGTCCCCAAGGTTCTTGCTCGCTGGGCCCCCAGAACAGACCCCTCAGGCAGGATCCTGTCCCCAATCAGCCATTCTCTGAGAGTGAGATGGTGAGTGCCCACCTAAACTAATGCCATCTTGCCATTGAATATGAATCTCTTGCTTGCAGTTGTAGACTCTCTCAGTTCCTTGGGATTGTGATTGTCCATCATAATTTCCTTGTTACTTGTCCTGGGTGAGTCCAATGAACTGGAGAGTAGGAGTTGCAACACTATTGAAATTTGGGGCTCAGCTGGCACATGGACAGCCCAAAGAGTTGGATGTATACCTACCAACTCTAGTACTAATTAAAGGTTCAAATATTTCAGAAGAGACATCTATAGTGAACTTACAAATAAGTCCAACTCTGTCCCACTGGGGAGCATAAATTCCAAAGTAGGGCCCACTGACAAGGGACCATACTCCTGCGTTATCTGCCTTGACTATAGTGTCTGGATGTCTCAGAGCCCTCAGGAGCCCCACTATTTGGTGTAGTGTCTACTTTGGGTGTCAATGAGATCCTGCTGAGACATGCATAAGTGTTACTTCTGGAATGACCTCCTTACTGAAGTCTCTTAGGCATGTAAACTCATTTGTCTTCATGTTTTCCCCCTTTTAGTCAAGGCTTTTCCCAGTTGCATTGCTTTCCGATACTTGGTAGCAATCCCTTGGTGCCATGGAAGCTCATCCCTGAGAATCAGGTCCTCTGGGGGGAAGTTATTTTATTTATATGCTGAGTTTGGCTTATAGAGAGGCCACATTTGAGCAATAAAGGAGCTGCCAGTAGGTAACTCTGAGGCACCCTATAACACTTTCAAGAGCAAAGGATCATAAGCATAGTCATCAATATCAAGGTCCCATCAATGGAAAATTCTCCTTCACTACTCATTGCGCCTCTACTTGGGGAATTCTTGCTGTTCCACTAGACAATGAGGCAAAGCTCTCCAGGATGGGAGTTCGATATTCTTTTGGTTAATGTGTGAATCTCCACCCACTGTGACAATACCCCATGAACATTTGAGCACATTTATATGCCTTATATTTATGACCAGGTGAACTTCCTCCCTTGTATCCCCCACCACTGACATCCCAAAACAATGATACACCCCTGCCACAGTTGTACTATTCTGTGATCCAAAACTTCTTCAAAAAATGAAGCCAATAAAATAGCCAAAAACAATTAATAAGAAAGTGAAATAATAATGATAATTTTAAACATAAGAAATAAAATACAGAAAACTTTAAAAAAACTAAATATCAAATAAAATTTAAAAATTGGGATATAAAGAAATAATGAAAAAATATTTTTTTAAATTTCTTTTGCTGTTTTGTTTTTCATCACTGTAAGATCTATTGCCCTGTATGTACAGTGACATTTTATTCCATTTCTTCCCCCAGTGTCCTACTTTCTTTCATTTGGTTTTCAAAGAAGTTTTAGGTTACAGTAAAGTCATTTACAGAACACAGGGGACTCCCATATACTCAAAATCCTCCCCATTCCCCCCTTGCCATATTAGTCACCTTTTTATATGCTGATGATAAATTTGTAACAACTGATGTACAAATATTGAAAGATAGCTACCAACCATGGTCTTACATTATGGTTTACATTTTGGACCATACAGTTATATAAAGTTTTGATAAAATTTAACATGGCCTGTATCCATCATTCTAATATCATGTAGAACAATTTCTAAAAAAAGTGTTTGCCCCTAAAATACCCCTTTTTCCATCTATTCTATTCCTCCCCCTCCACTTGGTGCCCATGGTGACCATCACACTTCACTCCTTGAGGACAAGATTCATAGTCACTTGCAACAACACTGGGGATTTGACACACTTGTCTGTCCTCCTCTATTAGCACTGCCCATGCTCTCAAGAGACTCCCATCCTTCTGTTTGAGAACATAGTGGGCCTATCCAGAATGGGTGTACAACACATTCCCACTAATTTTGTGGGTCTCCACCCACTGATACAACACACCATGACACTCCCTTGAAGTCTGTCCTATGCATGCCCCGTCCCAAGTGCCCCCACATCCAGCACCACAAACTGGTAACCCTTCCTTGTTATATTGACATAAAAAGCATTCCCAATATTGCAGCTTGAACCAATACTACTAATCCCCAGTTTCCACCTCCCAATCTGCCCAGTTCCATGGGCCATCCAACCCACCTTCCACACCTTACCCAATGATAACCTTGTGCTGCCCAGCCCAATAATAGCAACACACATTTGTCATTTCCCTCCACTGAGCAACACACTACTAATTTACTATAGATTTCACCCACATGGGCATTGGCCCACATCCTTCTCCCTTTCTAATTCTTATAATCATGCCTTCCAGACTCTAGCCCTCTGTGTATGCTCAATTTGCTTAATTTGTATCAGTGAGGTCATGTAATATTCATCCTTTAATGCCTGGCTTGTTTCACTCAATGTAAGGTCCTCAAGATTCCTCCACGTTATCCTATGTGTTAATACTGTATTCCTTCTTAGAGCTAAGTAATATTTCATTATATATATATATATATACCACATTTTGTTTATCCATTCTTCTGGTGATGGGCATTTGGGTTGATTCCAACTTTCAGCAATAGTGAACAATGCAGCTATGAACATTGGTTTGCATATATCTTTTGTGTCCTTGCTTCCAATTTTTCTGGGTATATACCCAGCAGTGGAATTGCTGTATCACATGGCCAATCTATAGTTAAATTTTGGAGGAACCACCAAATTGTACTCCACAAGGGTTGTACCATTCTACACTCCCACCAGCAGTAGATGAGTGTTCTCATTCCTCCACATCATCTTCAACACTTGTAGTCCTGTTTTTTAAATAGCTGCCAGTCTATTGGGTGTAAGATGATATCTCATTTTAGTTTTGATTTGCATTTCCCTAATAGCTAGTGATGTTGAGCATCTTTTCTTGTGCTTTTTAGCCATTTTTATTTCTTCTTTGGAGAAGTGTCTATTCAAATCACTTGCACATTTTTAAAATGTGTTGTCTTTTTACTCTTGATGTGTAGGATTTATTTATATATGCTGGATATTAGGATCCTATCAGCTGTATGGTTACCAAATATTTTTTTCCCATTAGGTAGGCTGCCTTTCCACTTTTGTGACAAATTCCTTTCAGGTGCAAATATTTTAATTTTGAGGAGGTCCCAAGTATCTATTTCTTTCATTGCTCGTGCTTTGGGTATGAAGTTCATAAAACCTTTTCCTAATAAAAGATCTTATAGATGCTTTCATACACTATCTTCCAAGGTCTATATTGTCTTGGCTCTTATATTTATATCTTTGATCCATCTTGAGCTAATTTTTTTAAAGGTTTGAAATAGTGTTTTTCTCTCATTCTTTTGGATATGGGTATCCAATTCTCCAAGCACCATTTGTCGAAGAGACCAATCTCTCCCAGTTGGATGGGCTTGGTGGCCATATTGAATATCAGATGATAGTATATGAAAAGATCTATATTAGAACACTCAATTCAGGTCCATTGGTCAGTATGTCTATCCTTGTGTCAATATCATGTAGTTTTGACGACTGTAGCTTTGTAGTATGTTTTAATGTCAGGTAGTGTGATTCCTCCAGTTTAATTTTTCTTTTTCAATATGTCATTGGCTATTTGAGGCCTCTTGCCCTTCCAAATAAATTTCATAATTTTTCAAATTCAGTAAAAATGCTGTGGTGATGTTTATTGGGATTGTGTTAAATATGTAGATCAGTTTGGGTAGGATAGACATCTTAAGGATGTTTAGTCATCCTATTCAAGATCAGGGGATATTCTTCCATTTTTAAATTCTTCTTTGATTTCCTTTACCAGTGTTGTGTATTTTTCTGCATATAAATCATTTATATTTTTAATTTTATTTATTCATAGATATTTGATTCTTTTATTTGCTATTGTAAATGGCGTTTTTTTCTTATTTTCCTCCTGAGATCACTCATTATTGGTGTACAGAAATGCTACTGATTTTTGCCCAATGATATAACTTGCAACTTTACTGAACTCATTTATGAGCTCTAGAATCTTTTTTTGTAGAATTATCAGGGTTTTCTATGTATAGGATAATGTCATCTGCAAATAGTGAAATTTTTACATCTACCTTTCAAATTTGGATACCTTTCATATCTTTTTCTTGCCTAGGAAGTACTTCTAATGCAGTGTTAAACAGGAACAGTGTATTGGTCAGCCAAAGGTGTGTTGATGCAAAATACCAGAAATCTGTTGGATTTCATAGAGTGTATTTATCTGGGGTGGAAGTTTACAGTTACCTGGCCATGAAGCATAAGTTACTTCCCTCACCAAAGTCTATTGCCACATGTTGGGGCAAGATGGCTGCCAACATCTTCCAAAAGTTCAGGCTTCTTGGGTTCCTCTCTTCCCAGGGCTCTGTTTCTCTCCAGGCTCAACTGCTGTGCTGTCTCCAAAAGGCCAGCTGTAGACTCTCAGGTGAATGGCTCTGTCTCTCTCCCTGGGGCTTCTGCCATGTCTAAGGAAATGTCTCTATTCCTCTGTGTTCTTCTACTGTGTGTTCAGTTCCCAGGCTCAAGCTCAAAACTCCCAACTCTGTCCTTTGCCCTGTCTTTTTTCTGTGAGTCTTCTCCAACCAAGGGTCAGGGACTCAATGCCCTAATTACATGGCACAATCAAAGTTATAATCATAATTTACATGAAATAAAAGTGATACTCTGAAAGACCAGTTTACAAGCATAATCCAGTAACTATTTTTGGGATGCATAATAAATGCTCAACTGCTACAAAAGGTGAAAATGGGCATCCTTGACTTGTTCCTGATCTTAGAAAGAAAGCTTTAAGATTTTACCATTGTATATGATGTTAGCTGTGGGTTTTTTATATATACCCTTCTTATGCTGCAAAAGTTTCCATCTATCCTTATATTTTGTTGTGTCTTTATCAGGAAATTATGCTATATTTTGTCAAATGCCTTTTCTGAATCTATAGAAATGATCATGTGATATTTTTCTTTCAATCTGTTTATGTGGTGTATAACATTGATTTATTCTTATATATTGAACAATCCTTGCATACCTGGGATGAAACACACTTGGTTATGGTGTATAATTCATTTGATGCATTGTTGAATATGACTAGAAAGTATTTTGTTGAGTATCTTAGCATATAGGTTCATTAGTAAAAATGGTCTGTAATTTTCCTTTCTTGTATCATCTTTGGTTTAGGTATTAGGGAGATGTTGTCATCATATCATAAATGAGTTAGACAATGTTCCTTCCACTTCTATTTTTTGGAAGAGTTTAAGCAGGTCTGATGTTAGTTCTTTCCAGAATATTAGGTAGAATTCACTTGTGAAGTCATTTGCTCCTGGGTTATTCTTAGATGGGAGCTTTTTGATGACTGATTCTATCTCATTACTTGTGATTGTTCTGTTGAGTTCATGAATTTCTTCTTTCATCAATGTAGGCTGCTTGTGTGTTTCTAGGAATTTGTCCATATCCTCTAAGTTATCCATGTTGTTGGCATATAATTTTTCAAAGTATCCTCTTATAATACTCTATATTTCTGTGGGGTTGGTGGTGATATCCCCTCCCTGGTTTTGTGTTTTGTATAACAGCATCTTCTCTCTTTATTTGTTAGTTTAGCTAAGAGCTTTTCAATTTTATTGATTTCAAAGAAACAGCTTTGGTTTTGTTTATTTTTTTGTAATGCTTTCTTATTTTCACTTTCATTTAGCTTTGTTCTAATCTTTGTTATTTCCTTCTTTCTACTTCCTTTGGGGTGTTGTTCTTTTTCTAATTCCTCCAGGTGTGTAGTTAGGTCTTTAATTTTAGCTTTTTCTTTTTTGATATATGTATTTATGGCTATGACTTTCCCTTTCAGTACAGCTTTTGCTGAATTCCATAGGTTTTGATATGTTGTGTTCTTATTTTCATTCATTTCAAGGTAGTTACTGATTTCTTTTGAGTTTTCCTCCTTGACCCATTGTTGTCTAAGAGTGTGTTGTTTAAGTTCCATATCTTTGTGCCTAAACTGGTTCTCTGGCCACTACTTATTCCCAGCTTCATTCCATTGTGGTCAGAGGAAATTACTTTGTATAATTTCAATCTTTCTTAATTCATTGCATTTTGTTCTGTGCCTTAGCATGTGGTTTAACTTGGAGAATGATCCTTGTGTACTGGAGAAGAATATGTATCTCACTGTATTTGGATGTAGTGTTTTGCATGTATTTATTAGGTCCAGATCCTCTAATATATTATTCAGTCTTTGTTTTTTTATTAATTCTCTGTGAGATGTCTGTCAAAAGATGATAATGGTGTTTTAAAATCCCCCACTATAATTATACAGACATCTATTTCTCCACTTAGTTTTTCCAGTGTTTGCCTCATGTATTTAGAGGCACCCTGGTTAGGTGCATACATGTTTATGATTGCTCTTTCTTGTTGATAGATTACTCCTTTTACTAATATTTACTGTCCATCTTAGAGGCCTAAAATAGTTTTTCATTTAAAGTCTATTTTGTCCTATATGATTATAGGTACTCCCACCCTTTTTTGGTTATTGTTTGCTTGTAAAATTACTTTCCAACCATTTACTTTCAGTCTCCTTGCATCCCTGGGTCTAAGGTTGGTTTCTTGTACACAGCATATAGATGGGGTCATATTTCCTTATCCATTCTGCCAAACTGTGTCTCTTGTCCAGTGACTTTAATCCATTAGCATTCAGTGTTATTACTGTCAAGGAATTACTTACATTAGCCATATTTACTTTGGGTTCATGTATGTCATATGTTGGTTTTATTTTTCTTTTTGTCTTTTTAGTTTTTCTTACACAGTACTTGAATGTCCTCTCTTGTTTTTCCCATTGACCTTCAGATCTCCCTTTAGTATTTTTTGACATGCAGGTTTCTTATTAACATATTCTCTTAATTTCTGTTTATCAGTATATATTTTGAACACTCCCTCATTTTTGAGGTTTTCTGGATAGAGTATTCTTTGCTGGAATTATTTTTCTTTCAGCACCTTAACTATGTCATACCACAGCCTTCTTTTCAACATTGTTTCAGATGAGAAATCAGCACTTAATCTTATTGATCTTCCCTTGTAGGTGATGGTTCTCTTTTCTCTTGCTGCTTTCCATAATCTTTCTTTTTCCTGAGCATTGGAAAAATTGAAAATATATGACTTGGTGTAGGCCTGTTAGGATTTACACTGTTTGGGGTGCATTGTGCTCACTGGAAATGTACATCCAACCCCCTCAATAGGTTTGGTAAGTTTTCAGCCATTATTTCCTCAAACACTCCTTCTGTCCCCTTTCCCTTCTATTCTCCCTCTGGGATGCCTATAATGCATATGTTTGTGTATTTCATGTTGTCATTCAAATCCCAAAGTCCCTACTTGATTTTTTCTATCATTTTATCTATCTGTACTACTGTTAGATTTCAGATATACTGTCTTCCACATCACTAATTCTTTCCTCTGCCTGTTCAAATCTGCTGTTATGTGCTTCCAGTGTAATTTTTTTTCTTGGGTTGTGCCATTCATCCCCATCATATCCATTATCTTTTCATGTATATTTTCAATTTCTTCAGTATATTCCCTCAGTGTCTTCTTAAAGTCCTTAATCTCTTCTTTCACTTCATTAAGTTGATTCATGATGTTTGGACAGCTCTGATTCCATGTTCCATATTCTGCATCTCCTCCTGTTTCTTAGTTTGTTCATTGGACTGAGCCATGTCTTCCTGTTTCTTAGTATGGCTTATAATTTTTGTTGGTGTCTAAGCATCTGTTTATCTTGATGGGTTTATTCAGTTGATTAGTTTCTCTTTCTACTCTATGGTTTTATTTTCTTGTTTTTGAGTGTGGTAAGACTTCACTTTGACACCTCTTTCCTCTTATTCTATTTCCTTACTGTTGTCTATGTTCCCTTGAAACAAAATTAAGACCAGAGATATAGGAAGAGATAGAAAGAGAAAAAGAAAAATAGTAGGAATAACAGTAAAAGTTAGAAGAGGAACCATAGAACACCTAGGAAATTGAACAAAGATGAGTAAGAAGTACAGGGAAGTAAGGTTAGAAAAGTGGAATAAGAACCAGAGTAGAGAAATATATATATAATGGTTTAAATGGCCAGAATGATGAGAAGAGGAGAAAAGAAAAAGTAAGAGAGAAATAAGTCAAAAAATAAAAAGGAAAGGAAACAGAGAAAGTAGGAGAGATGGAATGAGAGAACAGGACCAGAAAACAGAAAATATAAAAGTGGAGAGAAAAGATAACATAGGTAGAGAAAATTGTTAAAAAAAATAAAAGAATAAAAGAAATAAAGGAAGGGGAAGCACAATAGCAAGAAAACAAGGCCAGAGCTACTGGTGTTTTTATTTTTCTAAGGGAGAAGGCAAAAAAGATTAAAAAGCAAAGATAAACATGGAAAAACAGCCTTCTCTCTTAGACTCCTAAGGAATTTCTCAGTCTGCTGCTATTCACCAAACATTCATCCTGCAGCCTGTCCTCTGCAGCTTTTAAGCCAGGTTATAGTAAGTAAAATAAGGAAAATAAAAAATGAACCTATTTTAAAAAATATAACATCCAAGAAAAGCTAATACAAAGTGCATTTCAATGTTCCCTGTCATAAAGTTTCAGTTGGATGCCTGATAACTTTATATCACTTCTCAGAGCAGAGCTGGGAATCAAAACAGAGACTTTGTATATGCTAGGAAGGAATTTCTCCCCTAAGCTATTCCATTTCTTTAGGTTAGTAAGCCTTTTGGAAAGATATCTGCCTCTTTTCCCTTAAGCAGGTTAGATTCCCTGCAGTCCTGCTACTCATTCTGTTATCTCTGCTTCCTTTCTAATGTAATTCCTCTCTTTACATAGGTTGCTGGGCATGACAGCCTGCCTGAGGAGATCCCTCTCCCTATGTCTGTTGAGTCAAGTTCCCATCCAACACCCAAGGGGGACTTGGCTGGATAAAATAACTGCAAACTAACCACTCTCTACACTCCCAGACCCTTTCTCCTCCCAGGGAGTTTGCAGTCACACTCCTTTTGGAGGAGAGATGTAGTGGCTCCATGTAGGCTTTTTTGTTCTGAGGGCAGGGCATATGTGCTACTTCCAGCCAAAGGTTGTAGAAACTCAAGATTTTTCTTCAGCTTCCTTATCTTTCCAGTAATCTCTTAGATGACCCAGATCACCCTTCCACTCTCTCTCTCTATATATATATATCTAAAGTATCTGGCAGGGAGGAAGTAGTCAGCACTACTCTCAGTCACATACAATTTTCCAGGAGTTTTACTCTTGCTCAGTATCACAGGGGTAGGTGAAAGGAGCCTTTCCCAGTGGCTGGGAAGATCAATAACTCACAGCTTGCTGTTTCAGCCTCTTCCTATCTATCTCTCTCTCTCCTGGGAGTTGTGAATCAATGTCCTGGTGTGCTATACCTCAAAGTATGTCACAAAGGCAGCAGTTGGTTCCCTTTCAGTTGTTTTACTGAGAGTTGATCTTTAGCTGCCTACCATGTTGGCCATGTTCCCACATCAAAATCAAGTTTTAACTATTTGATATTATGGCTACAGCAAGCACATCTTGTTGATGAATGTGTTGAATAGTTTTTATTCTCTGTTAGTACAAGTGAAGATCACATATAATTTTAAAATTAGTCCTATGAAGTAAAAGCAAACTCATGATTTTAAACATTGATCGAAATCCCAGACAAGGTGATCTAAAGTAATAAAGTACGGCTTTGGAACAGTGAAACTGCATCAGTTGAATCCCATTAGAGAGAAAAGAAAGTAACCAGAAAAACAAGAAAACCTACTAGATATTGGTAGGGTTAGCAATTGTATCTGGAAAAATATTAAACACTAACTTGTTCATTTCCTGCAGTCTGCTTCTCTGGGTTGCTGATCTGAGCAAGGATCAGGTAACTGTTTGCAGGTGGTAGGAAAAATGGAGGCAGACAAAATAAATGCAGCCACAAAATCTGATTATCTCCACCAAAGTTATAATAGAAGGCTATCTCCCTGCAAATCATGTAAAAATGAACAAGGACTATAAGGACAGAAAGACACAAAATCCAAAATTTAAGCATTTTTCCTTCACATTTAAAAAATGTGAAGGAAGTATCACTCAGCAAGTTTTTAAATAGTGCAAATTTCAACTATTATTCTAATATATAAAATTATTAGAGCTTCAAGTGCCTGTTAGCAATTTCAATTCAGAGGAAAAATATTTTGGCTTCTCTTCAAATGTTCAGGACATACTACATTAAGTTCCCATTTACTAGTGTCTCAGTAGATAACCATATTTTGGCCCCACTTAAATATTTGCTATCTGTATTCTTAGAATGCCTCATTTGCATAGATCCCATGCAGGAGAAAACAGAAATGAAGATAAGAGGTACTCTGATGATAAGAGGTTTCCTGAGGGCTCTTGCTTTGGAAGTACATCCTGCTCTGCTCCAGCTTGGAACAACAGGCTTGCAAAAGTGCCCCTCCCCCCACCCACCCCCATGCAGATGGAGTATCCTGTTGAGCAAGTAAAATTTGTCAGGAGGGAAAGACTGTGGAAGGCAGTGATGAAGATGCCAACTTTGATCTGCACCTTGGAAACCCAGCAGAAGTAACAATTCCAGGTTTACTTGTGCTCCAGAGAGCCATGGCAGAAGAATACCATGCAGGTAGGTTGGCTTGGAACACCATTCCCTAAAATACTGCTCCAAGCTGCCATCCTGGCTGTCCATGTGTTGAAGAGGTTCTGGCTTCAGTTTTTTTTTTTTTTTTTAATAAAAATGATTTATTACTATTGTAAAAGAAAAGTAAATACTATAAAGTAAATTGATTTCATTTACATTAGAATGATTTGAAATAATGATGCTCACTGAATCTGATATTCTGATTCCATATGTCACTCATATGTGTGGCATTTGATTTGAAGGCAGTGTACTCATATCTTCTTATCAAATACTGGGGAAACAAAGCAATCCTCCTTACAAAAAAATAAAACCCATACCAATGTTGAAGAGAGAAAGAAAATTTATTATTTGTTAAGAATGACTAGATTTACATGCATATAAAGTAACATGCCAATGATTATTATGTCTGGAAAGAATTTCATACAAATTTACGGAGTAAAGCAGATGAAAGAGCAATGAAAGCTTCTCTTATCTCCTTCAGAGATAAATGATTGCACTTTGTAATTGTTCCCTGTATACCCAGAGCTGTGAATTTAATCTAATCCCCCTAAAAAAGAGATGTTTAAGTTCTAACACCAGGTACTGTGGTTGTGAACCCATTTTTAAATAAGATATTTGAATATGGTATTAGTTAAGGAGAGACCAAACTGCATGAGGTTGGGCCTTAATCTCATAAGATTGAAATCCTTATAAGCAAACACCGGAAGCCCTAGAAGCCAGAGAAAGAGAAAGATTTCCTTGGGATGAATGCAGAGATGCATCTACAAGCCAAAGAACCCCAAGGATTGCTGGCAAGATAACACCAGAACACTACATACAGATCCTGGGAGAATGCATGGCATGTGGATACACTGATATTGGGTTTCTAGCTTTCAAAGTCATGAGACATTAAATTCCCATTGTTTAAATCAACCAGTATGCGTTGTTTGTCATAGAAGCCCTGGTGAATTAAGATACTCAGTAAGTGACCCCACAATTAATTTTAGAAAGTCTTCACAGTTCCAAGGGTTAGATGGTCCAAGATATTGTAGTGAAAAATCAAAGTTCAGTATTCCTATTGGGCTTATTATGTTTACAAGGAGATAATCTAAGGAGGGGGAATGGTAGGCAGCTGTCCATTTCCTCTTTATTAAGCAAAGAAAATTTCATCCTTTTACCTTACACAACTGAGAAAAACAATTTGAATGATTCTTATTAAGAATCTGAGTACCCAAGAGAGCTATGTTTGTGTATTTATACATGTGTTTCACATTTTTAAAACAAATCTATATTATTGATACTTATTAATAAGAATAAATCAATTCAAAATGTACAATAATGGTATTCAGTATAATCACATAGTTGTGCTTTCATCAATTCAATCAGTTTTAAAGCATTTTCATAATTCCAGTAATGATAATAATAATACTAAGGAAACCCAACCAACCAAACAAATCTCATCACTTTTCAATCTCTCTATATTTCCCCTGCTGTACATTGATGCTATTACATTTCCTTCTCTCTAGTTTATTTGTAAAAAACAGTCATATATGAACTATCACCCATATTCATATTTTACATGAGATTTCATTATGTTATACAGTCCCAAGTTACATTTTTTTGGTTTTTCTAGTAATATAAATGTAGTTAGACTTTCCCTTTCAACCACTGTCATACCCAGATAATAGCTCTGCTAGTCAATGAACAGCATGATATGCTCTCAACATTTCCATTCATTTTCAAAGATTTTCAAACAGCCTTTTAACACATTCTGTACAGATTAACCTCATCTTTCCATTCTCTACCATCATTCTATTTCCAGGTGACCTATATTCTAATTATTAATTCCATGAGTTTACACAATATATTTAGTTCATAATAGCACAATCATACAGTATTTGTCCTTTTGTGTCTGGCTTACTTCACTAAACATAACATCCTCTAGGTTCATTCATGTCATATGCTTCATGACTTCATTTATTCTTGCCACTGCATAATATTCCATCATGTGTATACACCATAATTTGTTTATCCATTCATCAGTTTATGGACACCTGATTTGTTTCCAGCTTTTGGCAATCATGAATAATGCCGCTATGAACATCAGTGTGCATATGTCTATTCATGGAACTTCTCTCAGTTCTTCTAGGTATATACCTAGCAATGGTATTGTCTGATCACATGGAAAGATGGTATTTAACTTCATTAGGAGTAGCCATACATCATCCACAGGAGCAGTACCATTCTCTATTCCCACCAAAGTGAATAGGTATTCCTATCTCTTCAAATCTTTCCAACAATTACAGTTTTCTGACTTTTTAATAGTGGTCAGTCTAATATGTGTGAAATGATATCTCATTGTAGTTTTGATTTGCATTTCCCTAATTGCTAGTGATGTTGAATATTTTTTCATGTGTTTCTTTGTCATTTCTATTTCTTCTTTGTACAATTGCCTTTTCAAGTCCTTTGCCTGCTTTTTAAATGGGGAGTTTGTCTTTTTGTTGTTGAGTTGTATGATCTCTTTATATATCATAATTATTAAACTCTTATTGGATGTGATTGCCCAATATTTTCTCCCATTGAGATGGCTGCCTTTTCATACTTTTGTGAAAGACCTTTGCATGCAAAAGTGTTTAATTTTGAAGAGGTCTCATTTATCTATTTTTTCTTTTGTAGCTGGTGCTTTGGATGTAAATTTTAAGAAACTACCACCTACCACAATATCTTGAAGATATTTTCCTACATTATCTTCAGGGAGTGTTATGGTTGTCACATTTATATTTGGTTCCTTGATCCATTTTTAATTAAATTTTGTCTAAGGTGTGAGATAGGGATTGTCTTTCTTTCTTTTGGATATAGATATCCTGTTCTGCCAGGGACATTTCTTAAATTGACTGTTCTGGCTCAGCTGGGTGGGCTTAACAACCTTGTCAAAAATCACTTGACAGTAGATATGAGAGTCTATTTCTGAGTTCTCCATTTGGTTCTATTGGTCAATATATCTCTTTATTCCATTACCATGTTATCTTTAACATAGAAAAGTACTTTAAAGTCAGGAAATGAGAGTTCTCCAACTTCATGCTTATTTTTAAAAATAATTTTGGCTATTCTGGGACATTTACCTTGCAAATAAATTTGATAATTGGCTTTTTGATTTCTGCAAAAATGCTGTTAAAATTTTTATTGAGATTGCATTGAATCTGTAAATCATTTTGTGTAGAATTAACATCTTAATGATATATGGTTTCTTAATCCACAAACATGGAATTTTCTTCCATTTATTTAAATCTTTCTTGGTTTCTTTTAGCAATGTTTTGTAGTTTTCTGAATACTGGTCCTTTATGTCCTTGGTTATGTTTATTCCTAAATATTTTATTGTTGTAATCACTATTATAAATTGATTTTTCCCCTGATTTCCTCTTCAGATTGCAAATCAGTAGTGTATAGAATTGCTATTGATTTTTTTATATTAATCTTGCATTCTGCCACTTTGCTGTACTCATTTATTAATTCTAGTAACTTTGTTGTGGATGTTTCAGGATTCTCTAAATATAGACCATACCATCAGAGAATTGTGAAAGTTTTACTTCTTTCTTTCCTACTTGGGTGCCATTTCTTTATCTTGCCTAATTGCTCTAGCTAGTAATTCTGGCACAATATTGAAAAATAATGATGACAGTTGGCATCCTTGTCTTGTTCCTCATCTCAGTGGGAAAGGTTTCAGTCTTTCACCATTGAATACAATGCCAGCTGTAGGTTTTTCATACATGCACTTTATCATATAGAGAAAGCTTCTTTCTATTCCTAACTTTTGGAAGGTATTTTATCAAGAAAAGGTGCTGTATTTTGTCAAATTCCTTTTCTGCATTAATTGTGGGGCTTATGTGATTTTTCTTCTGCAATTCATCAATATGTTTTATTACACTACTTAATTTTGTTTTGTTGAACCACCCTTGCATACCTGAGATAAAAGCCACTTGATCATGGTGTATAATTCTTTTAATGTTCTTTTTGATTCAATTTGCAAATATATTGTTGAGGATTTTTCATCTATATATGTTAGAGATATTTGTCTGTAATTTTCTTTTTTCATAATATCTTTATCTGTTCTTGGTATTAGGGCGATCTTGGCTTCATAGAATGAGTTTGGTAGTGTTATTTACTGTTAAATTTTTTGGAAGAGCTTGAGGAAGATTGATGTCAGATCATCTTTGAATGGTTGGTAGAATTCACTGTGAAGCCATCTGGAGCCAGGCTTTTCCTCTTTGGGAGGTTTTTGATGATAGTTTCAATCTCTTCATGTGTGATTGGTATGTTGAGGTCTTCTATGCATTCTAGGGTCAGTGATGGTGGTTCATGTGTTTCTAGGAATTTGTCCATCTCATCTACATTGTCTAGGTTTTTGTCCCACAGGTGTTCATAGAATCCTCTTGTGATCACTGTTAATTCTGCAACGTTAGTGGAAATGTCCTCCCTCTCATTTGTGATTTTTTATTTGCTTCTTCTCTCTTTTTCTTTTTCAGTCAAGCTAAGTATTTGCCAATTTTGTTGATCATCTAAAAGAACCAATTTTTGGTTTTGTTGAGTCTCTATTTTTTTCCCTCAATTCCATTTTTTTTTTTTTTTTTTTTTTGCTCTGAGCTTTATATTTCTTTCCTTTGGCTTGGTTTGGGATTAGTTTGCTCTTCTTTTTCTAGTTCCTCGAGGTGTGCAGTTAGATCTTCAATTTTAGCTCTTTCTTCTTCTTTTTTTAATGTAAGCATCAAAGGCTATAAATTTCCATGTCAGCACAGCCTTTGCAGTGTCTCATAGGTTTTGATATGTTGTGTCCACACTTTCATTCATCTCAAGATATTTGCTGAATTCTCTTGCAATTTCTTATTTGACCCACTGATTGTTTAAGAGTTTGTTGTTTAATCTGCATATATTTATGAATTTTCCATTTTTCCATACATTATCAATTTCCATCTTCATTCTGCTTTAATCAAAGTTTTTTGTTTAATTTCAATCTTTTTAAATTTATTCAGACTTGTCTTGGAACCCAATATATGATCTATCTTGGAAAAGGTCCATGAGTGCTTGAAAAGAAAGTATATGCTGCTATTTTGGGGTGCAATGCTCTATAGATGTCTGTTAGGTCTAGTTCATTTATTATATTATTCAAGTACTCTGTTTCTTTATTTATCTTCTTTCCAGAAATTCTGTCCAATACTAAAAGTGGGATATTTAACTCTCCAACTATTATTGTAAAGACATCTATTTCTCCCTTCAGTTTTGCAAGACTGTCCCTCATGTAACTTGGGACACTTGGGTTAGATGTGTAAATATTTAGTATATTTCTTTCTTCTTGGTGACTTGCTCTTTTTAATAATATATAATGACCTTATTCACCCCTTAAAACAGTTTTCCATTTAAAATCTATTTTGTCCAATATTAATATTACTACTCCAGTTTTTTTGGTTACTATTTGTATGGAATAGTTTTTTCCAAACTTTCACTTTTATATCTGTTTTTTCCTTATGTCTGAGATGAGTTTCTTATAGACAACATATATATATGGTTAATAATTTTTATCCATTCTATCAGTCTATGTCTTTTTATTGGCAAGTTCACATTAACATTCAATATTATTAATGTAAAAGCATCACTTACTTTATCCATTTTGTCCTTTGGTTTTCCATTATATCATATTGTCTATCTTTTTACACTTTACGTTACCCTTCCTAAGAATCTTCATTTCTACACTCTTCTCCAATCTCTTGCCTTTCTTTTTTCTTTCAGACTGCAACACTCTCTTTTGTAGCCTTTGTAATTCTGATCCTTTGGTAACATATTCTGTCAGATTTTGTTTGTGTATGCAGATTTTGAACTCATTCTCATTTTTTTAGGACAGTTCTCCTAAATACAGAATTCTTGGCTGGCAGTTTTAATCTTTCAGCACCTTAAAAAACATCATACCATTTTCTTCTATCCTGCATGGTTTCTGATGAGAAGTTTATCTTATTGAGGTTCTCTTGTATCTGCTGCTTTGCTGTTTTCTTGCTGTTTTCTGAATCTTCTCTTTATCAATCATATTTGTCATTCTGAACAGTGTATGACTCATGGTAAGACTATTTGGATTTATTCTGTTTGGAATATGTTTTCCATCTTGGATATTGATATTTATGTCTTTCATATGTGGTGGAAAATTTTTGGACATTATTTTCTCAAATATTCTTTTTCTACCTTTTACATTCTCTTCTCCTTCTGGGAAGCCAATATTGTGAATGTGTGTGCATTTCCCATTGTCGTTAAATTCCCTGAGACCCTGTTCCATTTTTCCCATTCTCTTCTTTTCCTCTTCTCCTGTCTTTCCAGTTCAGATGTTCTACCTTTGAGATACTAATTCTGTATTTGAACAATTCAAATCTGCTTTTATGTGCCTCTAATGTATTTTTTAATTTGTTTTTGTTTGTTTTTTATTAATTAATTTTTTTATATTTTAAAATATGCTTAGATTACATAAATGTTACACAAAAATTACAGGGATTCCCATATTCTCCACTTCCCACACCTCCCATAACCTCCCATATAAACATCCTTCATTAGTGTGACACGTCACCTGCAATGGATATACACATCTTGGGGCTTTGCCACTAAGCATGGACCATAATTCACATTATAGACCACACTCTCTCCCACACAGTTCTGCATGTTATATGCTGATGTAAAATGGCCTATATCTGTCATTGTAATGTCACTCAGGATAATTCCCAAATCCCAAAAAAGTCCCTGTATTACAACTGCTTTTCCCTCTCCCTGCCCTGAAAGCATCCAGTAGCTACTGACCTTACCTCAATGTTGTATTTTCTTTCATTGCTTGAATCACAACATGTCTACAACAGAATACCAGTAAGTCCACTCTAGTCCATAGCTTTTTCCCCAATCCTGAGGAGTCTGGGATGGTGATCACCACTTCATCTCCAAGTGAGAGGGGGCTTATATCCCATGGATAAGATGGATGGGATTATCCTGCCTGTAGCTGCAGACTCTATCCATTCCCTTGGATGGCTGTTGTCCATCATCACCTCCTCGCCAGGTGACTTAGGAGAGTACATTAAGATGTAGAGTAGGAGTTGCAGCTCCACCACTATAGACAAGCCAGCAAGAGCTTTGAATAGCAGGGCATATTTTAGCCAAATTTGATGGCATGTGATCCTCAGCATTTTACATCATTGTTTGAAAGAACGGCTTATTTGGAGGATTTGAGCCTCTGGATTGCAAAACAATGAAAGAATCCAGGAAAATAACAACAACAAAAGCAACAGAATGATGTAGGATTGCACCCAATTGGCTTTTTCTTAGTTTATGCTGTCTCCTCCCTTGGCATGAATTATTACCAATAACAACTTTGCTAATATTGTCTGTTTCATCATGGTGGGAGAAGGTTTTTGCTCCTGTATTATTTTCTAAAGTGATTATCATTTATGAAGTGGAGTTGCTAATTTCCTTTCTTGGTGGTACATACCTTTATGTACCATTATGTAAATGATCATAAAGCAATAATTTAAATTTACTGAAGGAGATTCATGGAGAAAGATTAATCACCAATCCCATATATGGTGAGAATTTAGGATTAAATGTGTCCTATAACAAATGGTCCCATAACAGATGTTGGGACTGTATGATAATCTGTTATCAATGGGTCCCAGGAGAGTGTCTGTCTCAATATGTCCCCCAGTCCTGATGGATTGGAGGCAAAATAGAGAACACATATTATGGGAGAAGATATTTTTGAAGGGTTCTTGTTTACAGAATCCTCATAAACTTGAAGATGAGATATGCCCCCATTAATTATTAAAAAGAGCAATGAGGAGGTTTGTAAAAATTAGTATGTGATGTAAGTCTTCCCAAATGTCTGGAATTAAGAGAAATTAAAGTTTTGGGCAAATGTAAAACCCAAGCAACCAGAATCAATGGTGTGAGTTCTGAGAAGATGGTATCAGAGTAGCTCAAACAGGGTAGAGCTCTCACAAAATAGGGAGAAAGCATAGAAGTCATCCCAGGGAGCTGCTTTGGGGACCTGTGGGACAGAAGAGTGCCACACACATCATCAAAGAGAACTGGGGATGGAGAGACTAAGGGGCCAAGGGGAAAACTGATTTGTTGACCTCACACCTGGGAATGGCACCCATGCCCCTCTTTCAAGTTGAACAACCTCCATAAAACCTGCAACTAAACAGCCAACAAGAGATGGCAAAGGACATATTCTTCCTGGGGAATAGGGATGGTGCCACAGAGGCCTGATTGTGGTTTCTGTTCAGGGAGTTTAACCAGTATAAGCTGGTTTTGAATCTATTTTCTCAGAAGTCAATGGAAATTGAAGGATTCATCACAGTGGGAAGGTTTGCCAAAAAAAAATCATCTGATAGCCAGCAAGGAAAGTGAAAAATGACAAGCCTATTCTCCTCTGTTTCTTTCCCAGTCACCTTAGATCCATTCTATGCCTAATTCGTGGCTCCATGTCCTTCTTTTGATAACTTGAACAGGGAAAACTTAAAGTTTTAGAAAAAAAATGAATGAGATATTCAAGAAGAGCTGTGAAATAAACTACTAGGGCCACCTGAGGGACCAAGAAATCTCGCAGAAGAACCCATAAGAACCCAGTCATGAGAACCCCATTTGGAATGAGATCTCATTTGGGGTCAAGGGAAAGCCCCAGACACTGTCAAGGGACCTCACCCCCCTGGGGAAATCATGGGTGGGATAATCAATAGAAAAGTAAACAGCTGGGGCCCCTGCCCCAAACATTAGCAAGGGGAGGAATAATTAATTGAAAGGTAACCCCAGAAGCCAAATACCTCTCTTTCTGCCTGAAGGAGCCTGCTCCTACATCTCAGGATGTGTAATCTGCTATTTTCTCCCATTTCTGTACTTTTCTCCCATTTTCTCAATAAACTACTGACCTAACTAAACCGCATGTTCTTAAATTCTTTTACATAGCATAGCCAAGAATTAGAGGATTCCATCATCCCCTAACTTCCCCTGACTTCATGCCTAGGCATATTGTAAGTCCAAGTGATTTTCATACCTGATTATCTTAAAAGTTGTAATCAGTCTATTTCCTGAAAGTACGGTGGATGCACTTTTTGCCTAATGTTTGGGAAATGGCTGTGCACTGGTGGACTGAGTGAGATCTGTGGGAGTCATGGGTTGTGGAAGCAGCACTGCATGCAGCATACACTAAATTCAGGTCATAGCTGAAATGTGGAGCCCCAATGAGTAATCTCTTTTGGAGTAATCTTTCTCACAGTGTTTTTTTGTTCAGTCCCATATATTTACCAGACACGGGCTCTCCTCTCTTTCCAGTTTTCTTGCAGAGGTCTATACTTCATTGAAATGAGAAAATGAAAACAAAACAACAAATGAAACTACCTAAATAATAGTGTAGAACCAAGATTACAGCTTAATATGAGATAAAGTAGATTTGTCCATTACCTAACGTTCAGCTCTTCATATATGCCCATAAATTGCCTAATTTAGCATTGAAAAAGCTATTTCCGTTTTAGCTTTTCTTTGTCTATTACCCAGTAGGGGAGCATTTGGGTTGTTTCTAGTTCATGGTGATTAAAGCTGCTATAATCAGTCATCTACAGGTTGTCACTTGGGTAAATAGCTAGGACTAGAATTTCTGCATTATATGCTAAGTATGATAAATTTTAAAGAAATCACCTACTGTTTTCCAAAGTGGCTGCACTATTTTGAATTCCCATCAGTAATGGATGAGTGTTCCATTGCTCTCAATACTTTTGAGTCGTTGCCAAAACTTGAGCCATTCTAGTAAATGTATAGAGGTAGCTCATTGTCGTTTTGATTTTCATTTCCCTGATAACCAATGATGTTGAGCATACTTTGATATGCTTACTGCTATCCATATATGTTCTTTGATTCAGTATTTGTTCAGATATTTGGTCCTTTAAATTTCTTTTTAATATTATGTTTCAAGAGCTCTTTATGTGTTCTGGACACAATCCTTTAACAGGTATTATTTACATATATTTTCTCCTAGTCTGTGATTTGTCTTTTTAATCTCTCAACAATTTCTTTCAAAGAAGAGAAGATCTTCATCTTGAGGTCCAATATGTTGATTTTTCCTTTCATAGATTAGACTTTTGGTGCCTTGTATACTGGAGTATAATTCAGCAATGAAATGGAACAAACTACTCATACACAATGATGTGGATGAGCCACAAGGGCACTAAGCTGCATGAATGAAGCCAGAATGAAAAGGCTACACACTGTGCAATTCCATTTATATGACCTTCTGGAAAAGGCAAAATGAAAGGGACAGAGAATAATAACTTGTCAGCAGCTGGGAGTGGGGTAGGTGTTGACTACAAAGGGGGGAGGGTTTCTTTCAGTAATGCAACTTTCCTGTAGCTTGGTTGTGGTGCTGGTTACACAACTATATGTATTTGTTAAAACTTGCAGAGCTGTCCAATAAAATGGGTGGATTTTACCATATGCAGATGATGCCTTAATTTTTTAAAAAGCAAGTTTTTACTTTAATCTTCTATTGCATTTTATTTTATTCAGGGAGGAGTCCTGAAAATTCTCCAAGACAGAATGAAAAGAAGTTAAGAGTTTAAGAAAGGAATCATACAATCTTACCATATAGCTGATAATACAGACCAGAAGCATTTTTCAAGAGCCGGATAGAATCATGTGCTCCATGATGAGTGGGATGGTGGGACATGGGATGTTTATTGCTGTTTCCTAAAACCCTTTCCTCTACCTCCTGGGAACAGTGTCAGATGGTCATTTTCAGTCTCTCTTGCCATGAAAATATTGTGCAGATGTTATGTATGTGATTTCTAAGCCTGGCTCATCAAAACCTCTTGCTATTCTCCACTCTTTCCTTGTCCCCAAATCTGGCTGGATCAAGGCCTAGGGGATGGTGGAGCTACAAGGTGGGAGGAACTCATCCAGGGGATGGTGGTCAGAGTAAGAAATGCATTTTTATTTTGTTTCACCAAATGAGATTTATTAGACATGTTTGTTACAGTACTTTGTGGTACTTATCTTAATCCAAATAGTGTAACTGTATATCTTTGTCTACTTGGGCATATTAAAGGTTGGGATTCTTGGTAAGAAGAATAATGAGATGATAAACCCATGAGGATGAAGAGTTCTTTAGAAATTTTTGTATGGGGTGTTTTTGGTTGGAATTTTTTGAAAGTGTCTTTTGACCTATGACTTTTAGGAACACATTTGCAATTTTATTTGGGTTGCATTGTTACAAGTTGCCGGATTCATTTATTCATTAATGGAGAGCTGTATTAGGAACATTGCACCATCATGGTAGATTTTTTTCTTTATCTCTTTGTATTTCTATCATTTTTGCATTAAACTGATTGAGCTGATAGTTGCATATACTTTTGCAATTTTTAACTCTTCCATTTTTATAGAACATTTTAACATTTTGAATTGGCCTTTTTCTGTTAATGTTCCTAATTTATAAACAAATTATTTGGTGTTGATGAAATTATGCATGCTTTCTTTTGTTTGGTATTTCCTTAGAATATAAATTTGTTTTTTTGCTTTCATACTTCTTTTATATTATATTTTAAACATATTTCCTATAACATATTGCAAAACTGTCCACTTAAGCTACATTTTCAAGCCTTCCCTATAATTAGCTGCAATGAGGTGACAGAGAACTGGTACATTACATGTCCAGGCCTGGCTCATAAAAACTTCCCATGCCTGTTGTATAGTTTAGCTTTATTTTTTTTAATTCTCTAAGATATTATTATGATTTTCAACATTTAATGTTTGTTTGCATTTACTTCTGTATTTAACACTTTCTTTATTCTTCATTTCTTATTTCATCTCAGACCTTCCTCTTAGGATCTTGTTTCTTTTTCCTGAAGTACATCCTTAAGATAGTCTTAGAAAGGGTTTGTAAACTCATAAATGTCAAATGGATCAAGATTTTTATTTGAATATTTTTACTCGAACAAAATTTTCATTTGTCATTCAAAAAAAGATAAAATAGTAAAGTGTTTTTAAAAGCAATGCAAGCTGCCTTCAAAAAAAAAAAAAAGAAAACCCACAGAATTTTGCTGCAAGGAAAGAATAAAAAAAAAGAAAAGTTTATCATTTTATGGATTGGAAGACTCAATAGTGTTCAGATATAAAATTCCTTCCAAGTTGATCTGTAGATTCACTGTAATCTCAATGTAAATTCTGGCAGGATTTTTGGTAGAAATAGGCAAGGCAAGATGAATAAGCGGGGTTCAAAATTTATGTGGAAATATAAATGACCTAGAAAGTTTAAAACAATTAAAAAATCAAAAACAAATTTGGAAGACATATATGACCTGAGTTCAAAAATCTAGAGATAAATTAATAAAAACACAATCTAGTTTTGGTGAAAGAGCAGACATATAGATCAATAGTTCAGAAATAGACTTGCACATGTATGGTAAATTGATTTTCAACAAAGCTGTGAAAGCAATTTACTGGGGAAAGGAATATAATTTCATAATGTTGCTGAAACAAATATATGTCCATATGGAAAAATGAACATCAACCTTTACTTCATCCTAAACATAAAGATTAACTTGAAATGGAGTAGAGACTGAAATATAAAAGTTTAAAGTATAAAACATCTCAAAGAGAACAAATGATAAAATCTTTTTGCATTGTTGGATAGGAAATTTTTCTTAGATATTACACAGAAAACATAAACCATAAAAGAAAAACTTGATAAAATTGAATTAATCAAAATTAAAATGTTTTGCTCGTCAAAAGACAAAATTAATGAAATCAACAGATAAAACTATAGAATTGAATAAATTGCCTGCAATAAATTTAGATGGCATAAGAATTGTATCCCCAATATATATGAAGACACAATTCAAACATAAAATGAGAAAATGCCCAATTTAAAAAAGAATAAAAAGATTTGAACTGATATTTCACAAAAGAATGGTCAAAGGAGATGTGAAAAGGTGCTCAGCATCATTAGTTATAAAGAAAATGCAAATTAAAATCACATTGAGACTTGACTATACACCATTAGAATGCTGAAAAATGACTGAGAATAAAAGCATCATTGAGGAAGTGAAGGAACTTGAGCTCTCACACCCTTATGCTGGCAGTATAAAATGATACAACCACTTTAATAAACATACACCTATTACATAACCAAGATCTCACCTCAGGTAAGAAATGTAAACATGTTTATGCAGAGATTACTGTTCATATCAGCTTTATTGACAATAAGAAAACAAAGAAACAACCTAAATACCTTTCAGTGAATAAACAATATGTGGTATATCCACGGAACAAAATACTCCTAAGAAATAAAAAAGAATGGACTACTGATACATGACACAGCATGGATGAGTCTCAAAATCATTATTCCAAGCGAAAATAATCCTGACACAATAAAGGACATACTGTATGATGTCATTCATATAAACATTTTAGGAAATGCAAACTTATACTGTTTGGGGCCAGTGGTAGAGGGTGGCATGTATTAAAAAGGGGCTTGAGGAAGCATCTTTTTTAGTGACAGAGAAGTTCTGTGTTTTGTTTGTGGCAGTGGGCTCACTGGTATATGATTAATAAAATCTAATTGAATTGTAAAAAAACAACTAAACACTTCTTAATTTCCTTTATCTCTTTAGTCATGTTTTTTTTTTTTTTTTCAGTTCTTTGATTGACTTAGGAGAGTTGTGTGATTATCACTGGTTAATTGTCTTAAATCCTGTTTCTGTTCAGGATATTTGTTTTTTTCCTTTTGCTGGGCCATCTCTTCATTTCCTAGTATGGCTTGAAATTTTTGTCTGACATCTAGGCATCTTAATATGTTGTTGAATTATCCTGATGGACAATTTCTTTCTTGCATTTTTTTTTTCACAACTCTTCCTTGATATATGGTTCAACTAATTTTAAATCTTTAAAATTGCCCAGGTTAAGTCATTAAAACCATGCCAGGGACTCAGTAATGGTGTGCAGATTTTCTTCCAGGAGTTAAGGTCCAGAGAAACCCAAAAGCAGGTTTGTCCATGCAGTTTCCAGACTGGCAAGCAGATGGCACTTGTCAGTATACATTTTCACTTATGTGTTTCACTCTCCACTTTCCTTTATTTTGGTCTGGCCAGAGCTGAAGTTCAAAGCAGGCTCTACTGGCCAAATTCACTGAAGGGAAGCTCCCTGACTCTTCCTCCCTTTTCCCTTATAACAACTTACAGGGAGGAAGATGTCTGTTCCCCTCTTGCTTGGCTGCAGTGAGAATGGGGTTTTACCCCAACATACATTTGGGTTGTAAGAGGAGAGCCCTTCCCAGCCACTGTGGGATTTGATAACTCACATTTGCTGTTTTGTGTTGCTTATTTCTCTGACCCTCAACCTCTTGGAGTTTTGTAGCACTGCCCTAATCTGCTGAGCCCCAAAGCAGGTCTGTCAGAAAACTTTTGACTTTTTCTCCATTGTTTTTGAGAGAGGGCTGAGCTCTGCCTGCCTACTCAGACATCATCTTCCAGAGTGCTTAATTTTATTTTTAATACCAGTCTACCTCCAGAGAATTCAAACTCTTTGTCCATATAGAACCAGTACATCTGGTTCCCTATTGTATCTCCAGGATTTTGAATATATCTTGTTACAAAGAATGAACTGTAAAATAATTATTGGATTAATTAATAAAGTAGTCTTTCAGTCATCCTTCTCAATGGGCTTACCTCTTCATTTTCCATCATCATAAGAGGATTTTAACTTCTTAATTATCTTGAAAACAAACCAGGGTGAACAGAATGCATCTCATTGAATGAAGCCCTGATTAAGTCTGGTATCTGCAGTCTGTGCAATCAGGGTTTTCTTCCTGGAATGGATCACTCATTGGATTTATCAAATATTTTCCCTATACGAAAGGAATATAAATAGAGTTTCCATTTTCCCATAAATAAATAAGCTGAACAGCACAGAACTTTGGGGGAAAAGCATAGTGTGGTTTGCTTCTTGAATTTGCCTCAGAATTGAATAGAACTCAAGGTGGCTCCTTATTTTCTGTTTTCTTGGGAGTTTTCCAAATTATGAGATGTGACCTGGCCTTTCCACATTACCATTTATAAATACTGTCAATTTTAATACATTGATTCTATCAAAGCACTATCTTAAAATATTTAAATTTTATTGATATGTCATCTTTACTTCTCCAGTTATTAAATTCTCTTACCAATTAAGGTCAAACTTTTTCAATGAGTTGCATTTAGTAGGTTTTTCCTCACCTCCTGCTTGCTCCCCAATGCACTCTGATATGGCTTACACACTCTGCACTTACATTCACTTCCCTTGAGAATCTGCTTAAATCCATCTCAATGAAACTAATAAAAGCAGCTTCACTTTACAAGAATCCTCACCAAATTCCCTGATTTCCTCCTTTCATCATCGATTTGTGTTCTTTTCTCCTAGGTCACAACACTCTCTTGGATTTTTTTCTGGCACCAAATTACATATTTTCAAGCTATTTCTGAAATATTAAATGTCAAAACTCATTAGAACATAGTCCCAGTCCTTCCTTTATTTTTATCTTTTTACCTGGGTAATAGCATCCATTCCTTTGACTTATTTATCTTCTATGGTTATAGAACTTACAAATTTCTGTCCAAGTATCACATCTGAGTTCCAGACCTGAAAATATATTCTGCATAGAGATTCTTATTATTTTATCATGAGTAATATGGGTGGACTCACCACCTTTTGAAAATCTTACTCTTCTTTAATAATCCAAACCAGATTTAATGAAATTTCCTTTCACACAGTTCCTCAATAAAAAAACTTTGGTGTTATTCTTTTAAAATATTGGTATTTCTATTAGAGATTTCCTATCATCCAAAAAGTAAATAAATCTAGATGATGTAACAAGTCATCTTGCATTTTTTTCTTTTAAATTGTCTTTTCTTAGGTGGCTTTTAAACCCGTAGAGCCAGATCGTATGTTTTATTTGCTAGAATGACTCTGTGCTTTTGGACAGACCTAGCTCAGAGTTGCCTTCTAACACATGCACATTTATTTTAAAAAAGAATTACTTTCTTGAAAAATATTGCCAGAATTGACAGTGATCAGAAGGATCTGTGGGCTTGGCGCTTGGCATAGCATAATAGACACACTGAATGACGGTAGGAAGGAAAAGTGGCTTTATTGGCTAGAGACAGATAGGAGATTTAACCAATATCAAATTTGCCTCCTTGTTGAGATTTCTTGCAGTTTTTATACAGGTTTGCAACAGAAAATATTATTCATTAAATTGAGCTCTCTGGGAATGGGCTGGGGAGTTTCTCTAGTGTTTTTCTCTTTTTAACATCAAAATACATAATAATCCTGTGGTCTCTAATTCTCAGTAATACAGATAAATTTATTTATTTCCCCCAATTTAATTTTCTTAAAATGTTGATGGAATATATTTACACATTTTGAAGTATTTTTTAAAAGAAAACTAAAATTCACCTTACTTTTGTAGTTCAACTTTCCCAACTTTCATTTTTTAAATAAAATTTATTCAAATTTTATAGATGGATGCAATGTATAGGAATTGTTTTTTCCTTCCTTGCAGCTCTGGTTTCAGAAGATTTATAACAGGTAGAATAAAATTTATTTTTTTGTGAAAATTTTGGAAGATTCAGAGAGACCAGAAGCAATGAATAGGATTCCTTTCATATTTCACACAGAGATGAGATGAAGATAAATTGAGACAATGAAAATGTATTTGTAGACACTGGCAAAAGTTGAGATTGTGAATTCTTCTTCCACAGGAATGGTCAGTCTAAGGCCATGTATCAGGACAATTGTCTCAGGAGTCCCTGGCTCATGACCATTTGTATTTATACATTACAATGAATACCTGAGTTATGTTGCACTTTGAAAAGCAGGACTTACTGATTTGATACCTATTCAGTTTAGCAGAATTCCAGATATTTCTTCAAGTTTCCCTGCCATTTTAGCAAAAAATAGACATTTGAATTGAATTTAGATAGAAAGCAATTTACACATTAACTTGCATTTTTCAAAATGCATAACATATTCTTAAATGATTTTATAAATGAGAGGAAAGTAAGTTCATCTGTATAGGGGAATAATCTAAACACACTCATTTTAAAAAATGAAATATCATGGATATTGCTTGCCTTAAAATAAGTCTGTAAATTTACTTAGAATTATTTGAAAAGATTGATTTTGTTTTGAATGCTTGAATGAAAGCTTTATCATCAGCAGAAAGAAGGTATAATTACAAGTTTATTGGAAAATTTCCAGGTGTATATAACATCCTGTGTCATGTGACTTTCTTTCACAATTGGGTGTTATGTATTCTGAATGTGCATGTGTCTGTGAGTGCATCTGAAAGGCAGATGACAATTCAGCATTGATAATGATGATATTGGAACCCCATACACATTTTGTGTTTTATGTACAGTTTCTGCTTCTTTAGTGTTGTTATTTTGTACATCACACTCAGGACATTGGTTATGATAGTGCTGTGTGAACACAAATTTCTGTGATGTTTTAGGAGTATGTGACTTTCAAGGATGTGGCTGTAGACTTCACCCGGGAAGAGTGGGACCAGTTAGACACATCCCAGTGAAAGTTGTTCAGAGAAGTGATGCTGGAGAATATCAATAACCTGATCTCAAGACGAGACTCTCAAAAGTTTTTTACCCTTAATATCTATCTCTTATCTATCTGCCATCTGTCTAACCTATCTATCTACCTATATATTTATTATAAATAATCTTCCATTAATTTATTCAAATAGCTTCTCCATATTGCATAATCTTTATTTTCTCTTACATTTTATATATTTTAATACATTTACATTGTTATATAAAAAATAAAAATTCCAATGAATATTTCCTTATTTTTTATGTACATGTAGTTCATCTCAATAGAATTTAACCTTCTTGATTACAACTTAATGTCTTTCTTGATCTGAGAACTCTAAGAATACTTTTTGAATGGCTAAATAATTCACTATGGTGAAATAAGTATTCTGATCCAAGGGCTATGCTAAGGCTTCATAACATAGTAGTAAAAATATTGTATATATCCTTTTCTATAAAGAGTTTAGATCATTCTTCTGGGATTTATGTTAATTGGATTATTGTTGAACATAACATTCAACCACTTTGGAAACATAGATTTATCCCCATTTAAAATTCAGATGACACTGCAGTTTCTCTTTGTACTAGTGCGTGGGTAACAATAATCAGTAGTCCTCATTGAAATGGGCAAAAGTTCAAGAGTTACAATTTCTTTTGAAATATTATCAATGATCTGAGTTCTAGGCTTTGCTGCATAACTGACCTTCAATGCTTACCTTATTCTTTGGTAACCTGTCATGTAGAACATGATCATGTTCCATTACTATCAGAAATCAAAATCCAGTTAACTTTTTTCAAACAAACAGGATATCAAGTCTGCAAAACGAAGTGCTTTCCCAGATGGATAAAGGAGAAGTGGAGAGAAGGAATAGGATTTCCTCAATACCAAATTTCATGTGAGCTTTAAAGACCTGTGCATAAGAAGAGGGGTCTCATACTATAGTACGTATGTGATAGAATATTTTATCTTCAGGATTCCTTAAGTAAATTATAATTTCTTTAGGTTTACTTATATGAGTTATGACTTCTGAAATGTAGCTATGGATATTGGGGCAATTTTACTCGCATGTGTTTATTCCATATACTTCTTAAGCTTTATCAAGCATCATTGGCATTATGAAAGGGATACTCATTTGTTTTTGCAAGTAAACCTTCACATGATCCTTGTCCTGGTCCTATTCTTGGATTATTTTTCCCTCCTTTTTACCTACCTGACATCCCAAATTCTTTTTTCTCATATTCCATGCCTGAAAATCTTTTCTGATTGTAATGATGTATAATATTTTCTTTTACCTAAAATATTCATTAATTTAATATTCTTTCCAAGCTAATTGTGAATGTGGGGAACACACAGAAAGAGATACTTGGAACTTTCCAAAATTTTTGTCCTCCTAATTGCTATTCTAACAATTTATTTTTTAAATTACTACAGGGAGGAAAAGTACCTTTAAAACATGTGAAATGATAGAAATGAAGACAACCAACCTACCTGTAGGAAAGACACTTCTAAAATCATGGCTTTGGTAAGCTTAATTTTGTGAACACTAGTATTACAAATAGATGCCTATGGATGTAATGAATTAGGAATTCAGTAAAATCATGAAATTGTAATTAATGTTGGGATTAAGTGCTAACCAGCAAAAATCTGTGATAGTTTGTATTAAGGTTAAAATTAACCTAAACACGAACTCTTACCTGAGTTCATATAAAAAATGAATTGCATAAAAGTGTTTCACATACATAGTTTTTGAAACACCCTGAAGCTCAAAATTAATTAGATACATATGCAATTAGATTGTTATAAGAGAGAAGATCTCTGTGTATGGAATATAATAATGTGTATATTAAACAAACATGGCAAATATTTTAATTGGAGACTATCACTAGTGAATTAGTCTAGGATTCATATGTAGGGAAATGAAGCAATTCATTGTTTTGGACAAATGTTTCCAGTCTCACATCTCATTCCCCACCACAGAGATCTTACACCCAAAAGAATTCTTTTAAATTTAATTATTTCCAAGAAGATTCATCTCACACATCCACAGTGAACCAACATGCATTCATTCACATAACAAAGAAATCCTATTTTTGGAAACTGCCTCCAATTGTCCTCAGTGATCATTGATCTTTTAATCAACTTAAGCATATTCATCCTAGAAGTAAATCATATGAATGTTTCCAAAGTGCTAAAAATTGTATGCAATGCTCTGACCTCAGGCAATACAATGGAATTCCCATTGGAGAGGAACTCCATGAATGTCATCTATGTGGGAAAGCCTTCAGTCAATATGCTCATCTTAAAGTACATGAGAGTACTCACACTGATGAGAAATCTTATGAATGTTATCTTTGTGAGAAAGCCTTCAATCCCTACTCTTCCTTAAAACAACAAGAGAGAACTCACACTGGAGAGAGACCATATGAATGTCATCTTTGTGGGAAACCCTTCAATCACTCCTCTTCCCTATAACATCATGAGACAGCTTACTGGAGAGAAGCCCTATGAATGTCGTCTCTGCAAGGAAGCTTTCAGTTGATATTCTTATCTTCAATGACATGAGAGAACTTGCATGGCAGAGAAATACTATGAATGCAGTACTTTTGTGAAAGGCTTCTTCCATTTCTCTTCCATTAGAAAACATGAAAGAACTCACACTGGAGATAAACCCTATGAATATCATCAATGTGATAAAGCATTCAGCAATTATTCTAATCTTGATGACATGAGACAACTCACACTGGAGTGAAGCCCTACGAGTTTCATCAAGTGTGAAAGCTTTCAGTCAACAATCCCATCTTCATCAACATGAGAAATCTCACATTGGAGAGAAACCTTGTAAGTGTCATTTATGCATGAAAAACTTAAGCCAATTTTCTAATCTTAAACACCATAAGAGAACACAAACCGTATAAAAACTGCATGAATGTTGTCAATGTAGGAAACCTTTCATCTGTATTTCTCCCCTCAGGCAACATTAAAGAATTCATGCTGGACAGAAACTAAAATATCATATGTAGGGGAAAAACCTTAATTTTTCTGGCCTTAGACAATAGGAAATTAGTCAAATGGAGAGAATCCCTATGGATGTCAACAATTTGAGATAGTCATTCAGTCAATATACTTATTTTAATGTAACAACTCACACTATAAATGTTTTGCATATTTAAGAGACTTCAGCCTTAGATTTAACCTTTAAACATACCAGAGAACTCACATTCTGAAGAAACACTGTTTTTAATGTGTTCAGAAATTCCTGTCATCATCCATACTTCTTCAGATAATCTAATAATATTCGTACTGGTGAGAATCCATATGTATGTTATGTAGCAAAGCCCTTAATAGATAAATAATATACTATGTAAGAAAAAACATAGTGTAAATATAAAGTAATTGGAGAGGCCTCTTGTATCACTCTAATAAATTAATCAGAAAAATCACATGTGAGGAATTCTACACCTGTATTCAATGTGAAATTGTCTTAATTCCTAATTTATCCTTTAAATTAAATGAGTGAACTCCAAAAGAGTAAAACACTACATCTGTAATCACTGTCCACTCTCATTCAGTCAAAGCTAAGCCTTAATGTGCTAAAGGAAACTCAATTTAAGAATAACCACAAAACATTAAATAAGAGGAAGAAGATTTCATTAGAAGGATAAAACGTCTTGAGGGACTTCCAGAAAATTCTTTGTGGAGAATGCAATGAAAAATCATGGGAAATAATTTATTCAGAGATTGGGAGGTTATGGGCATCAGAAATTTTGTTTCTCTGATGGATATTGTTTGAGGGGTTTGGGAAAATGTTTGGGCATCTGATGGATGACTTTGTAAATATCAACTGGAAATATTATAGATTTGGGGATAGGAAAATGTGTGAAGTCTGTGATTTTGGAATCTTTCCCACAGAAATGAATGTAGTTCTCTGGTTGCCTTACCTGGGTCTGTGATTAAATATCTGAAGGGGAGGAACAGATATGGTCATTTTGTTCCTAATATTAGATAAAAATAATACTTCATCTCTATGATAGAATCTTTATCAGTGGGTGTGAGAATCATGCACACAGTAGTTCACTGTACCAGGCAGAGGTCCAGATCATTCCCACTTCCCATTGCTAATTTTTCAGTAGGAAGTATCCAAGAAAAATGCTCTGCAATAATCGCTTTGTTAATAAAACATCTAATAGATTCCAAAACCTTCCATACAACATAGGCAATGCCTTTATGATGGATGACATTTGTAAATCCTTTCCTCGACATTAATTATTAAAACATTAAGTTCCAGAGTATGTAAATATAGAAACTTTGCAGCTAAATTTTTAAAAACACAAATCAATTTTATTGATACATATTAGTAAAGAATTCTTCCATCCAAAGTGTATTGTCCATTGTTTTTGGCATAATCACATAGTTGTATATTAATCACTTCAATCATTGTTATTTCAATAACAATAATAATAATTCATTATTTCAACAATAATAATAAACAAAAACAGAAAAATGAACGAAAATTCATCACCTGTCAATTTATGATTCCATTGATGTTCATAGCTGCTCTTTTTGTTTATTCTAGCATATTTATTTATTTTAAAGAAGTTTGATTCAGATATAGACACATACCTTACAATCTATCCCAAATGTATAATCAATAGGTCTTTGTATAATCAAAATGTTGTGCCTTCATTACCAAAATGGTTTTAGAAATATTACTTTACTCCAAAAAGTAAAAATAATGGAAGTGGATGTGGCTCAAGTGATTGGGCTCCTATCTACCACAAGCCAAAATGTGTGGTGAGCTGGCACATGCAGCATTCTGGCCCAGACAGGAGATATGACCCATGCAGGAGTGCTGGCCCACATGGGGTCCTGGCCCACATAGAGAGTTGACACAGCAAGATGATGCAACAAACAGAGACACAGAGTAGAGATGATAAGAGACACAGCAGACCAGGGAACTGAGGTGGCACAAGAGCTTGAACACCTCTCTCTCACTCCAGAAGGTCCCATGATTGGTTCCTGGTGCTGCCTAAAGAGAAGACAAGCAGACACAGAAGAACACACAGAGAGCAGACAGCAAGCAAAAAAGAATGAGGGAGGGCAAAATAAATAAATAAAATAAATCTTTAAAAAATTCTGTTGGAGAGATCTGAAAATAAAATTTAAAAAAAGAAAAAGGAAAAATTCCACACCTCTTAGTAGTCACTTCACAATCCATCTATCCTGACACAATCCTACATTTCTAATACAATTTCATCTTTCTAAATTGATTTATATTTGCATGTTAAATAAATGAAATCAAACAATTTTTAATTTATTTTTGTTTATGGTGTGATAGAATAGTCTACCTATTTTTTATTAAGTTTTTAAAATTATATTTTAAACATACTTAGATCACAGAAATGTTACATGAAAAATGTAGGGGATTACCATATGTCCCACTCACTACCACTCCCACACATTCCCACATTAACAACATCATTCACTAGTTTAGTACATTTCTTACAATTGATGAACACAGATTGGAGCATTACTACTATATGTGACTTATAGTTTACATTATAGTTTAAACTCTCTCCCACACAATTATGTAAACTAGGATAATATATATAATGGCCTGTACGTATCATTGCAATGTCATTCAGAACAATTCCAATGTCCCCAAAATGCACCCATATTACACCTATTTCCCCCTCTGCCATCATTCATTCCCCAGTACTGAGGATTCTGGGTTAATGCCCACTATATCTATAATTGAGAGGGGCTTAGGTTCCATCAGGCAGATGGATGGGACTAACTTTCTAGCCATTGTACATTCTCTCTGTTCCTTGGGATGGTTATTGTCCATCATCATTTCCTTGTTAGTTGTCCTGGGTCAGTCCAATGAACTGGTTAGTAGATGTTGCAAATCTGTTCTGATTCAGGAAGAAAATGGCAGATGGAAAGCCCAAAGATTTAAGTCTCCTGGACAAAAACTATCAACTCTAGTAGTAAATATAGGTTCAAATATAAGGGCCAGAATAGTCATGTGTAGGGAAACTGCAACTGAGTCTAACTCTGTCACACTGGGGAGCATAAATTCCAAAGTAAGTCCCATTAACAGGGCAACAAACTCCTGGAATGTCTGCTCTGCCCATAGTGTATGGATGCCACCAGAGACCTCAGTATCCTCACTATTTGAGGGCATATCTACTGTGGCAGTCAGTGGGATCCTGCTGAGATGTGCTTGAGTGTAACTTCTGGTAAGACCTCCCAACACACTTTGAAGTCTGTTAGCCATATAAACTCATTAGTTTTTACCATTTCCTCCTTTTTTTCAAGGTCTTTTTCCAGTTGCACTGCTAGTTGGTGTTTGATAATAATCCCTTGGTGCCAAGGAGGCTTATCCCCAGGAGTCATGCCCCATGCCAGTGGGAAAATAATGGATTTATAGACTGAGTTTAGCTTAGAGAGAGGTCACATTTGAGCAAGAAGGAAGCACTCCAGAGGTAACACTTAGGCAACATAGAATACTAGGCTAACTTTCAATTTCAAAATAAAAAGTTCATAAGTACAGATATCAATATCAAGGACCCATCAATGGTCCATCCTACTTCACTAGTCAATGCCCTTGTACTTAGGGGATCCTTGCTGTACCATTAGCAAATGTGGTAGAACACCCAAAGATGGGAATTGGATATTTTTTAAGTTATTGTGTGGATCTCCACCAACCATAACAATGTCCTGTGAACATTGGAACTCATTCATATGCCCTATTAGTATGCCCCAGGTGAACTTCTTTCCATGTATCCCACATCATTGACACCCTGCACCAATGACCATCCTCTGCCACAGATGTAACACTTCTGTTATCCAAAAACTCATTAAAAATGAGGTCAACAAAAGTGAATAAAATTAATAAGAAAATGAAACAATAATGATAGTTTTAAAAATGGCAAAATTACAAAAATTAAGAAGAATTTGAAATAATTAAGAAATAATAAAAAATAAAATAAAAAATGTTTGGCATTATGACTTTCATCACTGTAAGATCTATTGTCTTGTATGTAGTGACATTTTCTTCCTTTTATTCCCCCAGTGTCTTATTTTTTTCATTTTATTTTCAAAGAAGCTTTAGGTAACAGAAAAGTAACATAGAAAATATTGGGGATTCCCATATACCCAACATCATCCCCATTTTCCACATTTGCCTATTAATAACATTTTACATGTAGATGGTACATTTGATACAATTGATGTACATATATTGAAGCATTGCTACTAATCATGGTCAATGATTTACATTATGATTTACATTTTGGAACATACAATTTTATAAATTTTGATGATATTTAACATGGACTGAATCCATCATTGCAAGATCATACAGAACAATTCCAATACCCCTAAAATGCCCCATGTTCCACCTTTTCTATTCCTCCTTCCTCCCCCCTCAGGACCCACAGCAACCACCAAGCTTCACTCTTTGAAGTACAAGATTCATAGTTACTTGGAACAATATTGAGGGTTTATCATCCTGGCCTGTCCTTCTTTATTAGGCAGTGCCTATCCTCTCAAGAATCTCCTGCCTCTCTATTTGAGAACACAGCAGGACTCCCCAGAATGGGAGTCCAACACCTTACCATTCATTGTGTGGGTCTCCACCCACTGATACAATGCTCTAAGAGAGAATGAACACTCACAAAGTACATAGAAGCCTGACCCAGGTGCACCCTGTCCCACATGTCTCCCACATCTAACATCCTAAACAAGTAACCCTCCTCTACTATATTATCCAAAAAAATATTCCCAACAATATAGTTTAAACCACATACCTGCAAATCCCCACCGTTCATCCACTCCCTCTCCCCAGTTCCATGGACAGTGTAACCATCCCCAGCCTATAACCCTAACATTCCAGCACTGCTCAAACCAATAGCATCACCACACCAATTCATGCCCTTCCACTGCACAACTACACCCTTCCACCTTATCACATATTTTGCCCATATGGGCATTGGCTCTCAACCCTGTATTCCCTTTCTGTCTGTAAAAATATGTTCCATACTCTAGATTTGTGAGTCTCCTTAACTTGCTTAATTCATGTGAGTAAGGTCATATAATAAGTATCCATCAGTGCTTGGCTTGCTTCACTGAATGTAAGGTCTTCAAGGTTCATCCATGTTATCCTATGAGTTAATACTGCATTCCTTCTTACAGCTGAGTAATATTATAATGCATTGTATGTATACACCAGAGTTTTCTAATCCATTCATCTGTTGATGAATATTTTAGTTCTTTTCAACTTTTGGAAATAGTGAATAATGCTGCTATGAACATTGGTTTGCATATATCTGTTCATGTCCCTGCTTTCAATTCTTCTGGGTATATATATCCAGCAGTAGGATTTCTGGATCATATGGCAATTCAATAGTTAGCTTCCTGAGGACCTGCCAGACTGTCCTCCAGAATGGTTGCATCATTCTGCATTCTCACCAGCAGTGGATAAGGGTTCTTTTTTCTCCAAATCCTCCCAACACTTGTAGTACTCAGGTTTTTAAAAAGCCACCAGTCTAATGGGTGTAAGATGATATTATATTGTAGTTTTGATTTGCATTTCTCTAATAGCTACTGATGTTGAGCATCTTTTTATGTGATTTTTAGCCATTTTTATTTCTTCTCTGGAGAAGTATCTCGTCAAAACACCCAGTTTTTAAATGGGTTGCTTGTTGGTTTTTTTGAGGTGTAGGATTTCTTTATATATGCTGGATATTAGGCCCCTATCAGATATATGGTTACCAAATATTTTATCCCATTCATTTGGCTGCTTTTTAACTTTCTTGATAAAATCCTTTGAGGTACAAAAGTTTTAAATTATGACAAGGTCTTATTTATCTATTTTTTCTTTTGTTCATGCTTTCGGTATAAACTTCATGAAACCATTTCCCAATACAAGGTCTTGTAGATGCTTCCCTACATTATTTTCCAAGTTCCTCATTGTCTTGGCTCTTATATTTAGATCTTTGATCCATCTTGAGTTAATTTTTATATAAGGTAAGAGACGGTGTTCCTCTCTCTTTTGGATATGGATACCCAGTTCTCCAAGCACCATTTTTTGAAGAGGCAATTCTCTCCCAGTTGAGTTGTTTTGGTGGCCTTCTCAATAATCAGTTGACTGAATATGCAAGGATCAATTTCAGAACTCTCAGTTCATTTCCATTGGTCAGTATGCCTATTCTCATGCCAATACAATGCAGTTTTCACCACTGAAGCTTTATAGTATGTTTTAAAGTCAGGAAATGTGATTCCTCTAATTTTGTTTTTCTTTTTCATTATGCCTTTGGCTATTTAGGGACCCTTGTCCTTCCAAGTAAATTTTAGAGTTATATTTTCCAATTTGTCATAGGAATCAAATGAAAACACTCTGATACTTCATATTCTTTGGGGGAGGCCCCATTTATTTGATCTCTTTCAATATATACTGTCAGCTATCTCAGGAGGTGTTCCCAAGCAATTGTTTTATGTGAAAGAACTCAGAAAGTTTTTTTCCACTGGACATAATGGAGAGGCAGAAAGTTCTAATTAAGTAACAGTGTAAAGTAAGAAAGTCCTCATTGTTTTCAGTGGGAACTGATAACAGCAGCTTTTCCCCATGCAGGAGTAATGTGCTTACACAGCAATGCAGGTTTAAACTGTTTCAAGGATAATTTAACCAAAGTGTTCCCACATTCCCCCCTTTGTTATTTAAGAAAGAAGATGAAAAGGAAAGGGGAAAATGTATCCTGACACAGTCTTTAAATATATCTGTTTTGATTTGATTATTGGTAGTAGTAAGGCTAAGTCACTGTCAGTTACCTGGGTTCTGAACTAGGCTGTGTACGGAAAACAAAGTAGCCATTCGGGCAATTGACCTCCCTTGGGAGGGGTGAGGGCTCATGTCCTACCTCTGTAGGCCCTCAAATTCTCTCCTGATGGCCCCCTGCAACTGTGCCTGTCTTAGGTTGTTCCTTCCCTGAGGAGACTTACCCATCTATGGCTAACCAGCCCTCCTCCAGGTCCAAACAGGGTGATGTGAGACTGCCAAAGTTTACATGGCCTCCATGCTCAGTGCCTGCTTTGGGATACTCACACTCACTAGCAGGACCCTGGTTCAGGTTACAAATTTCAGAAAACCGAGATTTACCAGCACCCAGAAGGCTTATACAGCTTACAGAGACACAAGCAATTCAAAGTATGGGACATATACAGGATACCCCCAGAATATGGTAAAACTTGAAAAGGCAAGTGAAAAGGAAAGAAAGAAGACTTAGAGGTAAAGATGGGGGGCATAAGGCTTAAAAGTTTACTTTGGGAAAAATGATTTGTTACAAGCATGAATCAAATATATTTTTGTTAGCTAGCATTGCTGAGCAGAATGTTTACTAAAATTAAACAACTAGTTTAATAATATTTATGAAAAACTAGTTTAAATGTGTTTTAACTAAAGCATTCTTAAGTCTTCTCCTTGTTTCTTCTTGATTTTCAGATATGGGAGAGAAATATGAGGCAGCAACTAAGGTGATGAATTTTTGTTCAGTGTGATGAGCTCAAGAGAGGGCTTGATGAATTAAGTTAAGGATTAATAATAAAACAAAGCCATGATTATTTCAATAAGAGATATTACCCTGATTCTAATGAGTAGGCCATAAAACCAATTAGACTAACTTATCCTTTGCAGATTATTATTAATTGTTTGAAACACGTTTTGCTCTGCAATCGGTTGTATTTAGAATAGTTGATGTTCCAGACACAGTTGGAGAGCAAGAACTTCTCCCTGCAGATGGGAGGAAAAAACCCTCTGTAAATGTTTTTTTTTTCCTTGCCCCCAGAAAAGCTGTGAAATGTTCCAAGGTAAGGGGATGACACAAATTTTTAACATGTTCCCAGTCACACTGCAAATCTTGTCTGGTAAGTAGAGCTTGTTGTTTTTCACCTATCCAAAGAATAGATGATTTTAATGCATGAAGTTTGGTAAGAATATTATTATTGATATGAATTTGTGTTAAAAGTTCATCAGAGACATTGGTCATAATTTGATTAACAACATGAACAGTTTGGACAGATACTGTTAAGGTGGCTTCCACAATGGTGGCGGTGGCACCTATGATAATGTCTGAAATAATGAAAGTAATAAGTATACTTGACTTTATTAGTTTAATTGTTATATTTCAATCTTTTGTGATGTGTATACATACATTCACATGCTTACCAAACTGGTGGACATGCTGATATACGTGGCTCATATTTAGTGGGAGTCCTGGATAGATACATGTTAAATGCTAATATGTATATTTAATTTATGGATCATTAAATATATGGATCATTAAGGTGAGACATAAGAATAACATAATCCATTAAAAGATTAAATTAATATTTAACAGAGTTTTAGAATGATAGAATAAAAGAGCAGTTTTACACATATATACTCACTAATATCTAGCTTTTGGCTGGGAAGTTTTGAATTACAGTTTATACTAGAGTTTTGATAGAAAATATTTGTGTAGAATACCTTCTCCTAGGGTGGGACTATAAATGGTTTGCCTAGGGATTATCCTTTATAGTGTTCATGATTAATGAACTTGATACTATAGATGTCTTATTTTTTATAAAACATCACTGATATGCATACAGTCTAGTGCTTATTATTTATCCTGAAATAAGAAAAGTGTTGACTAGCAAGGAATAGGTTTGCTGATGAATATGTGGGACTACTGCATACAGTTGTGGTGGGACCACTGTATACAGTAGTGGTGTTACTTACCTTGGTGGACCGACTAACATCTGGGGCACTGATGTCCTGTAAAGGATGATTCAGCCCAGAGCATGTTTCTTCACCAAGGTGCTCCTGGGGGCCATCATCAATTATTATTCTGGTGACAGTGGCTGATGGGATGAGGATTGCAAATGAAAGGATAGAATGAAGAAGAGTTAATTGAAATGGCTCTAATAAAAGTGAGGTTAGCAGGTTGAGAATTAAACTTTGGCTGATATTTTAAGAAATACTGAGGTAAGATTTGAGGGCATAAGGTATGAGAGGTGGATGAAAAGCATAAAGGGGGTAAATTAGAAAGAAACAAAATTTTGATTATTGGATAGCTAGTCAATGCCCTCTTTAAGAGGGTTTGATGAAGGGATCCATTTTCCCCCAGTCCAGTAGTGATGTACATTAGCTGAAGTTAATAGGATTTGTTTTAGTAAGAAGAAAAGAAGAAAGACAAGTAGTACCTGTGTAGAAATGGATGCTATAACAGCTAAATATGCAAAGAACTTATTTTTAGGGGCGGGTGGTGCCTCAGTGTGAGAGAGCACCTTGGTTTCCTTTTGGTCTTATTGTTTAAGACTTTCCCAAATTATTCCCTAAATTTGGATAAAGTTATGGCATGACTGTGTCTTGGAGTTCTTTGTTCCTCTATCATCATCTTCTCCATCTGTTGTATTGTGTTGTTGGCTGGATTTTCCCATGCCATGGTGAGGTTTCACCCTTTATGCTGGGATCCACAATAGTCCTGCTGTTGATAAAACACAGGCATACCCTCTTCCCCATGTCAGTAAATCTACTAGTCCATGCCATCCTGTATTGTTATAATCCACTGTTAAGGGCTTATAAAGCACCTGAGGTTTCACCATTGACATGGTTCAACGGAAATACCATTCAGCTGCTGTGAAACCATTAGCACCTTGATTTTAAAAATTTAAAGTATATAGAGCTATTTCTATATTGTCCTTCAGACTGGATAGTCCTTGGTCCTTATACCCCTTTTTTTTGTTTAAGAAGATGTTTTAGAGTGGAGTGACAGCATTCTATGATGGCTTGTCATGTTGGATTGTAAGGTATTCCTGTAATATGTTTAATTTGCCATTGTTGAAAGACAAGTGATAGCCATTTAGAGGTATATCCTGGTCCATTATAGTTTTAATAGATTTTGGACAACCCATATGATTAAATGCAGTTAACAGGTGAGAGATCACATGATGTAATGATTCTCCTCTAAATGGGGTGACCATTATGAAATGAGAGAAGGTATCGATGGTAACAAGTATGTACTTAAACCTGCCAAAAGCAGGATAATGGTGACATCTGTTTGCCATATTTAATTTGCATTAAGGCCTCAGAGGTTAGTTATAAATAGACATGATGATAGTGTATGTTTTTGGCAATTAGGACCAGCATGAACCACTTGCCTAGCTTGCTCTGAAGGGAGCTAAAATTGCTTTTTAGAGCATTAGCATTTTGATGGAAGAAGCTATGTGATAGTTGGGCTTGCTTAAAGGCTAAAGTAAGACTAACAAAGGCATCTGCTCTTTGATTTCCTTCAGGTAAAGGTCTGGGCAGTCTAGAATGAGACTGTATGTGAGTGACGAACTGAGATCTATTGCTACAAGTTAAGAATAGAAAACTTGGATTTTCATCAGCAGGGGGTTTAATAACAGCCTGCTCAATATGCTGTAAAGTATATACTAAATAAGCAGAGTCACAAACGACATTGATGTGTTGCTGATCAAAATGCTGTAGGGCCATAATGACTGCTGCTAATTCAGTTCTTTGAGTGCATAAATATCCATCTGTGACACCTGAGTGCCATTTTCCATTTTAATTCCAGGTAAAGGCTTATCAGTTTTACCTAAGCCATCACGAAAAACAGTAACACAACTAAAAAGAGTGGTGGGAGAAACTGGTTTGTTTTTTTCTTGTTTTATGAATGGGGCAAGTACAGGCAGCTGTTGCAATAGTTTATCCATAGGAAGTTGAAAGTTTAATTTACCTGTACAATCTGCCATTGCTATTTGAATAGCAGTATAATTATGATAAGCAATTCAAAGTGTTCAGAAGAAACAGAGATAATGGATTATATCTGGGTCATTTCCAGTTAGCATTTGTTCTCTAATGCATCCTTTCATCAATAACTATACTATTCCTTCTAAATAGATAGATAAGGTTTTACATCCTATATGAGGTGAAAAAAAAGCCATTCTAACACTGCTAGTTGAGGCACAAACTGGGCAGTAATGCATGTGGGTGAGTGCTGAGTATAAAGTAAAATAAGCCAGATCAGTTTAAACAGATCCCTGCATTCTAATTGTCACAAATTGATTGCTTCATTAACATGTTTTAATTCTTTTCTTGATTCTTTAGATAAAGTTCTAGGGTAATCAAGCCTGGCATCACATTTTAAAGTGTTAAATAAGTTGATTAGTTGCCCTGTAATGATTCCCAGGCTGGGATACAACCAGTTAATAGCACCAATCACCTTTTGTAAGTTACTCAAGGTTCTTTCAGGTTGAATATTTAACCAAATCTTTGAGGCTGAATGGTTCTTCTTGACACCACAAAGCCTAAATATTGCCAGCGGTCTGTAAGTTGTATCTTTTCAGGGGTAATGCAAAGTCCAAACTTAGGCAAGGGTTGCTGATTGGCCTTAAAGATTACTGCTACCTGTTGATCTGTAGGGGTAGCCATAAGAATGTCATCTGTATAATGATAAATATAGGCTTTCAGAAAGTGGGCATGAATGGGTGCTAAATCCTCAGCAATGAAATATTGATAAAAAGTAGGACTGTTCATCATGCCCTGAGGTAAAATCTTCCAGTGGAACCTTCTAGTTGGCTCTGAATTATTAAGAACAGGTAAAGAAAAGGAAAATCTGATTTTGTCTTTTGGGTCTAATGGTATAGTAAAGAAACAGTCTTTTAAATCTATAACAAAAACTGGCCAATCTCTAGGTATAGTTGCTGGATTAGGTAACCCATTCGGTAATGGGCCCATGGGTTGCATAGTTTATTAGCTTTTCTTAAATCATGTTACAAGTACCATTTTCCTGACCTTTTCGGAATGACAAACATAAGGGCATTCCATGGGCTAGTAGAGGGCTCAATATGCCCAAAATTTAATTGTTCTTCCACTAATAATTGAGTCTGTTTCAATTTTCCCCCTTTAAGAGTCACTGTTCAACCCAAACTGGAGTATCAGATATCCAGGTTATGGGTAAGGGGTTAATTTGAACAGTGGTGATCATCAAAAAGGCATCATTTTCAAAATGAGTTTCCACTGAGTAAGTAAATCTCTTCCCCAAATATTGGTTGGGATTTCTAAAACAAATGGTTGAATGTGGGCAATTTGTTTTTCTGGGCCTTAGCAGCAGCAGAGAAACCTAACACTTTGCCATGCTGCTTGTGGTCCTCCCACACTAGTTATATGTTGAAAGTCATGTTGAAGGGGCAAGAAGTTGGCTATTGAGTGTGCGATATTATGGAAATGTCTGCACCTGTGTCAATTAAGCCTTTAAAGGACACACCATTAATTTTGATATCTAAAAGGGGTCTCTCACCTACACTGGCTTGAACCCAATGAATTTGGTTTTCCCCAGATTTCCAAAACTTTTATTAGAATGTATTACATTACCCATATTAGAAACCCAGTAGGGAAGTAATAGCAACTGGGCAATACATGTTTGAGCGGGTTTAACTTGATAAATTCCCAAGGACACCATAATTTTAATTTCTCTCATATAATCTGATTCTATAACTCCAGGCAGAATAGTGATGCCCCTGCAATTTATGCTAGATCTTCCCAATATTAATCCCACTAAACCTTCTGGTATAGGCTCTTTCACTCCTGAATTGGTCAGATAGTTTTTATTTTGTTCTTTAAGTATTAATTCTTTGGTAGTGACAAGGTTCAGGCCGGCACTTCCCTGCACATAAGTCTGCCAAGGATCCGAGGGCTTTGGAGGTGAAGCCAAGTGGCTCTGTTTTGATTGGGTATGATTGAACAAAGCCCTCCAAAAAGATTCCAGGGCACCAGCGGGAGTTCCCCACTGCCCATTTCCCAGCAGAGGATTCCCATCTTTATCAAATTTAGATCTACATTTATTTGCCCAATGCTTTCCCTTATGGCATCATGGACAGTCTTTAGTTGTCAGGTTGTCTTGTTTAGCTCAGCTCTTTTGTGAGCCTCCTGTGTTATAAGGTCAATCCTTAGCATAATGACCTGGTTCTCCATAAACAAAACATTTCACTGAGGCAGCAAGAACCTAGAGATGGAGCTTTAAAGGTTTTGGTGCCTTTATTTTGACAAGCTTTAACATAAACTTCCACTGGGGTGTTTTCTTTTCTCAGAGGGGTGATGACCCTCTGACAATCTTCAGTGGCATTTTCATAAGTTAATTGTAAAAGTAATACTTCAGTGGCATCGGAATTATCAACTTGTTGTGATATGGCTGTCTGCAATTTATTAATTAAATCAACATTTGGCTCTGTAGCCCCTTGCTGAATAGCTGCAAAAGATTTTTGGGCATGAGAAGTATCTGGCATTTTTGACCATGCATATTGCACAACTGAAAAAATTTGTTGAAAATCTTGTTGAACAAATTTGTTGTTGTAAATTAAGATATGTACCTGATCCTGTTAACATACCATATCCTATTTGCACCCCATTTTGGAGATTATTCATAGCCAGAACAGTGCAATGCTCATTGAACTCCATGATCCATACACTAAATTGTGCAGGGGTGACAATGGTATGGACTAGCTCTTTTCAATCCCATGGTGTCATCATGTAACCAACTCCTACATTTCCCAGTAATCAAGTGGTGAAAGGATTATGTAGTCCATTTTCCTTGATGCTATGATATAATTCCCTAATGGCTTCATATGATAAAGGGCCATAGCATCTTTGATTTTGTACTGCTACTACAGGAAAAACCACCATTTCATCACCATGTTTTAAGGCCACTTTCATGCATAACTGCATACTTGCTTCTAGAAATTGTGGTGAAGGAGGAGGAGGCAGCTCCTCTGAGATGTCTAGGCATCCCCAGATGCTGGAATAGGTGACAGCAGCAGCACTGATAATGGGGGGGAATAAGATCTGGTGGTGTAGTTGGAGTAGCCTCATCTGTTTCCTTTCTTGTAGATGGAATATATAGCAGGGTTAATGTCACACGAACAATGCTCCAAGTTATAATAGCGCTAAAAGATATTTTTTCACCTTGTTTAAAATTATGTTTCAAATTTTGTCCTACTTGTTCTCATAATTCTAAATCTAAGTTTCCTTTTTTAGGAAACCAAGGACAATAATTCTGAATTGTTTGTAATAGGGAGCACAACTGACCGTTTTTGACTGTGCAATCAGCTGCTTCTAAGAGTTGTATTGTTTTACAAAAGTGTCCTGTTTTTTGGAAATTCTCAGTCCCATGATGATTTAGAAACCCCTCACCATACTAGAACATTGGAAACTATCCCCATCAGATGGTGCTGTTACCTTACCTTGGGAAGATTAGTTTCCATTTTTGTCTGAAAAAGTATAACCACTCCTTAATGGGCTGATTCATGCCGCTGATCTGGGTCATATCGGGGTCACCAACTGTTTCAAATGAAAACATTTTGAAGCTTTTCATTTTTGGGGGAGGCCCCCTTTATTCAATCTCCTTCAATATATATACAGTCAGCTATCTCAGGAGGCATGTTCAAGCAATTGCTGTACATGAAAGCACTCAGAAAGATTTTCCCCCCCACAGGAGATAATGGAGAGGCAGAAAGCTCTAATTAAGTAACAGTGAAAAGTAAGAAAGTCCACATTGTTTTCAGCAGGAACTTAGAGCAGCTTTTTCCCATGCAGAGGTAATTTGCTTGCACAAAAAAGCAGGTTTCAAAGATAATTTAACCAAAGTGTTCCCACAACAATTCAGTAAAAAATGCTATGGTAATTTTTATTGGGTTTGAGTTAAATCTGTAAATCAGTTTGGATAGGATAGACATCTTAATGATGTTTAGTTTTTCTGTCCATTAATGGAATATTCTTCCATTTATTAGGTATTTTTTGATTTCCTTTAAAATTCTTGTGTAGTTTTCTGTGAACAGCTCATTTACATCTTTAGTTAAATTTATTCCAATTAATTAGATTCATTTAGTTGCTATTGTAAATGGGATTTTTTTCTTGATTTCTTCCTCAGATTGCTCATTATTGGTGTGCAGAAATATGACAAATTTTTGTATATTAATCTTATAACCTGCCACTTTACTGAACTCATTTATAAGCTTTAGAAACTTTACTGTAGCTTCCTCAGGGCTTTTGAGGTATGGGAACTTGTCCTCTATAAATAGGGACATTTTTACTGCATCTCTTTTAATTTACATGCCTTTTATATATTTTCTTGCCTAGGTCCTTGAGCAAGTACTTTTAAAACAGTTTTAAACAAGAGATATGACAATGGGCATCCTTGTCTCATTACAATTCTGAGAGGGAAATCTTTTAGGGTTTCACCATTGAATATGATGTTAGCTGTGTGTTTTTCATATATAACTTTTATCAGGTTGAGGAAGTTTCCTTCTTTTCTGATCTTTTGACCCTTTTTTTTCAATCAGGAAAGGGTGCTATATTTTGTCAAATGCTTTTTCTGCCTCTATAAAGATTATCATGTAATTTTTCTCTTTCAATCTGTTTATGTGTTGTATTACAATTATTTTCTTGTTGAACCTTACTTGCATAGGAAGGATGAAACCCACTTGGTCATGGTGTATAATTCATTTGTTGTGTTTTTCAACACAATTAATAAGTATTTTGTTGAGGAATTTAGCCTCTAAACTCATTACAGAGATTGGTCTGTAGTTTTCCTTTCTTGTGGCATCTTTGTTTGGCATGATTGGGGTGATGTTGGTACCATACAATGAATTAGGGAATGTTCCATCCACTTAAGATTTTAAGCAGAATTGTTGTTAATTCTTTCTGGAATGTTTGGTAGAATTCAACGTGAAGCCATCTGGGCCTGGCTTCTTATTTGGGAAGTTTTTGATGACTGATTCAATCTCATTGCTTGTGATTGGTCTGTTGAGTTCATTAATTTCTTCTTTCATCAATGTAGGCTGCTTGTGTGTTTCTAGGAATTAGTCCATTCCCTCTAAATTATCCATGTTGTTGGCATATAATTTTTCGAAGTATCCTCTTATGATACTCTATTTCTGTGGCATCTGTGGTGGTATCTTCTTCCTCATTCCTTATTTTATGTATTTGCACCTTCACACATTTCTTCTTTGTTAGTCGAGATAAGGGTTTGTCAATTTTATTAATCTTCACAAAGAACCAGGTTTTATTTTTATCTTTTCTAGTGCTTTTTTATTTTCAGTTTCATTTAGCTCTGTTCAAATATTTGTTATTTCCTTTTTTACACTTCCTTTGGGGTTAGTTTGTTGTACTTTTCCTAAAGCCTCTTTGTGTGCAGTTATGTCTTTGATTTTAGGTATTTCTTCTTTTTTAATATAGGCATTTATGGCTACGAATTTCCCTCTAAGTACAGGTTTTTCTGCATTCCATGGGTTTTGATGTTTTGTGTTGTCATTTTCTTTATTTTCAATATAGTTACTGATATGTTTTGCAATTTCATCCTTGGCACACTGACTGTCTAAGAATGTGTCATTTAACTTCCATATCTTTGTGACTAATGTGCTTCTCAGACCCTTACTGATTACTAGCTTCATTTCATTGTGGTCAGAGAAAGTCCTTTTATAATTTCAATCTTCTGAATTCATTGAGAGTTTTCCTAGGGTCTAGCATGTTATTGATACCAGAGAAAGATCAATATGCACTTGAGAGGAATGTCTATCCAGATGTATTTGCATGTAATGTTCTGTATATGTCTTTTAGGTCCAGATCCTCTAATGTATTATACAAGATATTTGTTTCTTTATTGATTCTCTGTAGAGATGTTCTGTCTAATGGTGATAATGGTGTCTTAATGTTCCCCACTATAACTGGAGAAGCATCTATTTCTCCACTTAGTTTTCCTAAGGTTTTCCTCATGTATTTTCAGGAGCCCTGGTTAGGTGTATGGATGTTTATGGTTGTTCTTCTTCATAGCTTACCCCTTTTATTATATTATAGGGGCCTTCATTGTCTCTTAACAATAGTTTTGCTTTTAAAGTCTATTTTGTCTGATATTAGTAAAGCTACTTCCACCCATTTTTGGTTATTGTTTGCATGTAAAATTCTTTTCCTACCCTTCACTTTCAGCATTCTTTCAGGCCTGGGTGTAAGGTGAATTTCTCATAGACAGCATATTAATGGGTCCTATTTCCTTATCCATTCTGCCAATCTCTGTCTCTTTATTGGAGAATTTAATCTATTAACATTCAATGTTATTATTATAAAGGAATTCCTTCATTAGCCATATTATCTTTAGGTGTCTGTATGCCATATATTGGTTTTATTTCTCCTTTTATATTTTTATTTTTTCTTACATCTCCTCTATCTCTATCTCTCCTGGTTTTTCCTTTCAACCTACATAACTCCCTTTAGTATTTCTTGATGTACAGGTTTCTTATTGATATACACTCTTAATTTCTGTTAATCAGTGAATATTTTTGAAGACTTCCTCATTTTTGAATGCCAGCTTTTCTGGATAGAGAATTCTTGGCTGAATGTTTTTATTTTAGCACCTTAAGTATGTCATACCACTGCCTTCTTGCCTCCATGGTTTCTGATGAGAAATTTTCACTTAATCTGTATTAGCCATTCAAATGGGTGCTGAAGCAAAATACCAGGAATTGTTTGGATTTTATAAAGGGTATTAATTTGGGATAATAGCTACAGTTACCAGGCCATAAAGTGTGAGTTCCTTTCCACATCAAAGTCTACTACAATGTGTTGGGGCATGATGGCTGCTGATGTCTGTGAAGGTTCAGGCTTCCTGTGTTCCTCTCTTTCCAGGCCTTGACTCTCTCTAGGCTCAGCTGCTCTGCTATCTTCACAAAGCCAGCTGTAGACCATCAGGCAAATGACTCTGACTCTCTCCTGGGACTTCATGCTCTCTGGGTTCAGCTGCTCTGCATTCTCTCATGTGTGTAATTCTTAAGCCCCAGCTCAAATCTCTCAACTGTGTCTTTTGCCATATCTTTTCTCTGTGAGTCCCTGCCCCACTGATGTGGCCCAATGAAAGCCCTAATCAAAATTTAATCAATGAAAGGTGATACCTCTGACACACCAGCATACAAACATAATCCAATAACTCTTTTTGGAATTCATAAACAATGCCAAAGTGCTACATAATCTGAGCTTCACTTGTATGTGATGGAACTCTTTTCTCTTGTTGCTTTCAGTTTTCTCTCTTTGTCTTGAGGATTGGACATTTGGACAAATAGATGTCTTGAATTAGGCCAGTTAGGATTTATACTGCTTGAGGTATACTGCACTTCCTGGACATGTACATTCCCTGTCCCTCAATACAGTTGGGAAATTTTCAGCCATTTCCTCCAACACTCCTGCCCTCTTTACCATCTCTTTTCCTTCTCGGATACCTATAATGCATATATTTTTGTCATTCTAATCCCTAAGTCCCTGCTGGATTTTCTCTACCTTTTTATCTATCTGTTCTAATATCTGTCTGATTTCAGATGCACTGCCCTCCACATCACTAATTCTTTCCTCTGTCTGTTCAAATCTGCTGTTATGTGCTTCCAGTGCATTTTTTATTTCTTGCATTTTGCCTTTTGTCACCATCATATGTTACCTTTTTATGTATGTTTACAATTTCTTTGGTATGTTCCCCCTGTGTCTTCTTGATATCCTTAATCTCTTCCTTCACTTCATTAAGTTGACTCATGGTGTTTGTTTGAACATCTTTGATTAGTTGTTCCATGTTATGCATTTCCTCCTGTTCTATATTTTGTTCATGAGACTGGACCATTTATTCCTGTTTCTTAGTATGGCTTGTAATTTTTTGTGGGTTTCTGGGCATCTGTCTTGATGGATTTATTCAGGTGGTTAGCTTCTCTTTCTACTCTAGGGTTTTATTTTATTGTTGTTTTTGTGTGTGTGGTAAGGTTTCCCTCTGACACTTATTTCCTCTTATTCTTTTTCCATGCTGTTGCCTATTTTCCCCTAGGATAAAAGGAATTAGGAGTAGAGCAAAGGAAGTAAGTAGAGAAAAAGAATAGTTATAATAATAATAAAAAATGTATAAAAGGTAACATACAAGACCTAGGAAAATTAATAATTAACACGTGTAAAAAATCATAAGTACAGAGGAATAAGAATTAAAAAAATTGGAATAGAAAAAAATGAAATGAGGAATAAAATAGTTAAAAATATACAGAATGATTTGAAAGGCCAGAATGATGAAGAGGAAGGAAAAGAAAAACCAAAAACCAAAAAAAAAAAAAAACAAAACAAAAAAAAACAAATAAAGGAAACAGTTGGTCAAAAGAGAGAAAGAAATAAAAACAAAAAAATTGAAAAACATTAAACAGAAGATAGAAAAATGAAGGAAGGAAAATAAATAATATAGGTAGAAAAATCAGTGAAAGGGAAAAAAGAAAGAGGAAACACAAAAAGAAAAACAAAATAGCAACTAAAAAAATAATAACCCAGGAAAAACAGCCTTCCCTCTTAGACCCCTAAGGAGCTTCTCATACTCCCAATGTTGGGTAATGTATGCTGTTTTAGTGAGTAAAATAAGGAACAAAGGAACTTTAAAAAAAATAAAAGGTGCAAGAAAACCTAAAATAAAAAGAGTGTCTACATGTTTCCTATCATAACATATCACCTGGATGCCTGATAACCTGGTGGATCACTTCTCCACTTCACTAAAAGACCAGGGTATCAAACCAATGACCTCATATTTGCAAGGTGGGCATTCCTCCACAGAGCCTAAATTGTCCCATTAGGTTGATTAGGCTTCAGAAAGCTCTTTGTCCCCTTTACCCCAGGTGTTTTAGACAACAATTTGCTAGAGTCCTGCTGATTAGGCACCTGTCCCACCCCCTCTCTATTCTATTTCTTCACTTTCCCCAGATGGTAGGGCAGGCCAGCCTGCCTGACCACACATCCTTCCCCTCTCCCCATTGGGTCAGGGTCACTTCTGAGATACAAAGGGGTATCAGATGCATTCTTTAATGCAAAGAAATGCAAAGAAACCACTGTCCACCCTCTTTCAGGCCCATCTTCCTCCCAGGGAATGGCCCCTCTCAGTAAATTAGAAGCAGTTAGCCAGGTGTTCTGTTAATGCTTCTTGCCCTGAGGGTGTGGTATATGTGCCATTTCCAGCGACAGGTGCGAGAAACTCATGGTTTTCCTTTGGCTTTTTTATCTTTCCAGTACCTTCCTAGATGACTCAGAGTACCTTCTCATTCTATATATATCCAAAGCATCTCCTTTAGAAAGGTCCCAGCCGTCTATCCCTTTTTTTATGTGAGAGGATCAGACTCTGCCTACATACTTCAGCACCATTTTCCCAGAAGTCTCTGCCTATTTTTTAACTCATGGTGATCTAGTTTTACCATCACCATTTGTTGAAGAGAGAATTCTTTCCAGATTGTGAGGTCTTTTCCACCTTGTCAGTAACTGATTCACCAGGAATGTGGGGGTTGAGAACTGAGTACTTAACTCTATGCCATTGCTCTATGTGTCTGTTATTGTGAAAATACCATGGTCTCTTGATTACTGCACATTTGTTATAACTTTTAATGTTGGAAAGTATGAGTCCTACAACTTCTGTCTTCTTTTTCAAGATGACTTCAACCACTTGGGGCCCATTATCCAACCTAATATATTTCATTATTTTCTTTTCCATTTCTGCAAAGAAACTTGTTTGAATCTTAATTGGCAAAACATTGATTCTACAAATTGCTTTGGATAGTATTGACATCATAATGATATCCAATCCATGAACATGGAATAACCTTCTATTTATCTAGATTTTTAAAAATTTCCTTTAACAATGTTTTGTTGTATTCTGTTTAGAAGTCCTTTATTTACCTGATTATATTTATTCTTTTTTGTTTGATTTCTAATTTTCTAACTGTGAATAGATTTTTTTCTTCATTTCTTCCAATTTTTAATTGTGTATAGAAGCACTACTGATTTTGGGCTGTTGATTTTGCACCCTGCCAATCTGCTGGATTCATTTATTAGTTCTAGGAATTTTGTTGTAGATTTTTCAGGATTTTCTGTATACAGGATGGTATCAAGTGCAAATAGGGAATGTTTTACCTTTGCCTTTCTAATTTGGATGCCTTTATTTCTTTTTCTTTCCTAATTGCTCTGACAAGAACTTTAGTACAATGTTGAATAACAGAGGATTCAGTGCTCATTTTTGTCTTGTTTCTGATCATAGATGGAAGGATTTCAGTCTTTCACCAATAAGCAGGATGTTAGCTGTGGGCTTTTTGTATATGTCCTTTTCATGTGGAGGAAGTTTCTTTCTATTCCTAGTGTTCTAAGTGGTTTTTTTTGTTTGTTTGTTTGTTTGTTTTATCTACAAAGAGTGCTGTATTTTGTCAAAAGTCTTCTCTGCCTTTATTGAAATGATCATGTGGGTATTTTTTTCATTCTGTTAGTGTGGTTGATTGCATTGATTGATTCTCATGTTGAACCACATTTGCATATCAGGGATTTCAACATCATCATCATTTATAATTCTTTTAGGTTGCTGCTGGATTCAGTTTACTTGTATTTTGTTGAGAATTTTTACATCTAAATTAATGAGATTTTGGTCTGTAGTTTTCCTTTCTTGTGTTATCTTTATCTCAGTTAACTATGAAGGTAATGATGGTGAGGTACTACAAGAAAACTATTATTAATAATTATGAATCCATAAACTTTCTAATCAATAGTCTCTGCTGTTTGAGCCTAGAATTGTGAATGATTAACTTGCCCTTTGTCCTTTGGAATGTTATAATGCTGCTATACAGGCAACCCCATCAACCTTTCCCCACCAAAAAAAAACAAGTGTTTAATAGGAACAAGGTACTAGATGTGGTATTTGCACATCCTTTTTGTATCCCCTGTAGAGTTACCATTAAGTTAAAGCTGATGTTAGTGTACCATGGACAGAATAGAAGAGACACCATATCTTTCTTGTGGAGGCCTGGCCACCCCCACACCAGTTGGATTTGGTTTCTTTTCCTGAGGTCATTCCTCATTAGCTGCAAGATCATTGGAGTTCTGAGGTTCAGAACCCTTTAAAAGGAATAGTCCCTAAGCTGCAGTCAAAGTCTCACCAAGGAGAGGATGTTCAGCCTGGACCATTTTTCCAGTCAGGATTCTGATCAGCTGCAAAGGGACTTCCCAACCTCATGAGAGGTCAGATGTTGTGTTTTCCCCTGATATGGTGAGTGGTTGTATATATTTTCATTCTTCCCTGCATCATTTAATTGATTACTCTTCTTTTCTGTGATTGCTTAACTGTTATAATCATTTGATATAACCTGAAATTCATTTGATTGAATAAATCTGCCTTTGCATAGCATTTAGAGCCTCTTCCTTAGCAAAACAGCTGACCTCATAGAATGAGTTATGTAGTTTTCCTTCCTCTTCAATTTTTTGGAAGAGTTTGACCAGAATTAAAGTTGCCTTACTTAAAGGCTTCCTAGAATTTTCCTGTCTTGCCATGTGGCTCTGAACTATTCTTTGTTGGGAGCATTTTGATTATGGTTACAATCTCTTTATTAGTCATTGGTTTGTTAGATCTTCTAGTCCTTCTTCAGTCAATGTTGGTAGTTTATGTGCTTCTAAGAATTTTTCTTATTCGTGCAGGTTATATAATTTATTGGCTTATGTCTTGTGACAGTTTGAACTTCTTTTATGCCTCACAAAAAGTAACAGATTGAGCTTTTTATCTAATTCCTTCCTTTGTATGTTGGGCTATTTTGATTAGACTACATCATTGAAATGTGACACAGTTTGGGATTCTTCCCACTTGCTGGGACTTATGTAAATGGAGACAGAGAAAATCTAAGCTAACATTTTTGATCCTGCCATGTGAGAGAGGACATGAAGACAAACAGCAGCCAAAATTTAAGCACAATACCCCCAAGACAATTGGCCAACAGAACAGTTCATGGCTGAAGAGATGAGCCATGTGCCTTAAAACCCACAGATGAACTTGGGAAGAAAGAAGAACAGCTAAGACTGGAGATGAGGACCAAAAAAAGAGAAACCCTATGACTACTTGTCCATATGTGGGCCCCAGGAGATGGTCGGTTCTGTAAGGAAAAACAGGGAGTTGATAGTAAATGGTGACCATCTTGCTTTGCCACATGGGAGGACCCCAGTATCTAACATAGGTGAAAAAGCACCTCTGCTGATACCTTGATTTGGACATTTCATGGCCTCAGAATTGTAACATTTTGCCCTAAATAAAGTTCTCTTTATAAAACCCAACCATTTCTGGAATTTTGCATCATCAGCCTGTGGCAAATTTAGGATACATCTGTTCATAGGATCCACTTAACCCCCTTTTACATTTCAGGAAGTATGGTAATAATGTTTTCTTTTTTCATTTCTGGTTTTTTTTTATTTGTATCCACTCTCTTTTCTTCTTTTTCTTCTTGTCAATCTAGCTAATTGTTGATTTTATTAATCTTTACAAAGAATCAATTTATGGATTTGCTAAGGCTCTTTTTTTTTCTTATTTTCTATTTCATTTATCTCTGCTCTTATCTTTGTTATTTCCTTCATTCTCCTTGCTATTGGTTTAGTTTGCTCTTCATCACATTGTTCCAGTTTTGAGGTTAGTTTTGTGATTTGAAGTCTTCCTTTAATTTTAATGTAAGCATCTAGAGCTATAAATTTCCCTCTCAGCACTGTATTTGCTGTATTCTAAATTTTTATTATGTAGTATTTTAATTTTCATTCACCTCAAGATAATTCCTATTTATGCTTCTTATTTCCTCTTCATCCTATTAGTTGTTTTAGATTATATTGTTTAATTTTTGCATATTTGTTAATTTCCCCTTTCTCCCTCTGTTTTTGATTTCTAGCTTCATTCTGTTGTATTCAGAGAATATGCATTATATGATTTCAAATTTTTAAAATTCACTGAGACTTGTTTTGTGCCCCAACATATACCCTATTCTGGAGAATGATTCATGTACACTTGAGAAGAATAAGGACTTTGTTTTTGTTGGTTGTAGTGTTCTACATATGTCTGTTAATTCTAGTTGGTTGTATGTATCTGTATCATTCAAGTCCCATACTGCCTTATTGATCTTCTCAATAGATAGTCTATCCTTTATTGAGAGTAGTTTGTTGATTTCTCCTACTCTTTTTTTTTTTTTATCGGTAAAAATCAAAATTCTCACAATACATACAAACATTTGCAAAATGATATATAAATATATATGCATATATGTGTATTTGCTTACAAAAATGTTATTTATATATATATATTTTAAGAGGTGCTTAGATTACCCAAAATATTACACGGAACCCACTGGGATTCCCATGTTGCCCACCTCCCACAACTCCCACCACATCCCACACAAACATCTCCCACAGTGTGCCCCACCACTCTTAATGTAGAACTTTTGATTTTTCAATTCAAATCTGTCAGTATTTGCTTCATATATTTTTGGGCTCTGCTGTTAGATTATATTAATAATTGTTACACATTCCTTTTGAATTGTCCCATTTTTCAGTATGTAATGATCATCATTAACCCTACTATATGTTTTGAATTAAAGACTGCTTTGTCCTATATTAGTATAGGCACCTCAGCTCTTTATTTTTAAATATACAATTTTACTTCTTTTTAAATGATGCTTAGATTACATAAATGTTACATAATAATATAAGGAATTTGCATATGCCCTGCTCCCAACCCCTCCCATATTTTCCCACTTTAATGACATCCTTCATTAGTGTGGCACATTTGTTACAATTGATGAACACATTTTGGAGCACTAAGCATGGATTATAGTTTACATTGTAATTTACACTCTCTACCACACAATTTTGTAAGTTATGACAAGATATATAATGGCTTGTATCTGTCATTGCAATGTCATTCAGGAAAATTCCCAAGTCCCAGAAATGTCCCTATATTACACCTGTTTTTCCCTCCCCCTCCCTTCAGGACCTCCAGTGGCCACTGCCTCCACATCAATGAAAAAAGTTCTTCCATTGCTAGAATAACAATATTTCTTTAATAGAATACCAGTAAGTCTACTCTAGACCATCATTCATTCCCAAATCCTGAAAAGTCTAGGATGGTGATTTCCACTCAAACTCTAGTTGAGAGGGGGCTTATATCCCATGAGGCAGATGGATGGGACTGTTGTTATCAGTGTGAGGCGCAAAGGAAGAGTCAGACAAGTTGATGTATTTGAAGCAGAGGGCTGCAGCTCGCTCAGGCAAAACAGCACTGAGGTTACTTGTGACCCTTTCTTTTACTCATTCAGTATCATGACTGATTGATATAGCAACTAAAAATAGCTAGGGTAATCTAAGCACCTTTTAAAATATATGTATATATATATATATATATATAACATTTTTGTAAGCAAATACACATATATGCATATATATTTATATATCATTTTGCAAATGTTTGTATGTATTGTGAGAATTTTGATTTTTACCCATAATAAAAAAAAAAATAGCTAGGCTTTATTATTATGGTTTGTAAACAGTGACTTTTTTCTCATGCAAGCACATTGACCTTCCTACTTGTACTCCCTATTCTTTTAGAGAGATAGGGAACTGTTTTCAGTTCCCATTATGTTTTCATTCCCACATCCTGGCTAGACCAGGAACTGCGATCAGTTCCAGGCATGCGTTCTTGCCTCATGGGTTCATCTGAAGTTCATTTAGCTTTCTGTCTCTTCCTTCATGGGACTATCTTGCTTTCAGTTGCACCGTCTCTGTTCCTTGGGATGGTTGTTTTTCATCATCATCTCCTTGTTAGTTGTCCTGGGTAAGTTCAATGAACTAGTGAGTAGGTGCTGCAACTCTGTTGAGATTCAGGACCCAGCTGGCACATGGACAGTCCAAAGATTTAAGTATCTTGTACATATACTTATCAACTCTAGATTAACTATAGGTTCAATTAGAAGAGGCAGAAGAATAATGTGTAGAGAAACCACAACTGAATTTAACTTTGTCATACCAGGGAACATAAATTCTGAAGTAGGCCCACTGGCTGGGCACCAAATTCCTGAGCTGTCTGCCCTGCCTTCTGGATGGCTTCTGTATTTGAGGCAATATTTATAGCAGTGGATGTGATCCTGCTGAATTGTGCATAAGCATAACCCCTGAAATGACCTCCTGACTCACTTTGAAGACTCTTAGCAATATAAACTCATTTTTCTTTACCCTTTCCCCCTTTTGGTCATTGTGTTTTTCCAGTTGCATTACTAGGTGGGGCTTGGCAGCAATCCATCTGTGCCAGAGGGTCTTATCCCCAGGAGTCATGTCCCACACTGGAGGGAAAATAATGCATTTATATGCTGAGTTTGGCTTAGAGAGAGGCCATATTTGAATAAACAAGGAGGATCTCTGGAGGTAAATCTTGGGCTCCCTATAATACTAGTTTATGCTTCAATTTGAAAAGTAAAGGTTCATGAGTACAGTCATCAGTGTAAAGGATCTGTCAATGGTCCATCCTCCTTCAGTCTTCACTGCCCCTGAACTTGTATAAATTTGCTGTCCCAATAGAGAATGTGGCAGAGCTCTATAGGATGGGAATTGGATATTCTTTCTGTTATTGTGTGAATTTCCACTCACTGTTACAATGCCTCATGAACATGAACACATTTACATGCTTTATAGGTATGCTCCAGGTGAACTTCCTCCCATGCATGCCCTATCACTGACACCCTGCTGCAATGATCCTCCCCTGCCACTGTTGTAATCCTTCTGTGATTCAAAACTTCTTCAAAAAAGAAGCTAAGAAAATAACCAAATACAATTATTAAGAAAATTAAATAATATTGATAGTTTTAAAAAGAAATAAAATACAAAATAATTTTAATTGGAATAATAAAAAATAATTAAAAATATAAAATTAAAAACATTTTTGACATTATATCTTTCATCACTGTAAGGTCTGTTATCTTGTATGTACAGTGACATTTCTTCTGTTTTTTCCCCCAGTATCTTTTTTTTTATTTTGTCTTCAAAGAAGTTTTATGTTACAGAAAAGTCACTTATAGAATATAAGGGATTCCCATATACCCAACTTGCTCCCCCTTTTCCCTTTTTCCCTATTTATAATATTTTACATGTGGATGGTACATTTGTTACAATTGATGTACAAATATTGAAGCACTGTTACTAACCATGTTCAATGATTTGCATTATGGTTTACATTTCGGACCATATAATTTTAAAAATTTTGATGAAATTTAGCATGGACTGTATCCCACAGGTAGGCATAGTTTCAATATTTATACACTAAGTGTAACAAATGAACCATCCTCAGTTCTCTTTCGGTTACAACTTGCATTCTTTTGCCTTCAACATATTTGTATTTTGAATGTAAGTTATGTCTCTTGCAGACAGCATATACTTTGTTTATGCTTTTTAATACATTTTACCAATCTCTTCCATTTGACAGAAGAGTTGATTCCATTTTCATTTAAAGGCACTACTGATAATATAGAAATTTCTTCTGTCATTTTTCTATTTTACCTTTCTAAGTTTTATGTTGTTTTTGTCTCTCACTGTAGCATATATGGCTTTGAATTTTTCCCACAACTTTTCAGTTCTTCCCCTTCTAGTCACAAAAGCATTTCATTTCTTAGTAGTTACATAGCAAGCCTTGAGAAATAACTGTGAGTTCATGACTGATAATAAAATGTATGGTTAGTATTCTCTCCCAGAAACTCAAAGAATAATCTGATCTGTGAACTGCTTCACCACCTTTGTATCAATAGATCCCTTAGTAATTACTGTGAAGATGCAACTTCAGCCCTATTGACAAACATTATAAATGCTCTTTTTACAATGTTACTGTGAAAGTGTAACTTTTGTCCTGCTGGAAAACATGGTGAATGTCTGGGCCTTGTTTATCTCTCTTGAGCACTGCACTTTTTAATCACGCTACCCCTTCATATGCCCTTTCCATCTGCACATAGACATGCGGTAAAAAAATAAATGCCCCTCTTGCTTTTTGGCAAGTGTGGCTTGAGCTTCAGAAGTGTCATGCTTTCTGCCCACTGCCACAGGTCAGGATTTAGTCCATGACCAGTCTCAGACTCTCAAAGAGAGAGGTTCTCCCCTCTGGACCATTGAGTGTGAAGCTCCACATAAGCCTGCTATTAAACACTATTTGTTCACCAAGCTTAACTTGTCCTAGTCTTTCTTTGGTCTGATGTATCCCTCTCAGTTTGCTGGGAAGCTGTCATTTTATATGGCTCCCTGTTTGGAACACTCACTTCTGTTTAATATTAATTTGCTTTGTTGTGTTGTACCATTTTGAGTGCCTTCCAAATTCTAACTGGATGTTTTTCAATTGTTTTTAACCTACGAGATTAAAATGTAACATACTAAATATATAACAATTATCTTCCATTTGATACTACTTAACTTCAAAAGCATGCATGTATACTATAAACCTCTGAACCCCCACCATTTTTTTACTCCTTACCACTTATATGTTTGTACATTTTATGCACAAAAGCCTTGGATTTATCATTACCTTTTATGCATTTGCATTTTAGCACAAGTAGGAAACAAGAAGTAAAGTTACATACCAAACAATACAATACAATAATGCTGGCATTTACAATTACCCAAATGGTTACCTTTATGCAGATCATTGTTTAGTTAAGCTGTTCTGAAGCACTTTCTAGTGTACTTTCCTTTCAGAATGAAAAACTCCCATTAGCATTGCTTGTGATGAATTTCTTCAGCTTTTGTTTAACTAAGAAAGTCTTAATTTCTCCCTCATTTTTGAAAGAGTGATTCACTGTATATACATTTTTGGCTGGTGGTTGTTTTTCCTTCAACACTTTAAGTATTTCAACCTTATGCCCTCTAGCTTCCATTGAGTTCTGATGAGAAATCAATCAGCACTCAATCTAATTGGGACTCCTTTGTATGTAAAATGTTTTTTTCTTGCAGCTTTCAGAAATCTCATTATCCTTTGCAATTGGTAGTGTAATCAATATATGGTAGAGTGTAATTTTTTCCATGGTTGTCTCATTTGGTGATCTCAGAGCCTCTTAGATTTACATATTCACACCTTCTTATAAGTTTGTGAAGTTCTCTGTTGTTATTTCTTTGAATATCCCTTCTGGGCATTTATATATTTCTTCTCCATCTGACAGACCCATAATGTCTATATTAGCATGCAATTGATGTTTTAGGCTATTTTCCCTGTTAATATTTATTTTCTTTTCCTCCTCCTCAGTCTGACTTATTTCAAATGTCTTTATTTAAGTTCACTGCCAGCCCTAATATGCTCTTGAAACCCTCCTGAACATTTTTCATTGCAGTTATTGTGGTCTCCAACTCCAGTCCTATTATTTTGTTACTTTAAAATTTTTCTCCTTACTTAGACTCGCATATTTTTCATTTATTGTTTTTCTGATATCATTTAGTCTTTTACCTGTACTTTCCTTCACACTCCTTAGAACTTTTAAGATCTTTTTTTAAAATACTTTGTTCAGTATGTCCACATTCTCATCTTCATCATAGGTATGTTCTGTATTTTTATCCTTTTCCTTTGAATGGACCATAATTTCCTGTTTCTCTGTTTGTAATGTGTTCTTTTGTTGCACACTGTGTTAATATTTAAAATGTTAACTCTTGGATTTATGCCTGTGATGTATTTTTTTTCATTTTGTAACCAGCTGAGTTACAAAGGTTAGAAGACATTTTCTTAGACTTCAGCCCTCCTATTAGGAAGGTTTGTTTGCCAAAGGCAAATGCAGTGTGCAGGGTTTTCCTTGTCTTTCTGGGTCTCTCTCTTGTCCTGTGGCTTTGTTTGTTAGTTGTTTTAATGTCCCACTGTTTACAGGTGTTTGGTTGTCTGCTCTTTTCCTTGGATATAGACTGTCCTCTCCTGAGTATCTGAGCTGGCAGGCTTTGTCCCAGACTGTCCACTTCTATAGTTTTTTCACTCCTTTATCTTATGCTACCTTTGTGTAGGATGCAAATTCTGGTAGGAAGGTAACCCCAGGGATGAGTTTCCCAAGTTGTTTCCCAGCCATAACAGAGCCAGTGACCAATGAAGGGAGTGCAAACTTGCACCAATGTGTCTTGTGGAGCAGGACAGTAAAGACAAGAAAAGATTCTTGGATGGCTCCCTAAAACTGAGCTTTCCTAGCCTGCCAAGCAAATGCAAATGCAGCACTTCAGCTTAATCCTCCCACAGCCCTGGAGAATCACTGCTTCTTTAAATCACCACTGCCTCTGCCCCAGTCCAGGAAAGATTAAAATATTGGCTGCCACCACCTTTGTCCAGAGCAGGTTGAAACAATAACTTCCTCCAAAATCAGTACCCAGTGATCTGAATTTGATAACCAAAAGCTCTGATCAGTGATCAGCTGTGCCTCCCCTGTTCTTGAGGAATAGAATTTTTATACCCCTTTCTGTCAGTAGCAGCTAGCCAGGCACTGTACCCCATGGGGGTGGCCTGCTGTGAGATTGTAGGATGGTCACCAGTAGCTGCCACTCAGAGACAGCAATTAGAGTTCTTTATCATAGTTAATTGGCCTTTTCCTCCTGCTTTTCCCTGGCCTTTGCACTGTGTTCTTCTGGACTCTGGACATTTAAAATAGGTGTTTCAGATAGTCTTTACCTGTTTTATAGTTGTGGTAGAAGGATTTAGTCCTGAAAGTCCCTACTCTGCTGTCTTCCCAATGTCTCATAATTTTGTTTTCCCCTCCAGATCACCATCATCTATTCTTATAGTCTCCTGAATAATGCCTGGTCTCACACTCACCACAATATTATTCTTGGAGGTCTGATTGTAATCCTGGTTCCAGAATGAGAAGAGATATAAGAAGCCATGAGCCAGGGAACTCTATGCCAGACATTGGAAGCCCCAAGCTCATTGATCTCAGGATTAAAACAGCTAGCCAGCTCCCTGGAATTCATAGGCATTCTCAGAGTCCCATTAATTGATACCCTTCCTCCAGAGGATATAGACAGCATGCCACAGATAACCTAAATGTTAGTCATTATCTCTATCCAGGATGGTAGATGAGGCAAACCTTCAGTTTAGCCCACAAACCCATCAATTCTGTTTTGCTCAAGACACCACCATACAAAAGATATGAAAAAATGATGAAAATAATTTCCAAAAATCAACCAACTCCATTCTATAATTTGCAAGGTACTCTACTTGCAGCCCCAAAATCAGTGGAACAAGTTGCCCTGTACTGCATCTTGGGAACACAGGCTTAGTTACAAAAAATATTTTAGTAAATGAACAGTTTATTACTTAGCACAAACCACCCAGAGAGCAGGGGGAAAGATTCAATCATGTCCAGTGTCCCAGATAGGACAACTGCTCAGACCAGAGTTGGCAGATAGTTGCTCTATATGCCCCATTAGGAGAAGAAGAACTCTGTACTCTTTCAGTGTTAAGTATTTATATACTCAAAGGGAAGAGCACAATAAATCTTGACATGTTTTCTCTTACTCATTTCACAATCTGGAATGTTGTACACTTACATACACTGAAAAACTGACATTATTATAAATCACAGTCACCTTGATGGTTCTTTATTACCAGCAGGTCTAATTAAATGCCAGAAAAGATAGCCTTTGTTCCATTCAAGGATTTGAAGGTATTAAAAAGAGAATTATAACATATAGACTCTGATTAGTACAATTGGTTCATCAATTTTAACAAATGTTCAACACTAATCTATCAATAATAGGGGTAACCATGTGTGGGGTCAGGGATGATGCATGAGATTTCACTATATTTTCAATGTAATTTTTCTGTAAATATGAATCTAAAATTCTCTAAATATAAAGTTAAAATAACCACACTAAAGGAAAAAAGAATAAATCTTTAAAAAAGACTATTATGATCATTAATAAAGACATCTCCTTTCATATGATGAGATAAAGTGACATTTAGGCTTAGCTATGAAGAATTTGAAGGAGGCAGTCATGCAAAGTGCTAAGGAAAGAGATTTCCCAGAAGGAGTTATAGGAAGGGTAAATGCCTAAAATGGGGAAATCAGTTCCCAGTTCAAGGTGAAGAGAGTGGGGAAAATTGGTTAAGGATGCAGTTGGAGAGCTGAGAAGAAGGCAATTCACATGGTAGGACACCATAAGTTTGGATTTTAATTACAGAATCTATATAGAGAGAGGTGGGAGCAGGGCAGAAGCAGCAGAATGAGCAAGGCATGTTTCTGGGCAAGATAACCGCTATTTATTTTAACCTACTATGATAAGGAATATGCAAATGGGTAAGAAGATGTTTTTGCCTAACTTACAGAATCTATCCTAAATATTGTGTCTTAGGGAAATACACCAATTGTTGGACAAGATGCTAGAATAAGAAAATATTACTAGGCCTATTTCAGTTGTCCTTGACTATGTTGCTTCTCATCTTGCCCTAACATCCTTGCTCAATGCCCTCAGATATCTCCTCTCTCTCTCTCTCTTTCTCTCTCTCTCTCTGGGTTTCACTTGGCACAAAAGAATGCTCTCCCTTCTTTTTATGTCTCATCCAAAACTGAGATAAGAGCTTTGCTGAAGGCCTCCACCACTGTAAGAACTGCTCCCTCACTCTCTTCTAAGAACTAAGGTTCTTAGATGAATCTTAGGACATTATCTGACACATTTTACTGATTTCCAGTTCAACCAGCTGTGATCATGTCACACTTTAGTCAACTACTCCAATGAAACTGCTCTTCTAAGGTTAACACTTACATTCAAAATCTTAAATGCAATGGACATATTCCTTTCTTTATCTTCTAGATCTTTTCTTCCTGATTTCTCACCATTCTTTATAGGTTTGATTATATTCTTCCCTACCACCATCTTGGATTTCCCATACTATCTTTTTTTAATTCCTTCCTTCACTTAGATATCTTTCTTCTCCTTGTAGTCTTCCTCTATTTATCTCTTTCATATTGATGCCCCCAAGGTTCAATCTCCTGCCTATATATTCCTTACTCTACATATGCTTTCTGAGCGACCACATCCAAATTATGGTTTCAACTGAATCAATATGCAAGTGAAGCTAAATCTTCACTTCTAGTGAGAACTGTCTTCTCAGCCCCACATCTGAATTTCCAGTTGGATTGTCGTGGATATCTCAAACTAAAGCTCTTCCCCCAAAGTTCTGCCCCTCTTCCCTGTCAGGGTGAATGTCATCACCAATGCTCTAAGTCAGAAGATGGAAAGTTTACTTGACATGTCCTACTCTCTCATTCATTGATGCAGTTAGTGATGATGTGTCAACCCTCCTCCCTGTTCTTCCTGCCATAGACTTAGCCCAAGTCTTCATTACTTGTAGCCTGGCTCTCTATCACAAGTTTCCTACTAGTTCCTCTGCTTCTTGACTGGCCTCTCTAGAATTCATCTTCTATATTGTTGCTATTAGAAAATATAACACCCATATCAAAAATCTTTCAACTGTTTATGTAGTCTGCACAGTAAATTCTAAATTCCTCAGCATTTCAGACCAAAAATCCCATGGCCTGAGCACAGTTCATCTCTCCAGCCACATCCACTACCATCTTATCAGAGCTTTGTTACACTCATTGTCAATATATTCTAATCAGGGTTCTGAGGTTTAATTCTCAAGTTATTAATCAAATTCTGATGAAATAATTTTAATTTGTGAAAGTGCGGAAATTAGTTTAAACACAGTAATGGACATTGAGAGCATCCAAGAAAGGAAGAATTACTTGCTTACAATTTTCCTGTAAGGCATGTATGATAGATAGAATTATTTGTCCCTAGTACTGCCAAGTTCTTATTCTCAATCTCTATCACTTTGGGTATGAAACTATTTGTAAGTAGGACCTTATTCTTGGATCCTTTATAAGCAGTTAATTTCAGCAGAAGAAAGTCATAGGTGCAGACCTAGGACATCATCATGTGATGAAGTGCTGCTATCACCAGAATGACTGACTCCATGAGAAACCATAGCCATATTGACATCTTGATTTTGGACTGCTATTTTATGAAATTTTTGAGTCAATTATTCTTGTTATTTCAGCCAAACATTTAAATATTTGGTATTTGTCTCTCTTGGATTGTCTTTATTTCACTTTCATTTTGCTAGATATAGAATTCATGCTTGACAGTGTTTTTCCTTACAGTGCTTTGACCATGTAATTCCACTGATTTGTGGCCACCATCCATTAATTTTATTGATATTCCTCTTTATGTAATGAGCCATTTTTCTCTTGTTATTTTCAAGATTTTCTCCTTGTATTTGATTTTGGTTAATTTTCTTTTTCTATCTGAATTAAACTTTGGATAAGGGTGTCACATAATAAAGGAAGGCAGAAAACAGAATAATTCTCCCCAAGTAACCAATATTTAAATGATATCTCTACTAAAATACTTAACATTTTGCACGAATTAGGCATATAGGATAATTTAAAAATATAACTTATGTGGGGATAGTTGTAGGGGAAGCTTCTGGTGTGGCAGAATCAGTTTTGATATTAATTTTCTGGTGGGTTCTCACATGGCAGTGGTATGTAAATGACTGGTGGTAGCTTCTCTTATTCTCTCATGAGCTCACAAGATGGTTTGTTGGCTGAAAGAGTTTTCACATGTCCTGTACTTGCAGGACTTCTCCACTGCATGAATCCTCTGGTGCACAAGGACGTCAGATGTCTGAAAGAAACTTTGTGACACTTGGCACAAACAAATGGTCTCACATTCCTTTGTCTTCTCTAGTGGGCATGTAGCTGAGAAGGATACCTAATGATCCTGGAACAGTTCTCACACTTTTATGATTTTGGGGACTGTGGACTCTTTCTTAGCTTATCCTACATCTGAATGTTCCATCATTGCTTTGGTTGGTAGGGACAGGTTTAGGGCTGCCTTGATCTCTCCTGGGGAGAAACTGTAGTTCCACCTCCATAGGGACATTTTTGTAAGAGGGTCCTCCTGAGGAGCCTTCCTGGGATATCGAAGAGACAAGCTCTGCTCTTCTGGAGTTATGCAGGTTCTCCCAAGAACCACTCCCCTCTTCAGGATTAGTGCAATAACCAGGGAGGTTATTATTGCCTCAACTAGTAATGCTCTCATTTGCTTGATTGGAATATTACAGAAATGTTGATATCCATCTGCTTGTCCTGTTTGAAGGGGAATATCTTGGGGACTTTGGAAGGTTGTCTTCATGCTCTCTTCACTTGGGATTCCTCCTGGCATTTCTTCCATGAGATGAATGACTTCTCTTAAGGCTGTATTCTCAGAGAAGTGGGCTTTCTGTCCCTGCATGTGGACATGGATAATCAGGTGACTTCATGCAAATATTGGTCAGCTCTTCCATGAGTTTCTACAGATTTCTTTCACTTGAATGCCAGTACTCTCAAAGTGGGCCTGTATCTGCAATATCCATTCATCATAAAGTGTTCCAGGACCAAATGAGAAATAATTTCTTCCTTATTGTGTTTTTCTTGCTACAGCCAGAAATGAAACACCTTACTTAGTCTTTTTAGTTCCTGCTTTTCAAAGGAGCCATTGTTGGATTGATAAAACTAAGCTTAGGGCCCTGTAGTTTAAGGTTCCCATCCTTCTTCTAGACATCAAGTCCATGGATGGGTCCTTTTATTCTTTGGGGAGGCCCCCTTTATTCTATCTCCTTCAATATATATACAGTCAGATATCTCAGGAGGCGTGCCTAAGCAATTGCTGTCCATGAAAGCGCTCAGAAAGTCTCCCCCCACCCACCTCAGGAGATAACTGAGAGGCAGAAAGTTCTAATTAATAACAGAGTAAAGTAAGAAAGTCCTCATTGTTTCCAGCAGGAACTAATAACAGCAGCTTTTTCCCATGCAGCAGTAATTTGCTGGCACAGCAAAGCAAGTCTAAACTGTTTCAAAGATAATTTAACCAAAGTGTTCCCACAACAATTCAGTAAAAACATGCTATGGTAATTTTTACTGCGATTGAGATAAATCTGTAAATCAGTTTGGATAGGACAGACGTCTTAATGATATTTAGTCTTCTTGTCCTTAAACAAGGAATATTATTCCATTTATTTAGGTATATATTTTTTTTCTTAAAGTTTTTTGTAGTTTTCTTTTTTCAACTCATTACATATTTAGTTAAATTTATTCCAAGGTATTTGATTCTTTTAGTTGCTATTGTAAATGAGATTTTTTCTTGATTTCCTCCTCAGATTGTTCATTCTTGGTGTGCAGAAATGTGACCAATTTTTGTATATTAATTTTATAGCCTACCACTTTACAGGAATGATTTATAAGTGCTAGAAACTTTATTGTAGCTTCCACAGTGCTTTCAAGGTATAAGATCTTGTCATCTTAAATAATGAAATTTTTACTTCATCCTTTTCAATTTAGATGCTTTTATATATTTTTCTTGCCTAGGTCCTTGAGCAAGTACTTCTAACACAGTGTTAAACAATAGAGGTGACAGTGGGCATCCTTGTCTCATTCCAAATCTTAGAGGGAAATCTTTTAGTATTTCACCACTGAATATGATGTTAGCTGTGTGTTTTTCATATATACCCTTTATCAAGTTGAAGAAGTTTCCCTTTATTCTGATCTTTTGAAGTACTTTTATCAAGAAAGGGTGTTATATTTTGTCAAATGCTTTTCCTGCATCTATAGAGATTAACAAGTAATTTTTTTTCTTTCAATCTGTTTATATGGTGTATTACAACGATTTTCTTATGTTGAACCATTACTTGCATAGGAAGGATGAAACTCACTTGGTCATGGTGTATAATTCATTTCTTGTGTTGTTGAATACAATTAGTAAATATTTTGTTGAGGAATTTCACCTCTAAATTCATTAGAGAGATTGGTCTGTAGTTTTTTTTTTTTTTTTTTCTTGTGGAATCTTTGTTTGGCTTTGGTATTGGGGTGATGTTGGCATCATAGAATGAATTGTGGAATGTTCCCTCCCCTTAAAAGTTTAAGCAGAATTGTTAACTCTTCCTGGAATTTTGGGTAGAATTCAACGTGAAGCCATCTGTTCCTGGGCTCTTCTTAATTGGGAGGTTTTTGATGACTAATTCAATATCATTACTTGTGATTAGTCTATTGAGTTCATGAATTTCTTCTTTCATCAATGTAGGCAGCTTGTAGGTTTCTAGGAATTTCTCCATTCCCTCTAAATTGTCCATCTTGTTGGCATATAATTTTTAAAAGTATCTTCTTATGATACACTTTATTTCTGTGTCATCTGTGCTGATATCTCTTTCATCATTTCTTATTTTAGGTATTTGCACCTTCATACATTTTTTCTCTGTTAGTCTAGATAAGGGTTTGTCAATTTTATTAATCTTTGCAAAGAACCAGCTTTTGGTTTTCTTTATTATTTCTAGTGCTCTCTTATTTTCAATTTCATTTAGCTCTGCTCTAATCTTTTTTATTTCCTTCTTTCTACTTATTTTGGAGTTAGTTTGTTATACTTTTACTAAAGCCTCCATGTGTGCAATTAGGTCTTTGGTTTTAGATTTTTTTCTTTTTTTCTTTCCTCTTTTTTAGTATAGGCATTTATGGCTAAGAATTTCCCTCTAAGTACAGCGTTTGCTGAATCGCAAAGGTTTGATACATTGTGTTGTCATTTTCTTTAGTTTCAATGTAGTTACTGATTTGTTTTGCAGTTTCCTTCTTGGCCCACTGTTTGTCTTAGAATGTGTTGTTTAACTTCCATATTTTGTGCCGAATCTGCTTCTTCGCCCCTTACTGATTTCCAGCTTCATTCCACTGTGGTCAGAGAAAGTACTTTGTATAATTTAAATCTTTTTGAATTAATTGAGAGTTTTTCTAGGGTCTAGCATGTTATCAATCCCAGAGAATGATCAATAGGCACCTGAAAGGAATGTGTATCCAGATACATTTGAGTGTAATACTCTGTATATATCTTTTAGGTCCAGATCCTCTAATGTATAATTGAAGGTCTTTGTTTCTTTATTGATTCTCTGTAGAGATGTTCTGTTTAATTGTGATAATGGTGTCTTAATGTCCCCCACTATAACTGTAGAGGAATCTGTTTCTTCACTTAGTTTTCCTAACGTTTGGCTCATTTATTTTTAGAAGCCCTGGTTAGGTGCATAAATGTTTATGATTGTTCTTTCTTCTTGATAGATTATCCCTTTTGTTATAATAGATTGGTCTTCTTTGTCTCTTAACAAAGTCTATTTTGTCTGATATTAGTATTGCTATTTCCACCCATTTTTGGTTATTGTTTGCATGTAAAATTCTTTTCCAACCATTCACTTTCAGCACCCTTTCAGCCCTGGGTCTAAGGTGAATTTCTCATAGACAGCATATTAATGGATCCTATTTCCTTATCCATTCTGCCGATCTCTCTCTCTTAATTGGAGAGTTTAATCCTTTAATATTCAGTGTTATTACTATAAAGGATTCCTTCATTAACCATATTATCTTTAGGTTTCTGTATGCCATATATATTTCTTTTTATCTTTTTTGTTTTTCTTACAATCTCCTCCAACTCTGTCTCTTCTGGCTTTTCCTTTCAACCTGCAGAACTCCCTTTAGTATTTCTTGATGTACAGGGTTCTTATTGACAAACAACCTTAATTTCTTTTTATCTGTGAATATTTTTGAATTCTCCCTCATTTTTGAATGCCAGCTTTTCTGGATAGAGAATTCTTGGCTGGAAGTTTTTCTTTTTGCACCTTAACTATGTCATACCACTGCATCCTTGCCTCCATGATTTCAGATGAGAAATGGGCACTTAATCTGTATTAATCAGCCAAAAGGGTGCTGAAGCAAAATAACATAAATTGGTTGGTTTTTATAAAGGGTATTTATTTGGAATAATAACTACAGTTACCAGGCCATAAAGCCTGAGTTGCTTTCCTCACCAAAGTTTATTGCCACGTGTTGGGGCATGATGACTGCTGAAGTCTGTGAAGGTTCAGGCTTCCTAGATTCTTCTCTTCCTGGGGTTTGCCTCTCTCTTGGCTCAGCTGCTCTGCTCTCTTCACAAGGCCAGCTGTAGATCATCAGGCAAATGACTCTGTCTCTCTCCCTGGTACTTGATTCCCTTTGGCTTCAGCTGCTCTACATTATCTCATGTGTTTAATTCATAGGCTCCAGCTCAAATCTCCCAACTTTGTCTTTTGTCATATCTTTTCTCTGTGAGTCCCTGCCCTACTGATGTGGCTCAATGAAAGCCCTAATCAAAATTTAATCAATAAAGTTGATACCTCTGACAGACCAGTTTACAAACATAATCCAATAACTCTTTTTGGAATTCAAAAACAATGCCAAAGTGCTACATAATTTGAGCTTCACTTGTATGTTATGGATCTCTTTTCTCTTGCTACTTTCAGTATTCTCTCTTTGTCTTGAGCACTGGACATTTTGACAAGTATATGTCTTGAATTAAGCAAGTTAATATTTATACTGCTAAGGTTGTGCTGCACTTTCTAGACATGTACCTTCCTTGTCCCTCAGTAGAGTTGGAAAATTTCCAGCCAACATTTCCTCCAATACTCCTTCTGCCTTCTTTCCCTTCTCTATTCCTTCTGGGATAATTATAATGCATATATTTGTGCATTTCATGTTGTCATTCTAATCCCTAAGTCCCTGCTGCATTTTTCTACCTTTTTATATTTCTGTTCTAGTATCTGTCTGATTTCAGATGTACTGTCTGCCACATCACTAGTTATTTCCTCTGTTCAAATCTGCTGTTATGTGCTTTCAGTGCATTTTTGATTTCTTACATTTTGCCATTCATCACCATCATATCTGTTATCTTTTTATGTATGTTTACAATTTCTTTGGTATGTTCCAAAGTTTTCCCTTTGAGACTTAGTTTCTTTTATTCCTTTTACTTGCTGTTGCCTATGTTTCCTTGGGAAAAAATGAATTAGGAGCAAAAAAAAAGAGATAAATAGAGAAAAAAAGAATAATAATTATAATAATAAAAAGGGAAGAAGAAGAACCATATAAGACCTAGGAAAACTAATAATTAACACGTATAAAAAATCATAAGTACAGAGGAATATGAATAAAAAAGTTGGAATAGAAAAAAATTAAATGAGAAATAAAGTAGAGAAAAATATATAGAATGATTTAAAAGGCCAGAATGATGAAAAGAGAGGAAAAGAAAAAACAAAAACCAAAAAACAAATAAAGCAAACAGTTGGACAAAAGAGAGAAAGAAATAAAAACAAAACAATTGAAAAACCAAACAGAAATTGATGGAATGAAAGAAAAACAACATTAAAACAAAGATAGAAAAATTAAGGAAAAAAATGTAGTTAGAAAAAAGCAGTTAAAGGAAAACAAACAAAGAAACAAAGAAGAAACACCGCAAGAAAAAAATAGCAGCAACTAAAAAAAGTATAGCTAAGGAAAAACAGCCTTCCCTCTTAGGCCCCTAAGGAGCTTCTCAGGCTGCCAATGTTCATCCAGGTAATGCACTGATAATGTACAGGGTTTTAGTGAGTAAAATAAGGTTAAAAGAAAAAGTGGAACCTTTAAAAAATTACAGATCCAAGAAAATCTAAAATAAAAGAATGTCTAATATGTTTCCTATCATAACATATCACCTGGACACCTGATAACCCAGTGGATCACTTCTCCACTTCACTAAGGAGACCAGGGAATCAAGCCACAGGTCTCGTATATGCGAAGTGGGAATTCCTCCACTGAGCTAAATTGTCTCATTAGATTGATTAGGTTTCAGAAAGCTCTCTGCCCCCCTTTACCCCAGGTGTTTTATACTAAAATTTGCTAAAGTCCTGTTTATTAGACACATGTCCCACCTGCTCTCTATTCTAGTACCTCTCTTTCCCCATGGCTAGGCAGGACAGCCTGATTGAGCACATACCCTTACCCTCTCCCCATTGGGTGAGGTACAAAGGGGGCTCAGCTGGCCAAACTCAATGCAAAGAAACCACTGCCCACCCTCTGTCAGGCCTATCTTCCTCCCAGGGAATGCCCCCTCCCAGTCAGTTGGCAGCAGTGAGCCAGGGGTTCCACCAATGCTCTTTCCCATGAGCCTGGGATATATGTGCCACTTCCAGACACAGGTGTGAGCAACTCATGGTTTTCCTTTGTCTTCATCTTTCCAGTAACCTCCTAGATGACTCAGAGTACCTTCTCATTCTATATATATCCAAAGCGTCTCCTTTAGAAAGGTCTCTGCCTTCTATCCACTTTTTCTGTGAGATTGTCAGACTCTGCCTACCTACTTCAGCACCATTTTCTCAGAAGTCTTTACCTATTTTTTTAAGTCATGGTGATCTAGTGTTCCCATCACCATTTGTTGAAGAGAGAATTCTTTCCAGATTGAGAGGTCTTTTCCACCTTGTCAATAACTGATTGGCCAGGAATGTGAGGGTTGAGTACTGAGTTCTTAATTCTATGCCATTGTTTTATGTGTGTCATTGTGACAATACCATGGTCTTTTGATTACTGCACATTTGTTTTAACTTTTAAGGTTGGAAAGTGTGAGTCCTCCAACTCCTGTCTTCTTTTTCAAGATGGCTTCAGCTACTCAGGGACCATTATCCAACCTAATAAACTTTATCATTTTCTTTTCCATTTCTGCAAAGAAACTTGTTTGAATTTTAATTGGCAATACACTGATTCTACAAATTGCTTTGGATAGTTTTGACGTCAGGAAGATATCCAACCCATGAACATGGAATTGCCTTCTATTTATTTAGATTTTTTAAAATTTTCTTTAGCAATATTTTGTTGTATTCTTTTTAGAAGTCCTTTATATACATGGTTAAATTAATTCGTTTTTGTTTGATTTTTAAATTTGTAATTGTGAATAGATTTTTTTTTTCTTTAGTTTTTCTAAATGTTCATTGTGTATAGAAGCACTACTGATTTTGGGATGTTGATTTTGTACCCTGCCAATCTGCTGGATACATTTATTAGTTCTAGGAATTTTGTTGTAGATTTTTCAGGATTTTCTGAATATAGGATGGTATCAAGTGCAAATAGGGAATGTTTTACCTTTGCCTTTCCAATTTGATTGCCTTTATTTCTTTTGTTTTGCCTAATTGCTCTGATGAGAATTTACTGCAATGTTGAATAATAGAAGATTCAGTGCTCATCCTTGTCTTGTTCCTGATCATAGATGGAAGGCTTTCAGTCTTTCATCATTAAGCAGGATGTTATCTGCGGGCTTTATGTATATGCCCTTTACATGTGGATGAAGTTTCTTTCTATTCCTTGTGTTCTAAGTGTTTTTTTATATAGAAAGCTTGCTTTATTTTGTCAAATGTCTTTTCAGCCTTTATTGAAATGATTTTGTGGGTGTTTTCTTTCATTCTGTTAGAGTGGTGGATTGCATTCATTTATTTTTTTCATTTTTCTTTATATATGCAGGATATTAGGCTCCTATCAGATATATGGTTGCCAAACATTTTCAGCATTGGGAAGGCTGTCCTTTTACTTTCTTGATAACATCCTTTGAGGTTCAAAAGTTTTTAATTTTGAGGAGATCCCATTTATCTATTTTTTCTTTTGCTCCTCATTCTTGGAGTGTGAAGTTCATGAAACCGTTTCCTATTAGAAGGTCCTGTAGATGCTTCCCTATATTATCTTCCAAGGTCTTTAAGGACTTGGTTTTTATATTTAGATCTTTGATCCATCTTGAGTTGATTTTTGTATAAGGTGTGAGATGGTATTCTTCTCTCATTCTTTTGGATATGGAGATCCATTTCTCCAAGCACCATTTGTTGAAGTGCTCATTCTCTCCCAAATGAGTGGGTTTGGTGGCCTTGTAAAATATCAGATGACTGAATATGTGAGGGTCTATAACAGAACTCACAATTCAATTCCATTAGTAGTTATGTCTATCCTTGGGCCAATAACATGCACTTTTGACCACTGTAGCTTTGTAGTATGTTTTAAAGCCTGGCAGTGTGAATCCTCTGAGTTCATTTTTCAATATGTCTTTGGCTATTTGGGGCCTCTTATCCTTCCAAATAATTTTCATAGTTAGTTTTTCCAAACTAGTGAAAAATACTGTGTTGATTTTTATTGGGATTGCATTAAATCTGTAGATTAGTTTGGGTAGGATAGACATCTTTATGATGTTTAGTATTCCTATCCATGAACAGGGGATATTCTACCATTTATTAAAGTCTTCTTTGATTTCCTTTAACAGTGTTGTGTAGTTTTCTGTATATACGTCACTTACATCTTTAGTTAAATTCATTCCTAGATATTTGATTCTTTTAGTTACTATTGTAAGTGGTATTTTTTATTTCCTCCTCAGATTGCTCATTATTGGTGTACAGAAATGCTACTGATTTTTGAGCATTGATCTTATAGCCTGCGACTTTACTGAATTCATTTATATATTCTAGAAACTTTGTTGTAGATTTCTCAGGGATTTCTATGTATAGGATCATGTCATCTGAAATTAGTGAAATTTTTACATCTTCCTTTTCAATTTCTATGATTTTAGATCTTTTTCTTGCCTCAGTGTTCAAGCAAGTACTTCTAAGACAAGTTAAGTAGGAGCAGTGAGAGTGGGCATCCTTGTCATTTTCTGAATCTTAGAGGGAAAGCTTTTAGGATTTTACCATTGAAGATGATGTTATTTGTATGTTTTTCAGATATACCCTTTATCATGTTCAGAAAGTTTCCTTCTATTCTTATCTTTAGCAGTGTTTTTATCAGGCAAGTGTGCAGTATTTTGTCAAATGCTTTTTCTGCATCTATAGAGATGATCATGTGATTTTTTCCTTTCAATCCGTTTATGTGGTGTATTACATGATTGATTTTCTTATGTTGAAACTTCCTGCATACCAGGGATGAAATCCACTTGGCAATGGTTTATAACTCATTTGATATGTTGTTGAATGTGATTAGCAATTGTTTCATTGAGGATTTTAGCATCTAGGTTCATTAGAGAGATTGATCTGTAATTTTCCTTTCCTGTGGCATCTTTGTTTGGCTTTGGTAATAAGGTAGTTTGGCATCATAGAATGAGGTAGGCCATGTTTCTTTTACTACTATTTTTTGGAAGAACTTAAGCAGGATTGGTGTTACTTCTTTCTGAAAGGTTTGGCAGAATTCACCTTTGGAGACAACTGGTCCTGGGCCGCTCTTTGTTGGGAGGTTTTTGATGACTGAGTCTATCTCTTTACTTGTATTGGACTGTTGAGTTCATCATTTTCTTCTTTAATTAATATAGGCGGCTTGTGAGTTTCTAGGAATTTGCCTATTTCCTCTAAATTATTATTATTTTGGGGATATAATTTTTCAAAATATCCTGTAATGATGCTCTTTATCCCTGTGAGGTTGGTGGTGATATCCTCTTCCTCATTTCTTAGTTTGTGTATTTGTATCTGCTCTTTTTCTTTGTTAGTCTGGTTAGGGTTTGTCAATTTTACTTATCTTCTCAAAGAACAAACTTTTGGTTTTGTTTATTTTTTCTAGTGCTTTCTTATTTTCTATCACATTTAGTTCTGCTCCAATCTTTGTTATTTTCATCTTTCTACTCCCTTTGGGGTTAGTTTGTTGTTGTTTTTCCAGTTCCACCAGGTGTGCAGGTCTTCAATTTTCGTTCTTTCTTCTTTTTTTGATATGTGCATTTATGGCTATGAATTTCCCCCTCAGTACAGCTTTTGCTGCATCTTATAAGTTTTGATATATTCTGTTGCCGTTTTCATTCATTTCAAGGTAGTTACTGATTTCTTTTGAGATTCCTCCTTGACCCATTGTTTGTCTGACTGTGTGTTGTTTAACTTCCATATCTTTTTGCCTAATCTGGTTCTATGGCTCTTACTGATTTCCAATTTCATTCCATTGTGGCCAGGAAAATTACTTTGCATAATCTCAATCTTTCTGAATTCACTCAGATATTTTCTGTGGCCTACCATGTGGTCTATGTTGGATTATGATCCATATGTGCTAGAGAATAATGTATATCCCATTGTAATTGGTGTATTGTTCTTTATATATGTATTAGGTCCAGATCCTCTAATGTATTATTCAGAATCTTTTTTTCCTTATTGATTTTCTGTTGAGATATTCCATCTAAAGTTGATAATGGTGTGTTAAAGTCCCCCAGTATAATTGTAGAGGCTTTTATTTCTCCACTTAATTTTTCCAGTGTTTGTCTTATGTATTTTGAGGCACATTTATTAGGTGCACAAATTTTTATGATTTTTCTTTCTTCTTGAATGTATCTTTTATTAATATATAGTGTCCATCTTTGTCTCTTAAAATAGTTTCACATTTAAAGTCTATTTTCCCTGTATTACTATAGCTACTCCCACCCTCTTATAGTTACTTTTTGCTTGTAAAATTGTTTTCCAAACCTTCACTTTCAACATCCTTTAATCCCTGGGTCTAAAGTGGGTTTCTTGTAGACAGCATATAGATGGGTCATCTTTCCTTATCCATTCTTCAAGTTCATATCTCTTGACTGGTGAGTTAAATCCATTAACAGTCAGTGTTATTTCTCTCAAGGAATTTCTTACATCAGTCATATTTTCTGTGAGTTTATGATGTCAAATGTTATTTTTATTTCTCTTTTTGTCTTTTTAGTTGTTCTTACACTCTCCAAATCTCTCTCTCTCTCCTGTTTTTCCCTTTCAACCTGCAGAACACCATTTAGTATTTCTTGATGGACATATTTCTTATTGGCATACTCTCTTAATTTCTGTTTATCTGTGAATATTTTGAACTGTCCATCATTTTTTAATGCTAGCTTTGCTGGATAGAGAATTCTTGGCTGGAAGTTTTTTTCTTTTAGTACCTTGATTGTGTCATACCACTGCCCTCATGCCTCCATTGTTTGAAATGAGAAATCAGCACATAATCTTATTGAGCTTCCCTTGTATGTGATGGTTCTCCTTTCTCTTTTAGCCTTCTGTATTTTCTCTTCATCTTGTGCATTGGAGAATTAGACAAATATATGTCTTGGAGTATGCCTGTTGAGATTTTTGTACTGTTTGGGGTGCACTGTGCTTCCTGGACATGTATGTCCATCTCCCTCATTAAGGTTGGGAAGTGTTCAGCCATTATTTCCTTCAACACTCCTTCTGTTCCATTTCCCTTCTCTTCTCCCTCTGGGATGCCTATAATACATATGGTTGTGCATTTTGTGTTGTCATTTAAATCCCTAAGTCCCTGCTGTATTTTTTTTACCTTTTTATCTATCTGTTCTACTATATATTTCATTTCAGATGTACTGTCTTCTACTTCACTAGTTATTTCTTCTGCCTGTTCATATCTACTGTTATGTGCTTCCAATGTCTTTTTGATTTCTTGGATTGTGCCATTCATCACCATTTTATCTTTTATCATTTTATGTATGTTTACAATTTCTTCTGTATTTTCTGCCAGTGTCTTCTTAATATCATTACCTCTTGCTTCACTTCATTAAGTTGGTCCATGATATTTTTTGTACAGCTTTGATTAGTTATTTGATGTTCTGCATCCCTTCCTGGTTTTTAATTTGTTCAGATTTGTCCATGTCTTCCTGTTTCTTAGTATGTTTTGTAATTTTTTTTTTGCCCTCTGGTCATCTTTATATCTTGATGGGTTTATTCAGTTGATTAGCTTCTCTCTCTACTCTAGTGTTTTATTTAGCTGCTGCTTTTGTGTCTGTGTTTTCTTTTTGGTACTTTGTTATTCTTGTTCTATTTCCTTTCTGTTTTCTATATTTCCTCAAAGGAAAAAGATTAAGGCCAGGGAAAGTAAAAGAGGTAAGAAAAGAAAAGGATAATAGTAATAATAATAATAAAAGTCTGAAGAGGGACCGTATAAGACTTAGTAAAATGAATATTTAACCTATATAAGCAGTGTAGAATAATAGGAATAAAAAAGTGGTGTCCCTATAATGAAATGGGAAACCAAATAAAGGAAAATATATAGAATGATTTAAAAGGCCAGAATGATGAGGAAAGTGAGAAAGAGAAAAGAAAGGACAGAAAGGAAACAGTAAATAAAAAAGAAAATAATGTAAACAAGATAGAAAAGTTGAGGATTATAGAAAGGTAGAATGTAAGAACCACAACAGAAAGCAAAAGAGATAGCATTGGTAGACAAAATCAATATAATTATAAAATGGAAAATCAAGGAATAAGAAGCACAGCAAAGAAAAAATAATCTACCAGCACCTAATTTAAAAAGGGAGGGGAGGAAAAAGGAAAGAAAAACAGGAAACAAACAAACAAATGCACAAGCATACATTCAGAGAAGGCTAAGGAAGAACAGTTTTCCATCTAGTGCCCTTGTGGAGCTTCTCAGGCTGCCTATGTTCATCAGTCAATTACCCGGCAGCCTTCACTCCTCAGTTTTTGAGGCAGATTTTAGTGAGTAAACTAAATTAAAACTTTTTTCAAATAACCTTTTTTATTTTTTTTCTTTTTGGAAAAGTAAGGGACCCAAAAGAAGCTAGTACAAAAATAAAGTCTATGTTTTCCCTATCCTAAATTATCAGCTGGGTGTTAGATATCCTGGTGGATCCATATTCTTAGAAGAGCTGGGACTTGAACTAGGGACCTCATATATTCAAGGCAGAAACTCCTCCACTGAGCAACACTTTCTAGTTGGTTCAGTTAAGTCATCTGTAACCTATTCAGTCTCATTCCCTCAGGCATTATTGACTCTACTAGGGCAGTAAGATTCAACAGGTTGTTTGAGCATATTCCCCCTTCCCTCTCCTGGTCAGGTTGAGTTCCCTTTTGAAATTCAAATGGGACCCTGATAACTTAGTTCACCACACAGAAATGGTTCTCAATGCCCTCCTATACCACCACCTCCTCCAAGGGGACCCTAAATAGGCTCTTGGAAATTTATTAAGTGCTTCCTACTGCCTGACTCCCTTAGGGTATTTGAGATTTTGATAGTTTTCAGCACAGAACTATTAAATTGGCTGACTCCACCCTCAATCAGGCCAAGTTTCTTTACCCCAGGGTGGTTAGGTAAATCAGACTTCCTCAGTAGATTTGCCTCTCTCTTCAGCTTGGTGCCACCTCAAAACAGCTGATGTGCTATTCAAGGCTCAAAAACGGTGCAGGCAACCAAACCCACAGAAAGGAAACCCCTCTCTACTCTTTGCTAGAACCCTCCCACTCTCAGAGAATACTCCATTTTACTGGGTTCCCAGAGAGAATTGGGGTACACCCTGGCCTTTTGCCCTGAGTATGGGGCTTATCCATCCATAATTTCCAGGCATGGAGCTAAAAACTCATGGTTTTATCTTTTTTTTTTTATTTATTTTTATTATGGGTAAAAATCAAAATTCTCACAATACTACAAACATTTGCAAAATGATATATAAATATATATGCATATATGTGTATTTGCTGACATAAATGTTATTTATATATATATATATATATATACATATATTTTAAGAGGTGCTTAGATTACCCAAAATATTACATGGAACCCACTGGGATTCCCATGTTGCCCACTTCCCACACCTCCCACCACATCCCACACAAACATCTCCCACAAGTGTGACCCACCACCCTCAATGAACTTACACATCCTGGAGCCTTGCCACCAACCATAGACCACAGTTCACACTGTAGACCACACTCTTTTCCACTCAGTTCTGAGTGGTGTGTGCTGAATTAAAATGGCCTACATCCGTTGCCACAACAGTACGCAGGACAACCCCCACCTCCCAAAGAAGCCCCTGTATTTCAACTGCTCAACCCCTCCCTACCCCAATAGTGTCAAGTGGCCACTGGCTCCACCTCATTGTTATAATTTCTTGCATTGCTAGAATCACCATATGTGAACAAGAGAATACCATCAAGTCCACTCTAGTCCATAGTTCTTCCCCAAATACTGAGGGGACTGGGATGGTGATGTCCACTCCAACTCCAAGTGAGAGAGGGCTTATATCCCATGGATATGGTGGGTGGGATGATCCTGCCTGCAGATACAGGCCCTCTCCATTCCCTAGGATGGCCATTGCCCATCGTTGTCTCCTCACCAGGTGACTTGGATGAGTCCATTGAGCTGTAGGGTAGGAGGTGCAGCTCCACCGAGATTTCATGCACACCTGGCACATAGGTAGGCAGGAGGCTCCAGTCTCTGGAAGTATACCTAAAAACTCCAGCATCACATATAGGTTTGAATAGAAGGGACTGGTGAACCATGTTCAGGGAGGACTTATTTGAGACTAATTCTGTCACTCTCAGGAGCACAGATTCCAAAATAGAACCCACTGATAAGGTATCAGTCTCTGGGGCTATCCCCCCTTATTTAGGACCAGGGTGTCTCCGGAGCTCTCAGGAACCCCTCTGAGTGGGGTGATAGGCACTTAGATGTTCTATGAGCTCCTACTGAGGTGTGCATAAGAGTTACCTCTGGGATGACCTCATGACTCTCTTTGAAGTCTCTTAGCCACTTGAACTCATTTGTCTTTACCATTTCCCCCTTTTATTCAAGGTTTTTTCCAGTTGTGTTGCCAGTTGGCACTTGGTATTAATCCCTCATTGCCAGGGAGGCTCAACCCCGGGAGTCATGTCCCACGTTGGGGGGAAGGTAATGCAATCATATGCTGAGTTTGGCTTAAAGAGAGGCCACATTTGAGCAACAAGGAGGCTCTCAGATGGCAACTCTTAGGGACCCCACAACTGCAGGCTGTCTCATTTACAAGAACAAAGACTTACAAGGGTAGTCATCAATAAAAAAAAACACATCAGTGGGTCATACTATTTTGACAGGCACTGTCCCTACACTCAGAGGACTATTGCATTATTATTGGGATTGCATTAAATCTGTAGATTAGTTTGGGTAGGATATACATGTTGATGATGTTTAGTCTTCCTATCCATGAACAGGAAATATTTTTCCATTTATTTAAGTCTTCTTTGATTTCCTTTAACAGTGTTGTGTAGTTTTCTGTATATAAGTCCTTTACATCTTTAGTTAAATTTATTCCTAAATATTTGATTCTTTTATTTACTATTGTAAATGGTATTTTTTTCCTGATTTCCTCCTCAGTTTGCTCGTTATTGGTGTACAGAAATGCTACTGATTTTTGGGCATTGATCTTATAGCCTGCAACATAACTGAACTCCTTTATAAGTTCTAGAAGACTTGTTGTAGATTTCTCAGGGCTTTCTATGTATAGGATCATGTCATCTGCAAATAATGAAATTTTTACTTCTTCTTTTCCTATATGGATGCCTTTTATGTCCTTTTCTTGTCTCAGTGTTCGTGCAAGTACTTCTAAGATAATGTTAAATAGGAGTGGTGAGAGTGGGCATCCTTGTCTGGTTCCCGATCTCAGAAGGAAGACTTTTAGGATTTCACTGTTGAAAATGATGTTAGCTTTGGGTTTTTTATATATACCCTTTATAATTTTCAGAAAGTTTCCATCTATTCTTTGTAGTGTTTTTATGAGGAAAGAGTGCTGTGTTTTGTCAAATGCTTTTTCTGCATCTATAGAGATGATCATGTGATTTTTTTTCTTTCAATCTGTTTATGTGGTGTATTACATTGATTGAATTTCTTATATTGAATCATCCTTGCATACCCGGGATGAAACCCACTTGGTCATGGTGTATAATCCTTTTGATGTGTTGTTGAATGTGATTAACAAGTATTGTGTTAAGGATTTTAGCATCTAGGTTCATTAGAGCAATTGGTCTGTAATTTTCCTTTCTTGTGGTATCTCTATTTCGTTTTGGTATTAGGGCAAGGTTGGCATCCTAGAATGTGTTAGGTAATATTCTTTCTACTTCTATTTTTTGGAAGAGCTTAAGTAGAATTGGTGTTAGCTCTTTCCGGAATGTTTGGTAGAATTCAGCTGTGAAGCCATCTGGTCCTGGACTCTTTTTAGTTGGGAGGTTTTTAATGACTGAGTCTATCTCTTTACTTGTAATTGGACTGTTGAGTTCATCTATTTCTTCTTTCATCAGTGTCGGCTGTTTGTGGGTTTCTAGAAACTTGTCCATTTCCTCTAAATTGTCATTCTTGTTGGCATATAATTTTTCAAAGTATCCTCTTATGATACTTTTTATTTCTGTGGGGTCAGTAGTGATATCACCTTGCTCATTCCTTATTTTATATATTTGCATCTGTTCTCTCTTTTTCTTTGTTAATCTGGCTAAGGGTTTGTCAATTTCGTTGATATTCTCGAAGAACCAACTTTTGGTTTTGTTTATTGTTTCCAGTGCTTTCTTATTCTCTATTTCATTTAGTTCTGCTGAATCTTTGTTATTTCCTTCTTTCTACTTCCTTTAGGTTTAGTTTGTTGTTGTTTTTCCAATTCCTCCAAGTGTGCAGTTAGGTCTTCAATTTTAGCTCTTTCTTGTTTTTTAATATATGAATTTATGGCTATGAACTTCCCTCTCAGGACTGTTTTCTCTGCATCCCATAGGTTTTGATATGTTGTGTTGTCGTTTTCAGTAGTTTCAAGGTAGTTACTGATTTCTTTTGAGATTTCCTCTTTAACCCACTGTTTGTCTAAGAGTATGTTGTTTAACTTCCATATCCTTGTGCCTAACCTGTTTCTCTGGCCCTTAGTGAATTCCAACTTCATTCATAGTGGTCAAAGAAATTACTTTAAATAATCTCAATATTTCTGAATTCATTGAGTGTGGTTCTGTGGCCTAGCATGTGATCTGTTTTGGATTATGTTCCATGTGCACTTGAGAAGAATGTAAATCCCGCTGTTTTTGTGTGTAGTGTTCTGTATATTTCTATTATGTCCAGGTCTTATAATGTATTGTTGAGTGCCTTAGTTTCTTGATTGATTCTCTTTCCAGATGTTCTGTCGAATGATGATAGTGGTGTGTTGAAGTCCCCTGCTATAATTGTAGAGGCATTGATTTCTCCTCTCAGTTTTTCCAGAGTTTGCCGCATGTATTTTGAGGCACCTCGATTAGGTCTGTAAATATTGATGATTGTTCTCTCTTCTTGAGTGATTACTACTTTTACTAATATGTAGTGTCCATCTTTGTCTCTTACAATAGTTTTGCATTTAAAGTCTATTTTGTCTGATATTAGAATAGCTACTCCTGCCCTTTTTTGGCTATTGTTAGCTTGTAAAATGGTTTTCCAGCCATTCACTTTCAGCCTCCTTGAATCCCTGGGTTGAAGGTGGGTTTTTTTATAGACAGCATATAGATGGATCATATTTTTTTCTTATCCATTCTGCCAATCTGTGTCTCTTGATTGGTGAATTTAATCCATTAACGTTCAGTGTTATTACTCGTAACGAATTTCTTACTTCAGCCATTTTTTCTTTGGGTTGATGTATGCCATATGTTATTTTGTTTCTCTTTTTGTCTTTTCAGTTGTTTTTAAACTCTCCTCCAACTCTCTCTCCCTTGTTTTTTCCTTTCAACTTGTAGAGATTCCTTTAGTATGTCTTGAAGTGCTGATTTCTTCTTGACACACTCTCTTAATTTCTGTTTATCTGCGAATATTTTGAGCTCTCCATCATTTTTGAATGCCAATTTTGTTGGATAGAGAATTTGTGGCTAGAAGTTTTTTTCTTTTAGTGTTTTGACTATGTCATACCACTGTCTTCTTGCCTCCATGGTTTCAGTTGAGAAATCAGCACTTAATCTTATTGTGCTTCCCTTGTATGTGATGGTTTTCTTTTCTCTTGCTGCCTTGAGTATTTTCTCTTTGTCTTGAGCATTGGACATTTTGACAAGTATATGTCTTGGAGTTAGCTGTTGGGATTTATACTATTTGGGGTGTGCTGTGCTTCCTGGATATGCACATCCATCTCTCTCAATAGGGTTGGGAACTTTTCAGCCATTATTTTCTTCAACACTCCTTTTGTTCCCTTTCCCTTCTCTTGTCCTTCTGGGATGCCCATAATGCGTATGTTTGTGCGTTTTGTATTATCGGTTAATTCCCTGAGACCATGCTGGATTTTTTTCTATCTTTTTGTCAATCTGTTCTACAATCTCTTTGATTTCAGCTCTTTTGTCTTCCATATCACTTACTCTTTCCTCTGCCTGTTCAAATCTGCTGTCATGTTAATCCAGCGTCTTTTTCATTTCTTGGCTTGTGCCATTGTTCACCATCATATCCATTACCTTTTTAGGCATGTTTGCTATTTCTTCAGTATGTTTTCCCAGTGTCTTCTTTATATTCTTAATCTCTTCGTTCAGTTCTTTAAGTTGGCCAATGATATTTGTTTGGATAGCTTTGATTAGTTGTTCGATGCTCTGTTTGCTTCCTGGTTTTTATTTTGTGCATTGGACTGGTCCATGTTTTCCAGTTTCTCAGAGCCATTTGTACTTTTTTTTGCCCTATTGTCATCATATTATCTTGATGGTTTTGTTCAGTTTATTAGCTTTTCTCTATGTTCTAGAATTTTATTTAGCTGTTGGTTCTGCGTGTGAGTTAAGTTTTCTCTTTGGCAGTTTTTCTTCTTATTTTATTTCCTTGCTTCTTTCTATGTTCCCTTGAAAGCAAAAGGTTTGGACCAGAGGTATCAAAAGATGTAAGGAAGGCAGAAGGATTATAGTAATATTGATAAAATTTAGAACAGGGGCAAAATGAGACTTGATCAGATGAATATTTAACTTATGTAGGCAGTGTAGAGTACTAGGAAAAAATATGGAGTTCCTACAATGTACTGGGAAAACAAATGGAGGAATATATATATAGTGATTTAGAAGCCTAGAATTATGAGGAGGGAGAGAAATAGTAAAGAAAGGTCTGAAAGGACAAAGTTAATACTAATAAAATAAAAGAAGAAAAGAAAATAGATGGGATAGAAATTGACACCCTTATGTTGTGGGCCTATGAAAAAATGTTGTCTCTAAGAGCCACAACAGAAAACAGAAGGCAGAATGATGCAGGAAGAATAAGCGCTTGTTTGTAATACAGAATCAATATATACAGCGAGTGGGAAATTACTGAAAAAGAAGCCCAGGAAAGAAGCGACAGGCTGGCAGCACCTAATTAAAAAAAAATAGAAAAAAAAGAAAGGGGGGTGGAAAGAGGAAAGAATAGCAAGAGACCAGAAAGAAACAGAGAGAAACCAAAGATCCACACAGGCAAGCAGTCAAACAGAGCTAAGGGGAGTCAATGATTCCCCTAGGGTCCACGTGGATCCTTCCTGCCTACTTGTGTTTATCAATCAATTTCCCCACAGGGTTCTATATACAGGTCCTGAAGCTGCTTTTAGATATTAAACTAAATTAAAAAGAATTCATTTTTCATTTGTTGAAGTGACCTTCTCACTTTTTTTTTTAATTTTTATTTTTTTAGTAAAATGTAGGTCCCAAAATAATTCCTCCTCTAGACCAACCCCCTTACGGAAGGGACGCTAGCTGGGCCCATGGAAATTAATCAAGCACTTCCCACTTTCTGGACTCCCCAGGTTAGCTGTAGCTCTGATGTTAGTCAGTGAAGAGTGTTAAAGACGGCCGATTCCACCCCGTCTGGAACCGAGCTTCAGCGTTACCCAGCTGATAAGTAAATCAGTTTGAGTGCAGATTCGCGTCTGCTCTCAGCCTGATGCTCCTTCAGGTCGGCTTATCTGCTCCCCAAATCTATGGGGCAGTGCAGGCAGCTAGATCGATGTCTAAAAATAAATAATGCCCTTCCCTGTCCTCAAACAGAACCCTCCTTCTTTTTGGAAGTGTCCCTTCCTCCTGGCTCTGCAGCGGCCCGGGTTTTATCCCTGGGCCACTAAGGAAATTAGCTTCATTCCCCGACCAGAATCCCCCCTCCGGTTCACCGGGTGCTGATTAGCTCATTTATTCTGTTCACACAAGGTCCAAGGGGCGCCAGGCAGCCAGATCCCCAGAAAATAAAACTTTTTCGTCCTGCTCGTGGCTCCAAATGGCTGTTTTATTTTATTTTATTTTTCCTCCCTAACCGCTGGGCTCAGTTGTCTGTGCCAACCACCACCGGCAGCCTTAAAACTCACGATTCTCTGCCGTTCCGTCCACGCTGTTGATCTGCGCAGATAGATGTCCCAAGCTTCTCATTCCACGCGTGCACAGCGCAGACCCCCAGGCAGGACCCCGTCTACAATCCACCTTGCTCTGGGAGCTTGCAGTGTGTGCCCTCCTACACTAATGCCATCTTGGCCCCTCCTCCCAGACATGATTTTTGTATCAGCTTCTCTTGGGTCCCTTATTTTTCCGAAAAAAAAAAATTTACGTAAAAAATTTTTTAATTTAGTTTCCTTTGCTAGATCCCATTTCAAAACCTGCAGAAAGAAGGCTGCAGGGTAATCAATTGATGACACTGGCAGCCTGAGAAGGTCCACAGGGGCCTAAGAGGGAACTCTGTTCTTCCTTAGTTTTTGTTTGACTGCTTGTTTGTGTGTTTGTTTGGGGATTTTTTTTTCTTGTTTTTCCTACCTTTCTTCCCCCGCCCCACTTTTTTTTTTTTTAATTAGGTGCTGCTGGCTTGTTTCGTGCTTGCTGTGCATCCTATTTCTTGATTTTCCCTTTTCTGTGTAAACTGATTTTTTCTACCAAGGCTCTCTTTTTCTTCCTTCCCATTTCTTGGTTCTGCTTGCTGTAGTTACTATTACATTCTTACATTCTTACAGAAAATTCTGAAGGCAGCAAGAGAAAAGAGAACCATCACATACAAGGGAAGCTCAATAAGATTAAGTGCTGATTTATTATCTGAAATCATGGAGGCAAGAAGGCAATAGTATGACAAAGCTAAGGTATTACAAGAAAAAAATCTTCCTGCTAAGAATTCTCTAAACAGTAAAGCTGGCATTCAAAAATGATTGATAGTTTAAAATATTCACAGATAAACAGAAATTAAGAGAGTATGCCTATAAGAAACCTGCCCTTCAAGAAATATTAAAGGGAGTTCTGCATGGTGAAAGAAAAAAAAATCAGAAGAGAGAGAGTTAGAGGAAAGTGTAAGAACAGCTCAAAACACAAAAAGAAAATAAAAACAACATGACATACATAAACCCACATAAAATATGGATAATGTTAGTAATTTCTTGAGAGTAATAACACTGAATATTAATGGACTAAAATCACCAGTCCAAAGACACAGATTGGCAGAATAGATAAGGAAATATGACCCATCTATATGCTATCTATAAGAAACCCACTTTAGATGCATTGATTCAAAGAGACTGAAAGTGAATGGGTGTAAAACAATCTTATAAGCAAACAATAATCAAAGAAGGGCAGGGGTAGCTATACTAATGTGAGACAAAATAGACTTTAAATGCCAAAATATTGTGACAAATATGGACACTATATATTAGTAAAAGGAGTAATCTTTCAAGAAGAAAGAACAATCATAAACATTTCTGCACCTAACCAATATGCCTCAAAATGCATGATGCAAATACTGGAAAAACTAAGTGGAGAAATACATGCCTCTACAATTATACTGTGGGACTTGAATACACCGTTATCACCATTAAACAGCACATCTCAATAGGGAATCAAAAAAGAAACAAAAACTCTGAATAATATATTAGAGGATCTGGACCAAATAGACATATACAGAAAACTACACCTAAATACAGCAAGATATACATTCTTCTTGAGTATCCAAGATAGACCTCATGCTAGGCCACAGAAAAATTCTCAATGAATTCAGAAAGATTGAAATTCTTACAAAGTAATTTCTCTGACCAAATATAATGAAGCTGGAAATCAATTATTGACAGAGAAACAGATTAGGCACAAAGATAGGGAAGTTAAACAAAACACTTTAGACAAACAGTGGGTCAAGGAAAAAATTTCAAAAACAAATCAGTAATTACATTGAAATGATGAAAATGACAACCCAATATATCCAAACCTATGGGATGCAGCAAAAGCTGTACTGAGGGGGAAATTCATAGCCATAAATGCATATATCATAAAAGAAGAAAGAGGTAAAATTGAAGACCTAACTTCACACCTGAATGAATTAATAAAGAACAAAAAGTTAACCCTAAAAGAAGTAGAAAGATGTAAAGAACAAAGATTAGAGAAGAACTAAAGGAAATATAAAACAAGAAAGCACTAGAAAAAAATAAACAAATCAAAACCTGGTTCTTCAAAATCTTTAAAAATTGACAAACCCATAGCTAGAGTAACAAAGAGAAATAGAGAAAAGATGCAAATATGCAAAATAAGAAATTAGGTAGTATATCACCACTGATGCCACAGAAATAAAGAGTATCATAAGAGGATACTTTGAAAAATTTACCTGCCAACAAGAAGGATAATTTAGAGGAAAAGGACAAATTCCTAGAAACACACAAGCAGCCTACATTGATTAAAGAAGAAATTGATGAACTCAACAAAACAATTATAAATAAATGTATAGAGTCAGTCATCAAATCCCCTGAAATAAGAAGATCCCAGGACCAGATGGTTCACAGGTGAATTCTGCCAAACATTCCAGAAAGAACTAACACCAATCCTGTTTAATTTCTTTCAAAAAATAAATGTAGAAGGAATAATGCCTAACTCATTCTATGATGCCAACATTACCCTAATGCCAAAACCAACCTAAGATGCCAAAAGAAAGGAAAATTTCAGATCAATCTCTCTAATGTACCAGGATGGTAAAATCCTCAATAAAATACTTGCTAATTGTATTCAACAACACATCAAATGAATTATACACCATGACCAAGTGGGTTTCAGCTCAGGTATATAAGTATGGTTCAACAAAAGAAAACCAAAAGAAAATAATCACATGATCATCTCAATAGATACAGGAAAAGCATTCAACAAAATACAGCAAACTTTTCTGATAAAAACACTGCAAAAGATAGGAATAGAGGAACCTTTCTGAACATGATTAATGGCATATATGAAAAACCCACAGCCTACCTCACATACAATGGTGAAATCCTAAAAATTTTCCCTTTAAGATTGGGAAAAAGACAAGGGTGTCCACTATCACTGCTCCTATTTAACTTTGTCTTAGAAGTACTTGCTAGAACACTGAATCAAGAAAAAGATATAAAAGGCATACAAATTGGAAAGAAAGAAGTAAAAATTTCACTATTTGCAGATGACATGATCCTATACGTAGAAAACCCGAAGAAATCTACAACAAAGCTTCTAGAACTTATAAATGAGTTCACTAAAATCATAGGTTATAGGATCAATGCGAAAAAAATGAGCAGCATTTCTGTAAACCAATAATGAACAATTTGAGGTGTTAATCAAGAAAAAAATACCATTTACAATAGTAACTAAAAAAATAATATACCTAGGAATAAATCTATCTAAAGATATAAATGACTTATACAGAGAAAAGTGCACAGCACTGTTAAAGGAAATCAAAGAATATTTAAATAAATGGAAGAATATTCCCTGCTCATGGTTAAGAAAACTAAATATCATAAAGATATCTATCCTACCCAAACTAATCTACAGATTTAATGCACTCCCAATAAAAATCAACACAGCATTTTTCACTTATTTGAAAAAACTAACTATGAAATTTATTTGGAAGGAGAAGAGGCCCCAAATAGCCAAAGACATATTGAAAAAGAAAAATGAAATCAGAGGATTCACAATACCAGACTTTAAAACATACTACAAAGCTATAGTGTTCAAAAGTGCATGGTATTGGCACAAGGATAGCCATACCAACCAATGGAATCTCATTGAGTGTTCTGATATACATCTTCTCATATACAGTTATCTGATATTCAACAAGTCCTACAAGCCCACTCAGTTGGGAGAGAATGGCCTCTTTAACAAACGGTGTTTGGAGAAATGGATATCCATATCCAAAAGAATGAGAGAGAAAAAAAAATAAGAGAGGAACACCATCTCACATCTTATACAAAAATCAACTCAAGATGAATCAAAGATCGAAACATTAGAGCCAAGACCACAAAGACATTGGAAGATAATGTAGGAAAATATCAACAGGACATAGTAATAGGAAATCACTTCAGGAACTTCACACCCAAAGCATGAAGAGTGAAAGAAAAAAAATAGATAAATGGGACCTCCTCAAAATTAAAAATGTTTGCACTTCAAAAGAGTTTGTCAAAAAAGTGAAAAGGCAGTCTACCCAATGGGAGAAAATATTTGGTATCCATCTATCTGACAGGAGCCTAATATCCAGCATATATAAAGAAATCCTACTTCTGGAAAACAAAGAAAAACAACCCATTTTAAAAATGGGCAAGTGATTTGAACAGACACTTCCTCAACAAATGGCTGAAAAGCACACGAAGAGATGCTCAACATCACTAGCTATTAGGGAAATGCAAACCAAAACTACAATGAGATACCTTCTTACACTCATTAGACTGATGGCCATTAAAAAAAACAGAGGAATAAATATGTTGGAGAGGATGTGGAGGAATAGGAAAGTTCATCCATTGCTGGTGGGAATGTAGAATGGCCCAGACATTGTGGAGGACAGTTTGGCAGTTCCTCAAATAACTAACTATAGATCTACCATGTGACCCAGCAATTCCAATGCTAAGTATATACTCAGAAGAACTGAAAGGAAGGACATGAACACATATACACACACCAATGTTCATAGCAGCATTATTCACTGCTGCCAAAAGCTGGAATCACCCTAAATGTCCATGAACAGATGAATGGATAAACAAAATGTGATATATGCATATAATGGAATATTACTCTGCTGTAAGGTGGAATAGAGTGCTAACCCATGGGATAAAATGGATGAATCTTGAGGGCTTTGTTGAGTGAATCAAGCCAGGCATTGAAGGACAAATATTACATGACCTCTAATATGAATTAAGGAAACCTAGCCAACTCAGGGAACTAGAGCATGGAAGATGGGTTTACAGGAAATAGGAAGGGAGAAGAAGGTTGTGAGCCAACGACCATATGGGCAAAATCTATGATAACACAGTGAGTAGTGTGCAGTGAAGAGATAAGACAGGGGTTTAGGGATAATATTGAGTTGTGTTGTGCAAGGTTGACAGGGAAGTAGGGTGAGGAGGATGGGTTGGATGGTCCATGGAACTGGGGAAGGTTTTTAGGAGGGCACTGGTTAACACGGGATTGATGGGTACATGTTGAGAAAACTCTTATGGCAATATGACAAGAAAGGGATTCTGGTTTAGGGTGTTGAATTGGGGGACACTTGGAACAGTACACACCTGGGACAGTCCTCCAGAGGATCATTTTTTCACAGTGCGCTGTATCAGTGTTGGGAGACTCCAATAATGAGTGGAAAGGAGTTGTACTCCCATGCTGGGGAGGCCCAATATGTTCTCAAACAAAATGGGAGTGTCTCTCGAGATATGAGCAGTTCCTAATAGGGGAAGACAAACTAATATATCCAGCCCTCAACATTGTTACAAGTATCTAAGAATCTTGTCCTTCAAGGATTGAAGCCTGGTGGCCACTGTGGGCCCTGAGAGAAGGGAAGGAATAGAATAGATTCAAGAGAGGGTATTTAGGGGGCAATGGAATTGTTCTGCATGATCTTGCAATGACGGAAACATGCCATGTTAAATTTCATCAAAAAATTATAAAAGTGTGATGTAAAGTGTAAACCATAATGTAAACAATTGACCATGTTTGGTAGCTATATCTCAATATTTATACATCAATTGTAACAAATGTACCATCCACATGTAAAAAGATTATTAATATAGAATGGGGAAAAGGGGGAGAATATTGGGTATATGGGAGTCTCCTTTATTCTGTATGTAAATTTACTGTGACCTAAAACTTCTTTGAAGACAATATTTAAAAAAAGGAAGACACTGGGGAAGAAATGGAATAAAATGCCACTGTACATACAGAACAATTGCTATTAAAGTGATGAAAGGCAAAACATCAAGATAATTATTTATTTTTATTCTTTTATTTTTAAAATATTTTTCATTTTTCTAATGCCCCAATTTTAAACTTTATTTTAGTTTTAATCTCTCTAAATTATTATGTATTTTATTTCTTATGTTTAAATCTATCATTATTATTTCATTTTCTTATTAATCAAATTTGACAATATTCTTGGCTTCACTTTTTAAAATGTTTTTTTTTTTTAAATCACAGAAAGATTATAACTATGGTAGGGGAGGATCAATGGGGTGGGGTGTCAGGGATGTGGGATACATAAAGGAAGTTTACCTGGGCATACATATAAGGTATATAAATATGTTCAAAAGTTCATAGGGCATTGCCATAGTGGTAGAGAATCACACAACTGATAACTTACTGAATTCCCATTCTGGGGAGCTCTGCCACATTATCTAATGGAACAGCATCAATCCCCCAAGTACAGGGGCAATAACTAGTGAAGAAAGATGGTCAATTGATAGGCCTTTGATCTTGATGACTATGCTTATGAGCCTTTTGCTCTTGAATTTACAATAGGGTTGTAGAGTGCCTGAGTTACTTCCTGGGAGCTTCCTTTTTGCTCAAATGTGGCCTTTCTCTAAGCCAAACTCAGCATATAAATGCATTATTTTCCCAACAGCAAGGGACATGACTCCTGGTGATGAGCTTCTCTGGCATTGAGGGATTACTACCAAGCACTGGCTGGTGATACAACTGGAAAAAGACCTTGAATAAAAGGGGGGGTGGTGGAATAAAGACAAATCAATGTATATGGCTAAGAGACTTCAAAGTGAGTCAGGAGGTCATTCCAGAGGTAACCCTTATGCACATCTCAGCAGGATCTCATAGATGACCAAGGTAGATACTACCACAAATAGTGGGGCTCCTGAAGTCTCTGGACACACCCAGGTCCTATGGTCATGACAGATAGCTCCAGAGTTTGATGCCTTGCCAATGGCCCTACTTAGGAGTTTGTGCTCCCAAGTGTAACAGAGTTGGACTCAGTTGTGACATCTCTACACATGCCTCTTCTGTCCCTTTTATTTGAACCTATAGTTAGTGCTGGAGTTGGTAGGTGTACATCCAAGAGACTTTAATCTCAGGACTATCCATGTGCCAGTTGGACCCTGAGACTCAATAGAGTTGCTACACCTACTGTCCAGTTCATTGGAATTATCCAGGAAAACTAACAAGGAGGTGAGTATGGACAACCACCACACAAAAGAACCGAGAGAGTCCCATCCATCAGCCATATGGGATTGAAGACCCCTCTTAAATATGGGAACATTTTCAGGACTTGGAATTGACCTGAGTGACATTGAAATGTCAGATACAGGCCATTATTTATCTTGCCATAACCTATAGAATTGCATAAGTGAGAATGTAAATTACAATGTAAACTATAAGCCATGCTTAGTGGCAGTGCTCCAAAATGTGTTCATCAATTGCAATGAATGTACCACACTAATGAAAGAAGTTGTTAATGTGGGTAAAAGTGGTAGCTGTGGGGAGTGGTTATTTATATTTTTCTCTCCCCCCTCATTGCTTTTGTCCTCAATGTCTGCTCTCTTTATGTTCTTCTGTGTCTGCTTGTTTTCTCTTTAGGCAGCACTCATAATTGATCCTGTGTCCTTCCAGAGTGGGAGAGAGGCTGCTCAATCTCTTGCACCACTTCAGCTCCATAGTGTGCTGCATCACTTATTGTCTCTCCTCTTTGTCTATTTTTGTTGCATCATCTTGCTGTGCCAACTCTCCACATGGGCTAGCACTCCATGGAGGCCAGCACTCCTGCACAGGTCAGATTTCCTGTGTGGGCCAGCACTTTGCCTGGGCCAGCTCTCTGCTCAGGCAAGCTTACCAAGTGGGCCACCTTGCTTTTCACCAGGAGGCTACAGGAATTAAACTCTGGACCTTCTATATGGTACACAGGAATGCAATCACTTGAGGCACATCTGCTTTCCCCTTATATTTTTTTATGAAACATTTTAAGTAATCTAAGGATCTTTTAAAAATAAATAAAATATATTTAAAAAAATATATGGGATACAGTGAAGGCAGTCTTGAGAGGGAAATTTATAGCCCTAAATTTTTATATTAAAAAAGAAGTAAGAGCTATACTCAAAGATTTAAATGAATAACTAGAGAAACTAGAAAAAGAACAGCAAACCAAACCCAAAGCAATCAGAAAGAAAGAATAATACAGATTAGAACAGAAACAAAGGACATTGAGAACAAAAAACAATAGAGATAATCAACAAAACCAAAGGATGGTTCTTTGAGAAGATCAATAGAATTAGATACACCTTAGCTAGACTAACAGATAAAAAGAGACAAGATTCAAATAAATACAATCACAAATGAAAGGGGGAAGTTACAAATGACCCCACAGGAAAAAAAAAATCATAAATGGATATTATAAGAAACTGTATGACAACAAACTAGACAACCTAGATGATATGGACAAATTCCTAGAAATGCACAACCAACCTACACTGATTTTACAAGAAATCCAAGAACTTAACAAACCAATCACTTTTAAGGAGATGGAATCTGTCATCAAAAAGCTCCCAGCAAAGAAAAGTCCAGGACCAGATGGTTTCACAGTTGAATTCTACCAAGCATTTAGAAAAGAATTAACACCAATCCTGTTTAAACTCTTCCAAAAAATTGAAGAGAAGTGAAAATTACCCAACACATTTTACAGAGCCAACGCCACCCAATACCAAAGCCAGATAAAGATATTACAAGAAAAGAAATTTACAGGCCAATCTTTCTGATGAATATAGATGCAAAAATTCTCAACAAAATACTTGCAAATAGAATCCAATGGCATATCAAGAGACTTAGACTTCATAACCAAGTGGGATTTATTCCTTGTCTGCAAGGCTGGTTCAACATAGGAAAATCAATAAATGTAATACACCACATTAACAAATTGAAGGGAAAAAAAACACATGATAATCTTAATTGATGCAGAAAAGTCATTCAACAAAATACAGCATCCTTTTTAAAATAAAAACTCTTTAAAATATAGGAATAGAAGAGAAATTCCTCAATATGATAAAAGGCATATATGAAAAACCCACAGCCAAAATCATACTTAATGGAGAAAGGCTGGATGCTTTCCCTCTAAGATCAGAAACAAGGAAGTAAAGGAAGTAAAACTCTCACTGTTTGCAGATGACATGATCCTGTCCTTTGAAAATCCTGAAGTATCCACAACAAATCTACTTGAGGTAATAAATTACTTCAGCAAAGTGGCAGGACACAAGATCAACAAGGAAAAATCAGTAATGTTTTTGTATACTAGGACTGAACAATCTGAGGAGGAAATCAGGGGGGAAATTCCATTTTCAATAGCAACAAAAAAAACTCAAATACCCAAGAATCAATTTAACCAAAGAAGTACAGGACCTATATGCAGAAAACTGCAAAACAATGCTAAAAGAAATTTTTAAAAGCCTAAACAACTGCAAAAACATTCTGTGTCCTTGGATTGGAAGAGTAAATATCATGAACATGTCAATCTTACCGAAACTGATTCATAGACTCAATGCAATGCCAATCAAAATCCCAACAGTTTAATTCAAATAATTATAAAAGACAATTAATAAATCCATTTGGAAAGGAAAGTGCACCTGAATAGCCAAAAGCACTCTAAAAAGAAGAGCAACATGGGAGGAATTTCACTGCCTGACCTTGAAACATATTACAAAGCTATAGTGGTCAAAACAGCATGGCACTGGCATAAAGATAGATACGTTGATCAGTGGAATAGAATTGAGAACCCATAAATAAACAATTGCCTATACAGTCAACTGGTTTTTGACAAATATATCAATATTAATGGGACAAAACAGTCTCTTCAGCAAATGGTGCAGGGAAAGCTGTATATCTATAACCAAAAGAATGAAAGAGGACCCCATCTCACTCCCTGTACAAGAATCAACTCAAAATGGATCAAAGACCTAAATATAAAAGCTAGAACCATTAAACTACTAGAAGAAAATATAGGGAAACATCTCCAAGACATTGTAGTATGTGGTGGTTTCTTGGACCTTCCACCCTAAGCATGTGCATCAAAAGAAAAAGTAGATAAATGGGACTGCTTCAAAATTAAACAATTTTGCACCTCACAGACCTTTGTCAAAAGGATGAAAAGACCACCAAGTCAATAGGAGAAGATATTTGGAAATTACATATCTGATAAGGGTTTAATATCCAGATATATAAAGAGATGTTACAACTCAACAATAAAAAGACAAATGACTCAATTAAAAAATGGGCAAACACTTGAATAGACATTTGTCCAAAGAAGAAATACAAATGACAACAAACAAACACATGAAATGCTCAACATCACTAACGATTAGGGAAATGCAAATCAAAACTATAATGAGATATCATTTCACACCTATCAGAATGGCCACTATTAAAAAGACAGAAAACTAAAAATGTTGTAGAGGGTGTGGAGAAATAAGAACACTTCTTCACTGTTGGTAGTAATATAGAATATTACAGCCACTGTGGGGGATTGTTTGGTAGTTCCTAAGAAATTGAATATACACTTCCATATGACCCTGCAATACCACCATTTTGTATATACCCAGAAGAACTGAAAGCCATGACACAAACAGACATCTGAGAACTGATATTCATAGTTACATTATTCATGATTGCCAGAAGTTGGAAACAACCCAGGTGTCCATCAACAGACGAATGGATAAAAAAACTGTGGTCTTTTCACTCATTGGATTATTATGCAGCTGTAAGAGGAATTGAAGTTGTAAAGCATATGACAACATGAATGAACCTGGAGGACATTATGTTGAGCAAAGCAAGCCAGAGACACAAAAGGACAAATACTGTATGATTGCATTACTATGAACCAAATACATTGTACAACATATTGTATGATCAAAAAAATTTATAGGTATCCAGTACATTTAATTGAGAAATGTATGTTTTTATTCAACTCTGTTTTCATTTTGGTTTTTAATTGTTTATATTTTCAATTATTAAATGTGCAAAATAAAGTAAAAAAAAGGTAAAAGAAAGAAGGATAGAGTTCACTGGCCATGCTTGACATCTTTTGGAGCCCAATGACTCCCAATACAGAGAGCCTCAATGTTGGGGAAGAAATGCTTCCTTTTAATTGAAAGCCTAAATATCACCAGGCCATCCCAGGAAGAAGTTCCGTATGACTACTGTTACAAAATGTTGTGATCTGTTTCTGAGGATTATTTCTTTTCACCCCAACTGAGTTTAATGTCACAATGGGCAACAACACTATTTCAGGACAAGACAAATTAGCCCAATATACAATAACTTGTACCTACAGAGCCACCCTGGAGAATCTAATATGTTGAGGAAGTCAGAGACACACCAGAAGCCATCTCCCAGCCCTTTCATACTCCCACTTCTATTGTTTGCATGTGCCTCAGTATGTTTCCATTCCATGGCCTGGTGCATATGTTAGGTCTAATGGAAAAACCTGGACATCCCTTAAACCCAGAAACTGGAAACATGTAGCTCCAATTGCTTATCAGGGTGAGAACTCTTATTGGCAGTGCCCCACATGCTCTGGTGCATAAATACCGAACATTCAAATAGCACAAGTCTCTCCTCTCCAATGAGAAGCATTTGGAGCTGCCAACTTCCAACACTGGCTCAAGCAATTGGCCTCCCTGGGAGGTTGGCCATGATGGAGTCATTTTCCTGCTCTTTTGGACACTTTGTTCTGTGCAAGGAATAAAGTGTTCATTTACTAAAAGTTGTTGTGCCTGAGCTGTCTTCTCATGATGCACCACAGAGCAATTTTCTCCACAGATTTTGGTCCTGTAAGCAGAGTGTGTGGGGAAGTATGCAATGGAGTGGGTTGATTTTTTGGCCATTCTTTTAATCACTTTTGCATTCTTTGTGTACAGGAGCATTTTGGATAAAACAGAACTGATGTCCTTGTAGGCCAAACTGAAGGTTAACCCCTACTCTACCAGAGTGAGTGGAGGTAATGACCCACAGGTGGGGGACCTAGGGCATGCTGTTTCCATCCAATGGAGAAAGGGTGGCAATAAATGGGACTTTGATAACCTCCCTATGAATTCTAGAGAGTTGGTCTGATCTTTACACAGAGAGATCAATGAGATTGGAGCTTCCACTACCCGGGATACATAGAGACGATCTCCAGTTGAGAACTTTGGGAAAAATATAAACTAGAAGGAGGGCCACAGGCTCAAAAGAGACAATCTTCCTCTTCCAGATCCCCTCCTCTTAGTTGCCAAATCTGGGTAGTAGAGGAGGGAGAACAAGTTGGAGAGCTCCTACCTCCACTTTCAACTGTGAGTGAAAAGTCTGGTCCCTAGGAGGCATCTCTTAACCAAGACATGACCAAATTGAAAATAGCTGAGGATTGTGGACAAGAACCATGACCATCCTCCAAGATCCTAGTCCATATGCCCTGGTACATATAGAATTTAGGAGCATTGGACAAAACTTTGTGGCATTGTTGACTACAGGCACCCAAGTCAATGTCATTCCAATAGATGCAGAGGGGAGGTTTTGGGCTTTACACAAGGGTATGGTAATTGGAGTTTACTGCTATCCTATTCATTGTTTCCTTTGGCATTTGGCCACCTCTATAGTCATGCTTTCTGCCATAGAATACATGTAGTAACCAATATCATGCACCACTGCACATCCCAAGCATGACAAGTATAAACTCACCAATGCCAACAAATTTGTGCTATCATGGTTGGGGAGAATTAGACTCAGCACCTCCTTGCATTGTCCATCAGTGGCAATACTGCTTTCCTGATGGAGAAAAGGAACTTCTTTTAGCAGCTGTCCTCTGTTTCCCCATCTCAACTTATAATAGACTAGTGTGGCCAATGGAAAAGGCAAGTGGAGCATGGTAACTAATTGCAGACTATTGACATTTAAATGCAGAAGTGCTACCTTTGGTACCTGTAATCCCATACATTGTGACATGCTTGTCACAAATATTGGCTTCCCCCGATATTTGACATGCAGTTTTGATCTGGTGAATGCCTTTTTTTCCTTCCCACTCTGATAGGAGGACCAGAATCAATTTTCTCTCCAGTGCAAGCTGTACAGTCATTGAACTGCCACATGAGTATTTAAAATCAATCACTATCTGCCATCAATTGGTTGGGCATGATTTGAGTTGCCCTGCCCAGAGAACTCAAAGTGTTCCATTATACTGATGATTTCATGTTGGTGGACCAGTGCAAGGAACAAACTGCTCAGGGACTGCATGCATTGATAACTGTGATTTAGCAATTTGGTTGGGCCATAAATTCTAACAAGATACAAGGCCCAGCTCAAAAGGTCAATTTCTTTGATAGTATATAAGCTCAATCCAACACTGGACCCTTGAGGCAGTACAGGAGAAATTATTGTCCTTCAAGTCACCCACCATCAAAGAAGAAGCCCAGTGGTTTACTAAGCTATATGCATTTTGGTGTCAACATATTCCACAACTTCACAGCCTCCTGGCACCTCTATATTGGGTCATATGGAAAGAAGAGCTATGTGATTTTAGGCCACAAAGTTCCAAGTGAAACCCAGAACTAGTCCTTCAAAAAGCAACTTCTGATATGCTATTTGGGCCTTGGTGGAAATGGAAAGGGTCAGGATTACCAAGAGCTCTCAGATCCTCCTGAGTCTAGAAATCCCCATCAGATCCTGAGTCCTAGGTAATCAGAATACTTATCCAGGATGTGCTCAATGACAAAGTATCATCAAATCTAAGTAGTAAATTAAAAACTGTGCTTGCCTGGGCCTCCAAAGAATGAAATGCTTGCATGGAGGGGTGGCAGAAGTGTCCCTCAACAATGATTGTGTTGCAATATGAAATGAAATCCTTCCCATCCTTGCATTGGAATACAGAGGTCTCCAATTCAAGGATGCCAACCAGGTGCTGTTTCACTGATGGATAAGCCAAGCTGAAGCCATCTGGCATCCTTTGGGGAGTAGCTGCTGTTTACCTAGCCTCAAAATGACAATAAGCCACCTATATCACTGGGGAAAATTACCTACTGTGCTGAACTATGAGTGATCTGCTTAACCCTGGAACACTTGGAACAAAGCATCCTAGCACCCATTGTAACTGTTTGCTCCCTCATAGTGGGAACCATAAACAGTATCATGTCAGGAACATGTACAGAACATGATTGGGGAATCAAAAGTTCCCAGATATGGCAGTATGGCTTATGGAAACAACTGACATTGTGGAAAGACACAATCTGTATTACTCATGTTTATGTCAAGGGCAAGGGATATATCATGATAGACATCTATGGAATGACATAGTCAATGAAGGATGCATCAAGATATTTTGCACATCCAATGAGGCTCAAGATCCCAGTGAGAGAGAGACTGAGGATGATCCTTACTTGTAGGATGATAACAATGAACTCACCCATGGTGACATCCTTGAAATAACTGAATTTCCCATAACTGCTTCTGCTGCTGGGTGGATCCATCACTGAATTAGATATGAAAATTCTGACACCATGGAATTACAGTCCCAGGAACATAGAGTACCTCTGTATTAGTCAGCCAAAGGGATGCTGATTCAAAATACCAGAAATCTGTTGGCTTTTATAAAGGGCATTTACTTGGGGTAGAATCTTACACTTACCTGGCCATAAAGTAAAAGTTACTTCCCTCACCAAAGTCTGTTGCCATGTGTTGGAGTAAGATGGATGCCATCATCTGCAAGGGTTCAGGCTTTCTCTTCCTCTTAAGGTTCCATGGTCCCAGATTCTTCCACTGTCAGCTGTAGGCTGGGATAAGTCTCTTCTCTCTCCCAGGACTCCTTCCTCTCCAGGCTTACCTGCTCTACTCTCTCCACAAGGCCAGGTGTAAACTATCAGACGAATGGCTCATCTCTCTTCTTGGGGCCTCTGCCAAGTCTAATAGAGCCTTCTCTCTTTCCTCATGTATCTGCTTCTCTGTGCATTTTCTTCCTGGTGCTCCAGCATTAAAAGTCCCACTAAATCCTCTGCCATGTCAATTTCTCAAAATCCTACTGACATGGACCAATCAAAGCCCTGATCATAATTTAATAATACACAGAGGAACAGACCAGTTTACAAACATAATACAATATATCTTTTTGGATTTCATAAATAATACCAAACTACTACAACCTCTCTCATCAAATTTCTTGTATATATAAATTGAAGTTTATTTTAACTTTGGACATAGTGACCTTAGTAAAGTTACTAATTACTTCTAAATATTTTTCCTAACTTAATAGTAGTTTCTGATATCTAATCATGTCATATTCAATCAAAAACAATTTTCTTTCTCATGTCTTCTGATTTTTCTTTCCACTCTTTGACATTATAATAACTCCACCATAATATCAATATATAACTGAAGTGATGAGAGATATCCTTTTCTTGGTCTCAATATAGGGTAAAGCATTCAGTCTTTCAATATTAAATAAAATATGAAGTGTAGTGGTGAGAACAGAAATACTTCTAATGGTCCCAATTTTAGTAGGAAAGCATTCTGCAGTCTTTTAAAATTATGTATGAAATTAGCTGAAAGGTTTTTATAGAGAGATAATCCAGATTATAAATTTCCCAAAATTAAGATCAAGGAGTGCATTTCCACATCTGGATCATCATAATGGCATTGCCTATGGGTCTAGTAGATTTTTGAATACATTACTTTTCTTATTATGAACAAGATTTTTGTGGTGTGTTCTGGCTGATACTCCCTAATGGGCCATTAGCAAGCGGCAAAGGGGGAAATTTGGACTTCTGATTGGCTCAGTGAATCACTATCTGCAGGACTTTCTCACCCCCAGGGGCCTCACTAATAAAACAAAAGAAGGCACAGACAGGCTTTTTAATTAAAAAACCTAGACTCAACAATCTTCATAGGGTGTCATTTAGCAATATTTGCCTCTTTGTCTCCTGGCTGGCTTGCCAAATATGTTAGTGGAATGTTCTGGTTTCTGGGGTTCTAGGATCTTGGCAATGTCACATAAAAATTTTTAACTACACACCATACAGTAGGCAAGAGATAAAGAGTTTATTAAGAAATAAGAAAACTAGAAATAAGTACACAACCCAAGACATATGTGTGGTTGTGCTGCAGGGTGAGATGCACACATGGGGCCCCAGGATAGGCCTTTTTAAAGCCTTTCCTCCTTTCCTTTCTTAATGTTGTGGAAGGGGCCCCAGCTGTTTGCTTTTCTGTTTGGTTGCCCTTCCTGTTAGCTTTCAGTGGGCCAGCAGGGAGTCCTGTTGTTTAGAGTTATCTGGGGCTTTCCTTTGACCCTAGAAAGAGCTCCAAATGGAACTTCATGGCCAGGGTCTAGGTGGGATCTTTCTGGTTTGTTTTGCATAGCAAGTGGTTTCCAGGAAGGGTCTCATGGCCATGATCTCTGCTGGGTCCCAGCTGCCTTCCCTCTTTCCCTATACTAACCTGTCTCACACGTGTTCTCCATTCCCTGTGGACAAGACCCAATCACCTATGCCTTAGGCCACCTTGGGCACATTCTAGGCCATTGCTCTCAAGAAATCATCTGACACTTCCAGCAACTCTGGGGTCCCTGTACAAATGAAGGAGAAAGAACAAACAACCCAGTAAACAGACAGACACAAAGACACATACCAGGCCCCAACAGTCATCTCATACAAGCTGGCAAGAGTTGGATAATAAGAGACCACAACAGTCTCTTGCCAGTGACTTCCACACATCCTGAAGCAACCTTGGCTGATTCCAGGCCCCAGGCTAGTGCCTTCCTCTCTGGGTCCCTCCCAAGCATTAGCCCTGGCTCACCAGTCCTTCTTCATCAGCAACTCTCTTCTTTGCCTTACGATTCACTGGGCTCTGCTTACCCTGTGCTAGATGCAAATGCTCAAAATATTACTTTGTTTTTGGCACTGAACAAGTTAAACATAAAAAATCTTGATGCAGATCTCTTTGCCTTTATTTTGCTTGATATTCATAGAGTACCTTGGATTTGTGTATTCAAGCCCACAACAGATTTGGGAAGTTTTCTGTCATTGTTTCTTTAAGCACTTTTTTCTGGCCATTTATCAGTCTCTGCTCCTTCTGGGATTCCTATTTTACATATATTGACATACTTTATGGTGTTCCACATGTTATTCAGACTCTGTTAATTTTTTTCCATTCTTTTTTCTTCTGCTCTGTATCCTGAACAATTTCAATTGCTTTTTCTTTGAGTTTACTGATACTTTCTTCAGCCCCCTACAATCTGCTTTTGAAATACAATCTACTTTTGAATTATTCAATTTAGTTATTGTACTGTTGAATTCCCAATTTTCCATTTGGCTCTTTGTAATTTCTACCTTAGCATTGAAAATTTCATTTTGTTTTTTTTTTTAATTTCTTTTAGTTTTTCTACAAATTTTCCATTAGTTCATTGATCCTATTTATATGAGTTGTTCTAAGATCTTTAACTAGTAATTCAAGAGAATATACTGCATTGGTGATATTTTTCCATTAAAGTTTTTTTCTCCTCTGACTATGCCATACTTTCCTGTCTTTTTGTATATTTTATATATTTGAGTTGAAAGCTGAACATTTTGAATATTATGCTATGTTGGTCACTCTGGAAATCTATTTCTCCCAGTCTTCAGTCCACAGTCTAAGTACAAGGAAATAAAGCAAGGAAAAAAGAGTACGAGATAGGAGGACAAAGAGAAAAGACAATATCCTGACAATCATAAAAACACCAACACAAAAATGAAAAAACTAGGAAGTGCACTGTCTCCACAAGTCCCTTGTTATGTGCTGGTTGAAAGACAAAAGCTGTGCTTGAAGGCCAAAACCTAGACCAGTGTCTCTGTCCATTCCTCAGGGATCTGACACAACCAAAACTGTAAAGCAAAGAAAGACAAACACCAGATAAAATATAAAGTAAAGAGAAAGAGGTGCACATATTCTTTATGTCCATGTAGATGCTTGTGTAAGGTCAGAAAATGCTGCTTCTGTGAGAAACTGAGGCTCGCATCTGCACTGGGCATGCAGGGTTCTTCATGAATAAAAAAGCACAAGAAAGAGAATGTAGAAACTCAGCGAAGAAAAAGTGAGCTTGGTCTTTAAGCCCTGGAAAATGACTGAAGCACCTGTTGCTGATAGGGCTGAAACAAAGATCAGATTCTATACAATTCCAGACCAGGAATTGTCCACACAGAGAAGGAAAAAATGCACTAGTCTTTATGTATAGGTAGATATTGGTGGGAGCCTTTCAGTACCAATACCCAGAGGGCTGAAATTGAGGCCAACTTCCACAAGCTGGTCCCTTCCAGATCCACTAATATGAACTTTGAGAGAATGAGACTTCCTCTGACAGTGCTGAACTACCTGGCTGCTCCTGTGTGCTTGACTGTTCTGCAGCAGCAATAGCCATTTTTGCAACTGCTGCTGCAGGGCTGGGCAATGGGGGCTGGTCAGTAGCTCCTACTTTCACTTACAAAATCTCAACTATGGAGTCTCTCACTTCTTCTCGCACTCCTGCCATTCTGGTCCAGGGCTACCACCTAGTTTATTTCAGCCTCTTTTCTTAGCTCTCATTTTTCTAGAGAAGGGAGATCTTTGTAAAACTTCCTGTTCTGCTATTCTGTGCCTGGCAACCATGAGATAAAAAGCTGAGCTGCAGAGCAAAAAAAATACATTTATTTTGGGGTTTTAGAATTGCAATTTGAGGAACAAACATTCAGGTAACTACCTAAATCATGTCCTGTCTTGGCATTTCCAAGAAAGGATTTTTAAAAAGAAAGAAGGTTTCAAAAGTTGTTTGTGGTTGGTGGATATTTGGAGTTCTCTAAATGTCCATCAGTTTAATAGGTGGCTGAGTTCTTTATCTTGTGGCTTGCTTGTGGTGTCTAGATGTCCTTGGGATTTTGAGGAATATTGTTGTTTGAGGCTTTGCACACATTGGAAGTTTGTGATATCTAGCTGATATTTGTCTAAGAGTAATATCCAGAATGACCACTGACTCCATTTTAATCTCTTACCCATAATAACTCTACTTTGTTTTATTTCTTTTTACAAACCCAAACTGTAACTAATCTAAATTTTCAACAGGAGAATGGCTAAATGAATCATTATCTATTCATAAATGGAATAGTCCTCAGCATTATAACAGGATAAATAGCTAATTCATACAATGCAGATGAACATCACAGACAACATATGTGTGAAAGAAACCAGAGCCCAGTCTACCTTATGTAACACTTCTCAACATGGTGTTCAAGAACAGCTAAAATTGACATGTGGTGAGGGAAATCAGAATAATGTTTGCATGTAAGAGATAGGGTCAAATGGGAGAGGGACAAGGGAGATTTATGGGGTGATAGAAATAATTTAGATTTTGAGTTGGGTGTTGGTTACATGTATGTGTGCATTTCCCAAAACTTGAATTGTAATCTTAAGAGTGATGCTTTTCAATGTATGTAATTTTCACCTCAATTAAAAGGATTTTAAGGAGTTAAACTGTGCAGCAGAAACCCTTCTATTGTGGCCCCTGGTAGAGTGATTGCCACCCACCAGAAATTCAAAGGAGATGGAACTGAGCAATGAACCAATCATCCCTCTGCTATACATAGTGTAGAGATGTTATCTTTCCCTGACATCCATGGAGTCCAGATGTAGAGTACAGTAAAACTCACACATGGTACATGCAGAATCATGATTATATACTAAACTAACACACTGTTCAGCCAAGCAACCCCAACCTCCTTCTTGGCATATACAGTTAGGAAGCTAGATCTGGAGGATCAGGATGGAAGTAAAAATTTTCACACTCTTTGGAAGTTGGGGACACACTGTTCTCTCTGAGCCACTCCCCACTTGCCTTGTCAGTTTGGTTATTCCAGACCACCAAGAGAGGTGCCTCATGAGCCTACCTCCTCTGCAAGGACCCCCAACACACATACTTTGGATATCTGAGACAATACATCTGCTGACCCCATTGTTTCCTCACTTTCTCTGCTCCTTCATTCTTACTTTTTCTGGCATGGGTGGTCTCTAGTGAGACACCATGGTGGAAGAATTGCTGCTCATCTGCCAGCATCCGGGATAAATTTCCAGTTGCTGTTCCTGTTTCTGTCCCTGCAGAAATGGGCATCATCTCTGCAAGATCTGCCTGGATATTGGACCTCCTTTAATTCATGCTTATTAGACAGAGAGCTGCCTTGGAGGGCCAAGTCCTCTGGAGGTGAACAGGCTCAGAGATCCACCCCAAAAAGCAAAGATGTCAAATACTAAACAATTAACTACAGTTAAAGGGTATCTCTCTGCAAAGGCTGTATGGGAGTGTTACTGTAAGCACAGCTCATTTTCAAAAGAAGGACCGCCTGATCCAGTGCTACAAAAGACAAACATGTTTCTCAGTGAGAAGGTGATTTATTGCAAGTGCACAAGCAAGGAATTGGGGGAATGTTCCCAAAAGCAGTTCAAAGTGAAAATGGGAGCTAGCATTTTCATAGGCAAAAAGAGAAAATGTGTAGGTGAGAAGAAAAACATGGGGAAAAAACAAATGATGATATGATGCCCAGGGTATTGTAAGGAGGGTACATGGAATTTGTCAGTACTGCATTGTTTTAAGCATGTTCAATTGTCCTTGATTTCAGTGTTTTCATTATTACCATATGGCTCATTTCAAATACATAATAGTATGCAATATTGGAATATTGTAGCTCATAGGGAATGTTTTTCAGAAATATGTGCTTTCTTTAGTTTACTATTTTAGCAGTATTTCAGAGAGATATAATATGAAATATTTAAAAGGACACATATCTGAAGAAGATTTCTGGAGACAAGTTAGGGGGACTGGTTGCTTTAGGGCTAAACCATGATGGAACAGTAGGCTTACAACAGCAGGTCGAATTTTTCTATTTTTTCTCTTTTTCTTTGATAGTGCTGTCCAGTTCAATAGTTACTAAAGTTTAACAACTATTTTATTTTATTGTTAATTTTTTTTTTTTAGGAGGTACCAGAAGTTGAACATGGGAACTCATATATGTGAAGCAGGCACTCAACCACTGAGCTACATCCACTCCCCAGCACCAATTTCATTAATGTGGCTATCCAGATCACATTAGAATTAACATGGAAACAGAACAGAGAACATTAATCTTACTAAGTTTTTGCACTTCTCTAGCAGTTAAACTAATTCCATTTGTGATTTCTTTTACAAAACAAATTCAATTGCAAGATAGTATTGCCAAGACTCATTTTTAGGTTACTTTTCACTGTCATCCAATTTATACTGTGGCCAGTCAACACTGCAATAGAAAATAATTTTCTTTATCTTAAGGGGATCCCCTCCAAGTTTAGACCAATTTTCCAATTTACAAACCAGAGGAGATATAGCTGGCACATTCTGAGGGATTCCCATGGTGAGGCAACACCAACAGAAATGACAAAGCCAGAACATGAAGAACAGGAACTCCTCAAAGTCATCAGGTTCCCCAACTTCAAAAGACAAAATCAACAGGCAAGCCCTAAATCTGAATTATGAGATCCTAGGCATGAGTAGACTGACAAAGTAAAAGTAAACACAAATCAGAACAAGAAAATATTTTACACACTTAGCTAGCACAGGGAAAAACCCAGCTTCAGGATCACCCTCACACAAAACATCCAGTGTCTGCCAAAGCAGAAGCCTCACTGAGAACCTCCAGTCTTGTTCTTCCAGGGTAATCCCAAGGCAGCTGCTGGGTACAAAGCTTGGGGGTCCAAGGAAGCCTTGTGATTGACAACGCGTGGATCGGTCTGCTCCAGGGCCAGCATCACAGAGCAGTGTGGTTCCTGGTTGGCTCACCAAATTGTCACCCTATGGCTCATTTCCAATAAAGGGCCCACCTGATCCAACACCACAAAGAAGAAACAAGTCTGTCAGTGAAAAGGTGATTTATAGTGAGAACATAAATAAGGAATTTGGAGAATCTTCCCCCAAATTAGTTCACAGGGAAAATGGGAGATAGAATTTTTATAGGTAAAAAAGAGAAAAGGGGTAGGTGAGAAGTACTAGGAAAAAAAAATGTGATACCAGGATCTTATGAGGAGGGTACATGCAATTTGCCTGTCCTATATTGTCTCAACCCTGTTCCACTTGTCCTTGGTTTCAGTGGCTAATAAACCACAGTTTAGATTTTGTGCCAACTGCTCAAGGATATCAAGCTTTTTGACTCTGAGAAAAGTTACAGATTTACTGGTTCATAAGGTACTTCTGACATCATGCTGTCAGGTTTTGCTTTTAGACATTATCTTATTCCTGTAAACAAAACTGAGAAGGCCTGGTAAATATCATTCAGAGAATGAATAACAAAGAGGTAATTTCTAAAATTAGGTTAATAGAAAACTAGCTTAATTAGTGTATTAGAAATTTCAGAGTTGCTTAATTGAAGAAATTTTTAGGAAACACTTTTTCCAGCTATCAGAAACAAAGATAAAACTCAATAAGGAAGCTCTGACAGTGTCAAAGTGCAAGCCTCCAGGGGAAAGGTGGGCCATGAACCAGCAGTACAAACTTTAAAAGATGTCAAAAAGTTCAACAGCATACCCATTGCATGTGATTGTCCTGGTTAGCTAACACCTTTAGTTTCCAGGCCCCACACAGAACCTGGAACCAGGGCTATGTTTTTCATGGCTCCCAGGGTGGCTCTTAAGTACAAGAATGAGTACTTTATCATGGGAGATGTTTGTGTGGGATGTGGTAGGAGGTGTGAGAGGTGGGCAACATGGGAATCCCAGGGGTTCCATGTAATATTTTGGGTAATCTAAGCACCTCCTAAAATATATTTATATATATATTATATATATATATATAACATTTTTGTAAGCAAATGCACATATATGCATATATATTTATATATCATTTTGCAAATTTTGGAATGTATTGTGAAAATTTTGATTTTTACCCACAATAAAAAAAATAAAATAAAATAAAGAATTAGTACTTTGTTGGGTGTGCCAAGGACCCCAAGGACAGTGAAAAGAAAGACAAGTGACAGGAAAAAAATATATTGGGGAACACACAGGCAGAAGTACAGCTGCAGAGCAGGCTCTAGGCATTTGAGAGGGTTTGGTCTAGGGTCCACACTGGGAAAGTGGCTGCTCAGGCTTAAATTTGAACAGCAGCTCCATCCTCCTTACAGGACCTTACCTCCAAGCCAGATTTTCCAACCCTAACTCTCCTCTCAAGAATCTGGTGGAGGGCTGTGTATACCCCTGGTTTTCCAGTGGTGCCTGGGGTACCAATTCCCTCCCTATAGCTTCCATTTTCTCTTCTCCCTGTTTCTCTAGCAGCTGGTTCTGGAATGGGACTTCATCCTTCCTGCCTAAAGTTTCCCTCTGCCTCTTGGTAAGGCTGTCCTTAGGGTGAAAAATGGCAAAATTGGGTCAAAATCAAGAAGGATAGCTTGGACTCAGAGTTGGGAGCCTTGATAATCAGGCAGAAGCAAAGTGGGAGGGAGACAAGGATGTCAAATAGGTACAGAGAGGGGTGCCAACAGAGGGGACCCAGGATTCTGTGGATTGAGTCTCTGTGTAAGCTGGACCTTCCTCTGTGTGACGTGTGCCATATGTTTCATCCTTCCAATCACAATGCACAAAGTGTGTTCAAGGAGCCATGCATGGGACCCTATGGGAAGTGGAGGCAGAAGGAGAAGGAAGGCATCTGGGGCAGATGGAAATTTCTGATGTGATAGTTGAGAAAGACATCCTACAGAAAGTATAAGGGTACATTGCACAGGGCAAAGTTTTTTGTAGACCACACATTAAGTAGGTTGTCAATAGCCAGAGGTTGAATTCTAGACTTCCAGGTCTCATAAATACACCAAGAGCTGAGGTGCATGGTCACCTTGACACAGGGCTTATTAATCAGATGTTTATGGATGAAAGACCTCAGATACCGACACCAGAAGCTAGCATGCAATTCCACCATGATGAATAAACTTTGCCAGCTTTAGTACAACCTCATGCCACGATTGTAGGGAATTTTATAAGTAAGTGTTGGATAATTGACTCTCTGCTATGCAATAACACAATCGAAAAGGAAAAAAAGAAAGTTTGTTCAGAGAGAACTAGAACTAGTCTCTATGAATGGAGTGATTCCTGATGCTAGGGCAGGGCATCCCTTCACTGGTGTGTCCAGCAGAGAAACTAGCTGGCATGAGAATGGGCATGGTCTCCCTTAGCCCCACAGGTCTCTCTGCTCACATGACATGACCTGTCCCGTCCACTCCAATTCTTGTGTCTTTGGGGAACATATGCAGAAGACTTTCTAAAGGACTTGTGAGTGTCATTCCTGCCTCTCCATTCAACTCATAGCCTCTGATTCTCAGTGATTCTACATTTCTGAAACATTTATGTATTGGAAGACTACTGCAACTTTTTTTTTTTTTTACCGGGAGGTACCAGGGATCGAAACCCGGTCTCTCCATATGGTAGACGGATGCCGAGCCTCTTGAGCCACATCCATTTCCCTACTGCAACTTTTGAATTGCTTAAATCATAGCATTTATGCCAAAAGTTTTTATATGTGTTTTGAAAAATGGAATGAACAGTCTATATTTGCCTAATAATACTATAAGATCCCAATAAGGAGTAATATTTTTCATTATTCTATCATTCTATTACTAACAATTCTGAAGTGACAGCAGTTCATATGTATATATATATATATATATATATACTTTAAAAACATTTTTAAAAGATAATTAGATTACATAAATGTTACCTAAAAATGTAGGGGATTCTCATATACCCCACTCCCTAACCCTTCCACACTTTCCCACATTAACAACATCCTTCATTAGTGTGGTACATTTGTTTCAATTGATGAGCACACATTGGAGCATTGCCACTAACTGTGGATTTTAATTTACATTAAAGTGTAAACCCTTTCATGAACACTTGTAAGTTATGACAAGATATATAATGACCTGTATCTGTCATTGCAATGTCATTCAGGACAATCAATGTCCCAAAAATGTACCCATATTACACCTATTTTTCTCTCTCCCTCACCTCAGAACCTCCAGTCATGACTGCCCCCAAATGAATGATAAAAGTTCTTCCATTGCTAGAACAACAATGTCTATAGTAGAATAACTAAGTCTAATATAGGCCATCATTCATTCCCATTCCTGAAGATTCTGGGATGGTGATGCCCATTCTGCCTCTAATTGAGAGGGGTCTTAGAACCCATGGGGGCAGATGGATAGGACTATCTTGCTTGCAGTTGTTGTTCCTTGGGAAAGTCATTGTCCATCATCATTTCCTTGTTAGTTGTCTTGGGTGAGTTCAATGAACTGGAGAGTAGGTTTTGCAACTCTTGAGATTCAGGGTCCAGCAGGAATATGGACAGCCCAAAGATTTAAGTCTCTTTGATGTACACATACCAACTTTAGTACTAATTGTAAGTTCAAATAGAAGGACAGAAGGGCCATGTGTAGGGAAACCACAATTGAGTCCAATTCTGTCACACTGGGGAGAATAAATTCCAAAGTAGGGCCCCCTGGCAGGCACAAAATTCCTGAGATGTCAGCTTTGCCTATAGTGTCTGGATGTCTCTAGAGCCCTCAGGAGCCCAGCTAATTGAGGCAATTACTTACTGTGGTAGTCAAATAGATTCTGCTGAGAGGTACATAAGCATAACATCTGGAATAACCTTCTGGCTCACTTTGAAGTCTCTTAACCATATAAAATCATTTGTCTTTACCTATTCCACCTTTTGGTCAAGGTCTTTTCCCAGTTGCGTTGCTAGGTGGTGCTTGGAAGTAATCCATTGGTGCCAGGGAGGCACATCCCCAGGAGTCATGCCCCACACTGGGGGGAATGTAATGCATTTATATGCTGTTTGGCCTAGAGAAGGCCACATGTGAGCAACAAGGAGAATCTCAGAAGGTAACACTTAGGCAACCTCTAATAATAGGCTAACTTCCACTTTCAAAAGAAAAGGTTCATAAGCACAGTTATCAATACCAAGGGCCCATCAATGATCCATCCTCCTTTACTAGTTATGGTCCCCATACTTGGGGGATTCTTGCTCTCCCACGAGAGAATGTGGCAGAGCTCTGCAGGATGAGAATTTGATATTTTTCCAATTATTGTGTGAATCTCCACCCATCATAACAATGCCCCATGAAAACTTTAACACATTCATATGTCTTATAGATATGCCCTAGATGAACATACTCACATGCATTCCCCATCACTGACACCCCACACCAAGGATCTTCCTCTGCCACAGTTGTAACCCTTCTGTGATTCAAAACTTGTTAAAAAATGAAGCCAACAAAATAACCTAAAAAATTAATAAGAAAATGAAATAATGATAGTTTTAAAAATAAATAGGGAAGCGGCTGTGGCTCAATCAGTAGGGCTCCTGTTTACCATATGGGAGGCCCCGGGTTCGGTTCCCGGGGCCTCCTAGTGAAGGCAGGCCCGCCCACACGGCGTGGTTAGCTGACCCAGCGAGCGCACAAGCAGCAAGGGGGGGGGGATAAATGAATAAATAAATAAATAAATCTTTAAAAAAAAATAAAATAAATAAATAAAAATAAATAAAATACAAAAAAATTAAAAAATTTGAAATAATAGAAAATTAAATTTAAAAATTTTGATGTCATGTCTTTCATCACTGAAAGATATGTTGTCTTGTATGTACAGGGACATTTTCTTCCAGTTATTCCCCCAGTGTCTTATTTTTTTTTCATTTTATCTTCAAAGAGGTTTTAAGTTACAGAAAAATTATGCTCAGAATAAATGAGATTCCATATAATCAACATGCTCCCCATTTTCCCACTTCCCTTATTAATAACATTTTACATCTGGATGGTACATTTGTTAAAAATTCATGTACAAATATTGAAACATTGCCACTAACCATGATCAGTGATTTACATTATGGTTTACATTTTGGAGCATACAATTTTATAAATTTTGGTGAAATATAAAATGGCCTGTATCCATCATAACAAGATTATGTAGAACAATTCAAACACACCCCAAAATGCCATTCTTTCTATTCTATTCCTCCCTCACCCTTTGCTTGGGACCCACGGAAACCAACAAGCTTCACTCCATGAAGAATAAGATTCATACTTACTTGCAACAACATTGAGGGCTTATCATCTTGGTCTATCCTCTCCTAGGCTTATGCTCTCGAAAGACTCCTATCCCTTTATTTGAGAACATAGCAAGACCCCCCCCTGGATTGGAGTCCAACACCTTCTCAATTATTGTGTGTGTCTCCACCCACTGATACAATGCACTATGACAAGATGAATACTCACGCACTCCCTAGAATCCTGCCCCAGGTACAACCTGCATGCCCCCCAAATCCAACACCCTAAACCAGGAACCCTCTTCTGCCATATTTGCCAAAAAAACAGTCCCAATGTTGTAGCTTCAACCACATAACTAAAAATCCCTAGTGTTCACTTGCTCCCACCCCTGGCCCTCTCCCAAGTGCCGTGGACAGTCCAACACTCACTCTGACCCTATTCACTCACAGACAAGCATCACCCAACCCAGTCTCATCACTGCACCACTGTCACACCCATCCACTGCATAACTACACCCTTCTGCCTTATCATAGACTTTTCACACATGGGCATTGGCTCACTATCCTCTACTCCCTTTCTATCGCCTGTAAACATATCTCCCAGACTCTAGCTCTGTGAATCTGCTCAGTTTGCTTAATTCCTATCAGTGATGTGTAATATTTGTCCTTCAGTGCTTGGCTTGTTTCACTCAACATAAGGTCTTCAAGATTCATCCATATATCCCGTGTGTTACTACTGCATTCTTTCTTACAACTGAGTAATATTCCATTGTGTGTATACACCAGAGTTTGCTTAAGCACTCATCTTTTCATGAACATTTGGGTGGTTTCCAAATTTTGGCAATAGTGAATAATGCTGTTATGAACATTGGTGTGCATTTATCTGTTCATTTCCATGCTTTCAATCCAGTACTGGATTGCTGGATTTTGTGGCATTTTTATAGTTACCTCCCAGAGGAACTGCCAAACTATCCTCAACAATGGCTGCAACATTCTGCATTTCCACCAGAAGTTGTTGACTGTTCCCTTTCTCCTCCTCCTTTCTACCACTTGTAGTCATCTTTTTTCTTAAAAATAGCCACCAAGTCACAAAAAAGTCCCTGTATTACAGCTGCTTTTCCCTCTCTCTGCCCCCAGAGCCTCCAGTGGTCATTGGCTCCACATCCATGTTACAATTTCTTTCATTGCTTATACCACAAATTGTCTATAGTAGAATACCAGTAAGTCCACTCAAGTCCACAGCTCTTCCCACCATATCAAGGAATCTAAAATGGTGGCATACATTCCACCTCCAATTGAGAGGGGGTTTACATCCCATAGGCAAGATGGATGGGATCATCCTGCCTGCAGCTGAAGACTCTCTCCATTCCCTGGAATGGCTGTTGTCCATCAACATCTCCCTACCAGTTGCCTAGGTAAGTCCAATGAGCTGCAGAGTAGGAGCTGCTGCTCCACTGAGGTTCTGTGCCCAGCTGGCACATGGACAGCCCAGAGACTCAAGTCTTTAGATGTGCACCTACAAACTCCAGCACCAAGTACAGGTTTGAATAGAAGGGACAGGAATTATCCTGAGTGACATTGCAATGATAAATATAGGCCATTTTATATCATCATATAACATGCAGAAGTGTGTGGGAGAGAGTAAGGTCTACAATGTGAACTATGGTCCATGCTTAATGGCGAAGCCCTAGGATGTGTTTATCAATTGTAATTAATGTGCCACACTAATGAAGGATGTTTATGTGGGAGTTTGGAGGTGTGGAAGTTGGGGCATATGGGGATCCCTATATTTTTTGTGTAACATTTATGTAATCTAAGTATCTTTTAGAAACAATTAAAACATTTAAAAAATACTAAAGAGCTAAAAAAAAAAAAAAAAAAAAAAGCCACCGGTCTATTGGGAGTAAAAGGTTCTCGTAGTTTTGATTTGCATTTCCCTAATAGCTAGTGATGTTGAGCATCTTTTCATGAGTTTTTTTTAGCCATTTTCATTTTTCTCTGGAGAAGTGTCTATTCAAATCACTTGCCCATTTTTCAAATGGATTACTTGTCTTATTTTTGAGGTGTAGGATTTCTTTATATATGCTGGATATTAGACCTCTATCAGATGTAAGCTTACCAAGTATTTTCTCCCATTGAGTAGACTGCCTTTTCACTTTTTTGACAAACTCCTTTGAGGTACAAATGTTTTTAATTTTGAGGAGGTACCATTTATCTATTTTTTGCTTCATTTCTCCTCCTTTGGGTGTAACATTCATCAAATCATTTCCTTATACAAGATCTTGTAGATGCATTCTTACATTATCTTCCAAGGTCTTAAAAATCTTGGCTTTTATATTTAGACATTTGATCCATATTGAATTAATTTTTGTATAATGTGTGAGAGAGCGTTCATTTCTCAATCTTTTGGATATGGATGCCCAGTTCTTCAAGGAACATTTGTTGAAGAGGCCATTCTCTCCCATTTGAGTGGGCTTGGTGTCCTTGTCAAACATCAATTGACTGTATATGTGAGGATCTATATCAGAACTCTCAATTTAGTTCCATTGGCCAGTATGTCTATCCTTATACCAATACCATGCAATTTTGACCACTGTAGCTTTTTAGTATGTGTTATAATCAAGTAGTGTGATTCCTCAAATTTTGTTTTTCTTTTTCAATATGTCTTTCACTATTTGGGGCAGCTCTAGTGGTGATGAACATTTTTAGCTTTTGTTTCTCTGGAAATATTTAAAACTCTCCCTCATTTTTTAAAAAAAGTGCTGCTGGATATAGAAATCTTAGGGGTGAGTTGTTTTCTCTGAGCACTTTAAGTATTTCAACCCACTGACTTCTTGCAAACATGGTATCTGATGAGACAGTGGCACCTTATTTTATTGAGATTCCCTTGTACACAATCCTTTGCTTTTCTCTTGCAGCTTTCAGAGCTGTTTCCTTATCCGTGGCATTGATTTCTATGTGTCTGTTTGTGGCTCTCTATGAGTTTATTCTGATGGATTGTTGGGCTTCTTTTATGTGCATATTCATGTCTTTCATTAAATTTTGAATATTTTCTGCCATTATTTCTTTGAATATTCCTTCTGATGCTTCTCTCTTTATTTTCCCCCTGGGATTCCCATAATTCCTGTTTGGTAAGTTTTATGACATCCTGTAGATGTCTTTAGCTTGGCTTGCTTTTTTTTTTTTTTTTTTTTTTGAGTCTTTTTTCCTTTTGCTCCTATGCCTGAAACATTTCATTTGTTTTGACTTCATGATTATTGATTCTTTCTTCTACAGGCAATCTTTTGTGGAAATTCTTTAGGGAATTTTTCATTTCACTTATTGTGATATTCAACTCCAAGATTTATTTTTGGTTCCAATTGAGAATCTCAAAGAGATACTCATTGTACATTCATTGTTTTCCTCAAATTCTTTAATTCTTTATCCATGTTTTATTTATCTCCTTGAGATTGAAGATCCTTTATTTAAAGGCTTTTTTCTGTTATTCCCAAAATCTGGCCCTCTTCATTGATGGTTTCTGGAATTTTATCTTGTTCCTTTGGATGGGCCATCATTTCCTATTTCTTTGTTTGTCTTATACTCTTTTCTTAAACACTGTAAATTTTAATATTTTAAAGTGTTAACTCTGGGATTTGTTCCCTGAGTGGTCAGCCCATTTAAGTTTGTTTCAAGCTAATAATATGAAAGAGATTTTCTTGGGTTCCAGGAGCTAACAAAAATAACATCAGTGAAAAAAAGAAACAGCACCATTCATAGTCTTTGCAAATTGCTGTTGATTTGGCTGGTGGTTTACTGAGGGCTTAGCCCTCCTATCAGGAAGATAAGCCCCAGAAAAATGTAAAGTATAGGGTCCTCTCTGTCATATCTGAGCCTGTATGGAGCCACGGAGCTTGCTTCTTTCTTGCGCTTGTTCTTACTGAGGGCCATAGGAGTTCCTGTGTTTACACTTTATAGTTCACATTCTAATTGGGCTGAGTAGTTTGGTCAAGCCAGCACTGGGATAATTGCAATACAAGGACATTTATGGACTTTAGTCATCACTGAGTTTACTGCACAGATGTCTGATTACATCTACAGTCAACCAGAAAGATTGCCTTCAGCAGTGTGTGATGTTTTATCCAACCATTTGAAAGGGGAGGTGATTTCACCATTCAGAGAGAATTTTCCAGCTCATCTTTGGACAACCAACATCTCCTGGGAACTCCTCAAGGACCTTCATTGGACCTTCATCAGAGCCCCTGGATTGCAGCTTGTCTGAAATCTGTACTTGTGCATCCCCATGGTCACATGAGAGAACTTTATAAAATCTCATACTATTTACAGATATCTCCTGTTAATTATGTTTCCCTAGAGAGCACTGACTAATACAAACCACTTCTGGTACCAAATTCTGTTTTAGTCAGCCAAAAGGGTGCTGATGCAAAGTACCAGAAATCTGTGTTTTTAAAATAATGGGTATTTATTTAAGGGTAAAACCTTATGGTTACAAGGCTCTAAAGAGTCCAACTCAAGGTACCAAAAGAGGTACTTCCTCATCCAAAGTCTGTTCACACATATTGAAGCAAGCTGGCAGGCAATTCTGTGAAGGATCAGCCTTCTTCATTCCTCTTAAGGCTCCATGGTCCCAGCTTCTTCTGATCTCAACTATAGACTGTCATAGGGCTGACTTCACTTCCTCTAGGGCTCATATCTTTCTAGGCTCAGTTGCTTTGTTCTCTTCACAAGGTCTGCTTTAAACTATGAGGCTCATCTCTCTTCTCAGGGCTGTGGGATCCCCTTTGTATCTTCTCTGTATATCTACTTCCATATGAGTGTCTGTTTTATCAACCCACCAAGGGGGCTGGGACTCAAACTCTGTTGCACTCTAATGACATGATTGAATCAAAGCCCTAATCTTAACATAATTTAATCAGATGTCTCTGCTGAATCCAATATAATCAAAGGGTTATCATACCCAGAGGAATAGACCAGTTTACAAAAAATAATCTATATCTCTTCTTGGAATCCATAAATAATATCAAACTGCCACAGCTCACAAAGTATGTACAATGATTATAAGTTGAATAGCACAGAGTACATGTAAAATGAGTGGAAAGAAAATTCACAGAATGGGTGTACCTAGGTTAAGTTTAATTATTCTTATTGTGTTTTCAAATATTATTCAAATTACTATGTGAAAATTTAGAAGGGTCCAAGTGAGGGACATTTCAATCTTATTTTGCAGTTTAATATTTCCATTTCTTAAGGGAACCACGAGTTAAGGGCCATTTTTATATAATTTCTCAGCTTTGTGTTTTCCAGACTGCATGGGGATATAATTTATGAAATTTTATATATTTTTATATTGCTCATAAGACTATGAAAGAGCAATCCTATTACTATAAATTTTAGGGGAGGTCATTTTTTTTTTTTTTTATGTTTTCATTCTACTTACACATATGCAACCCAATATCTCCCCCTGTAACCACATTCGAATATACAATTCAATGTCACCAACCATGTTAACAATGTTGTGCTACTATCATCACCACCTATTACCAAACATTTCAACCAAGGAAAGAAGAGGACTGAATAGAGGCAACTTATATTGCAGGTAGGATATGCAAGAGAACTCAGGTTTGACTCCAAATATAGCAAGGAAGTCTCAGTTGCTGTGTTGAGCTTGTAGGGTGCTTTTCCATGACAAAAGACATAATGGAAAACAGAATACAAAGGTCCATTGGCTCAGGGCCTGTGAGAGTTTCTATTTCCAGGAGAGTGGCCAGCAAATGCCACTCTAATGGCAAGTAGCATAGGTCCCAGGACAGTTTCTTGCAGCAGAAGCTCATTGACAAATTATAGCCATCATGGGTGGTCCAGAGTCTCTAGGAAGCATGAGAAGATAGTGGTAAAGCCTCTCCAATGAAGGAGACTCTAGAGGAAATGAAGGGAGTTTCTGAATTTTTGCAATTTTGACAGATTCTAGAGTTTTTTGAGATGGCCCCATTTAAGGTGAGCCAATGTGCAAGATAGGATATAAATAAACATAAGTACTATTTTTAAATGGGTATTTTGTTGTCTCCAGAAACTAAAAAGGCTAAAACATAATATGCTTGTTTTAAAATTTTGAGTGCTAAGATGGTCAGGTTTTCTTCATCGTATCAGTGATGTGGCAGCCCTTTGATGGCCAGATATGTTCAAGACATTAACTGAGGTGGGGTAGACTTGCATTATGTGTCAAAAAGGGCCCATTTTATAAGCTTTGTGAGTATTCATATGTCCTTGTGTAGTAAAGGGTTAACTCAGCAGGCCTTAGATATTCATACCATGCACATTCTAATATAAATTCTGGTTATTAAGCTCCTGAAAGGTAACATCTGAGCCTTGTGAATATCCTGCATATTAAGATATTTTTTATCCTCCACAAGGCCTTGGGTGATGTCACATACTTTATGCTAATAATGTGATTTGGGGTGAATACCTGTTTATTTATGTGTGGGGCTTTGGACAAATTTTGGTCAGTTTGACTTGAGGGGGACTGGAGACTGAGCAGCCAAGGTCAGTCATATGGATACACAATGACTATGTAAGTAACACCCATTAAAAACCTGGACACCATGGATCAAGTGAATTTCCCTGGTTGGCAACACTTCTCATGTATTTTCACATCTCACTGCTGGGAGATTTAAGTGTTGTCCATTCAATTCCCCTGAAGAGAACAACTGAAAGCTTGAGCCAGGTGTCTTCTAGACTAATTTTAATCTGTATCTTGTCAGTGTAGTAAACCATTAGTGTGAGTAGTACAGCTTTTCTGATTTCTGTAAATACTTCAACTGAATCATTAAAACTGAGAATGGTCTTGAGGACTCCCTACATAGACCTGATGGATTGTTTAAAATGAATCTCCTCAGAGGAGGATGTTTTCAGTGTAATCTCATACCTGTGATACAAGACAAAGGTGGATTCCATGGACTTGCTTGTAAAAGTGTGCCCCTTAACAGTTGAATACAAACTGTGACTGACAGGCTGTTGAAATAGGCACTGAAAAACACACAACCCAAATATTTAATAGAAAAATATTTACTGGTTGTTGATTGGATGGAGTCAGAAATTTCAATATCTTGGATACAAGGGCCTTGGTAGATGGGAACACAGCATTAACATTGTGGGGATGCACCATGAGGCACCAGTCATTCTTTTCAAGATTAAGAACAGGTCAAATTAGACTTTTAAATGGAGAAGCAGTGGGAATAATTATTCCTTCTTTAAATAGGTATTGTTTCAATCCTTAAAGCCCAGTCCACTTGGGGCTGAGCTGACAGTCAGGATGGGTGGCTATCCAGATGCGAAGTCATACCCAGTCTCTTGGTTCAGTATTATACAGTGTGGGGTCTGTGGGGAATTTAAGATTGTTAGAGACAAAATCTTGGATGTTAGCCAAGATTGCACTCTGTATTAGTCAGCTAAGGGGTTGCTAATGCAAAATACCAGAAATCTGTTGAACTTCATAAAGGATATTTATTTCGGGTAGAAGCTTACAGCTACCAAGCCACAAAGCATAAGTTACTTCCCTCACCAAAGTTTGCTTCCATGTGTTGGAGCAAGACCGCTGCTGATGTTTGTCAGGGTTCAGGTTTCTTGGGTTCCTCTGTTCTCCAGGCTCAGCTCATCTGTTTCCTCCACAAGGTCAGCTGTAGACTTTGAGGTTCTCTAGGCTTTGCCTCACTCCATAAGGCCAGCTGTGAACCATCAGGCAAATTGCTCATCTCTTTTTCCAAAGCCTTCTCTCCTTCCTCATGACCAAGGTCCTCTGTGTGCTCACTCCTCTGGGCTCCAGCACTAACACTCAGCATCAGAACTCTAACATCAAAAACTCCAAATCTGTTCTTTGCCATGTCTTTTATCTTTGTAACCCCACCCACCAAGGGGCAGGGCTCAACACCATACTGACTTGGCCCAATGAAAGCCCTACTCATAACTTAATCATGCCCAGAAGAACAGACAAGTTTACAAGCATAATCCAATATTTATTTTTGGAATTCATAACGATATCAAACTGCCACACTTTTCAAAGATCTAAAGTATTGGATAGTAGTTAACTCAAAGCTAGTATGCATGTTACCTGTATATTTATTTTTAAGAAATGACTTTCCATAAATCATTTCATAAGAGCTCAAATCAAGTCCTCTTCATGGAGAAGTTCTTTTTCTCAGCAGGCAATGGACAAGATTTTATCTCACTTGAGGTGAGTCTCCAAACAAATCTTAGCTTTGGTTTCTTTCAAAGTATGATTCATTCCCTCAGCAGATTGAGACCTCCAGAGAGAGTACAAATGTTAATTTATACCAAACAGTCCAGATGCACCTTTGAGTACCTTGGAGATAAAGGCTGCTATGTTATCACTATTTGCTATGCAAATAGGAAGTCTGAGCCTTGGAGTTATTTCTTTAAGTAAAATTCTTAATACCTCTTGAAATTTCTCTGCTTAGCAAAGGAAGGCAACCAACCATCCAGAGAAGGTGTCTACAGAAACTAGCATTTGTAATTTCCCAGTGCTTTGAGCATTACAGTGAAGTTAATTTACCAATCTTCTCCTCCTTGCAGATCCTGGAATTGTGCTCCCTTGTTTAAAGTTAAAGGATTGATCTGAGGGTTATCTTTAGCACAAGTGTCATATTGTGCATTAACAGTGTGAATAGTTCATTGTAAGATAAGATCAACTAGAGATCTGGACATCTACTGAAGCATAGACTCAGTATAATGCCTCTGCTTATGAAAGGGCAAGACAATAAGTTTGACTAAGTTTTGGGGAGGAGGATTTTACTATGCTTTGAATCTTCCCTCATTAGTCGTACCCCATCACTGACAACCCACATCAATGATCCTCCCCTGCCACAGTTGTGACCCTTCAAAAATGAAGCCAATAAAATAACCAAATAAAATTAATGAGAAAATGAAATGATAATTTTAAAAATTACAAATAAAATTCAAAAAATTAAAAAGTTGAAATAAAAAATAAGAAAATAAAATTAAAATCTTTTGACATTTTGTCTTTCATCACTATAAGATCTAGTGTCTTGTATGTACAGTGACATTTTCTTCCACTTATTTCCCAAATGTCTTTTTTTTTTTTTTCATTTTATCTTCCAAGAAGCTTCAGGCTACAGAAAAGTCACATACAGAATATAGGGGTTTCTCATATACCCAACATCCTCCCCTTTTTGTGTTTCCCCTATTGATAACATTTTACACGTGTGTGGTACATTAGTTACAACTGATGTGCAGATATTGAAGCATTGCTACTAACCATGTTCAATGACTTACATTATGGTTTATATTTTGGACCATACATTTTTATAAATTTTGACAAAATTTAACATGGCCTGTACCCATCATTGCAAGATCATGGAGAACAATACCAATGCCCCCCAAACAACCCATATTCCTTCTATTTTTCCTCCATCCTCCTCCCTTTAGGACCCATGGCAACCACTAAGCTTCACCCCTTAATAACAAGATTCATAGTTACTTGCAACAACATTGAGGGCTTGACATATTGGGCTGTCCTCACCTATTAGGCACTGCTTAGGCTCTTAAGAAACTCCTGCCCTTTATCTGAGAATATAGCAGTACTCCAGAGAATGGGAGTCCAACACCTTACTGTTCATTGTGTGGGTCTCCAACCACTTTTACAACATGCTATGACAGGATGAACACATATAATCCCTAGAAGCCTGCCCCAGATGTGTCCTGTCCTGCATGCCCCCACATCCAACACCCTAAATCAGTAAACCTCCCTGCCATATTTGCCAAAAGAACATTCCCAATATTATAGTTTCAACCACATACCTGCAAATACCCAGAGTTCATCTGACCCCTACTCTGACCTTTCCCCCAGTTATATGGACAGTCCAACCCACCCCCTCCTGATCCCCCTCACAGACAACCAACATCCAAATTAGTGTCATCACTGTACCACTTTTATGACCATCCACTGCACAACTACAGCCTTCCAACTTATCATAGATTTTGCCCATATGGGCATAGGCTCACAACCTTCTACTCCCTTTCTTTGTCTCCTGTAAACCCATCATCCAGACTCTAGCTCTATAAGACTACTCAATTTGCTTAATTCATATCAGTGCACCTGTTTTGCTTCTCTCCACATAATTTTTCTTCAAGGTTCATCCATGTTATCCCATGTGTCAATACTGCAATCCTTTTTACATCTGGAAAGTATTACATTGTATATACAAGAGTTTACTCATCCATTCATCTGTTGATGGATATTTGGGTTGTTTCCAGCTTTTGGCAATAGACAATAATGCCATTATTATCATTCATGTGCTTATATCTGTTTGTGTCCCTGCTTTCAAGTCTTCTGGATATATATCTTGTAGTGGGATTTCTGGAACATAGGGCAGTTCTATAGTTAGCTTCCTGAGGAACCATCAGACTGTGCTCTACCATGATTGCACCATTCTGCATTCCTACCTGTGGATAAGGATCCCTATTCTTCCACTTCCTCTCCAACACTTGTAGTCCTGATTTTTAATAGCCACCAGTCTAATGGGCATAAGATGATATCTCATTGTAGTTTTGATTTGCATTTCCCTAATCCCTGGTGATGTTGAATATCTTTTCATGTGCTTTTTAGCCATTTGTTTTTCTTCTTTGGACAAGTGTCTATTCAAATTAGTTGCCCATTTTTTAAATGGATTGTTTGTCTTTTTATTTTTGAGGTATAGGATTTCATTATATATGCTGGATATTAGGCAGCTATCAGATATATGGCTACTCAATATTTTCTCCCATTGTGTAGGCTGTCTTTTCACTTTCTTGACAAAGTCCTTTGAGGTGCAAATGTTTTTTTTTTTTTTAATTTGATGAGGTCCCATTTATCTATTTTTTCTTTTGTTGCTCATGCTTTGGGTGTAAAGTTCATTTACCATTTGCTAATACAAGATCTTGTAGATTCTTCCCTACGTTGTCTTCCAAGATCTTTATAGTCTTGATTCTTATATTTAGATCTTTGACCTAACTTGAGTTAATTTTTGTATGAGGTGTGAGGTAATGTTCCTTTCTCAATATTTTGGATATGGATATCCAGTTCTCCAAGTACCATTGGTTGAAGAGGCCATTCTCTCCCAGTTGAATGGGCTTGGTGGCCTTGTTAAATATCATTTGGCTGTATATGTGTGGATACATAACAGAACTCTCAATTTTGTTGCATTTGTCAGTATGTATATCCTTATGCCAATACCATGCAGTTTTGACCACTGTGCTTTGTATTGTTTTAAAGTTAGGTAGTATAATTCCTCCAATTTCATTTTTCTTTTTCAATATGTTCTTGTCTATGCAGGGCACCTTGCCTTTCCAAATAAATTTCAAAATTCTCTTCCAATTCAGTAAAAAATACTCATTTAATTTTTATTGGAATTGTGTTAAATCTGTAAATCAGTTTGGATAGGATAGACATCTTAATGATGTTTATTCTTCATATATATGAGCAGGGAATATTCTTCCATTTATTTTGGTCTTCTTTGATGTCCTTTAAAAGTGTTGTGCAGTTTTCTCTGTACAGGTCACTCACACCATTAGTTAAATTTTTTCTTAGATATTTGATTCTTTTAGTTGCTAGTGTAAATGGGATTTTTTCTTGCTTTCCTTCTCAGATTGCTCATTATTATTGTTTATTGCTCATTATTATTGTACATTGCTCATCATTATTGTACAGAAATGCTACTGATTTTTGCACATTGATCTTATAAGCTGCCACTTTACTGAACTCATTTATAGGCTCTAGAAGCTTTGTTGTAGATTTCTCAGTGCTTTCAAGGTATAGGATCATGTTATCTGCAAATAGTGAAATTTTTACTTCTTCCTTCCCAATTTGGACACATTTTATATCTTTTTCTGCTTAAGTTTTCAAGGAAGTACTTCTAACATGATGTTAAAAAAAGAGTGGGGATAGTGGAGATTCTTGTCTTATTCCAGATCTTTGAGGGAAAGCTTTTAGGATTTCATCATTAGATCTTATGTTAGCTGTGGGTTTTTCACATACTGTTTATCATGTTGAGAATGTTTCCATCTATTCTTATCTTTTCAAGTGGTTTTTTTTGTTTGTTTGTTTTTTTAATCAAGAAAGGGTGCTGTATTTTGTCAAATGCTTTTTCTGCATCTATAGAGGTGATCATGTGATTCTTTTCCTTTCAATCTGTTTATGTGGTGTATTACATTGATTTTCTTATATTGGACCATTCTTGCATAATAGGGATGAAACTCACTTGGCCAAGGTGTATAATTCATTTGATGTGTTATTGAATATGATTCAAAAGTATTTTGTTGAGGATTTTAGCATTTAGGTTCATGATACAGTGATCTATAGTTTTCCTTTCTCATGTCATCTCTGTTTGGCTTTGGTATAAGTGTGATGCAGGCATCATATAATAATTAGGCAATGTTCCCCCAACTTCTATTTTTTGGAAGAATTTAAACTGGATTGGTGTTAGTTCATTCTGGAATGTTTGGTAAAATTCACCTGTGAAGCCATCTGGTCTTGGGCTCTTCTTGTTGGGAGGTTATTCATGACTGATTCAATCTTGTTATTTTGATTGGTCTGTTGAGTTCATCAGTTGCTTCTTTCATCAGTGTAGGCTGTTTGTGTGTTTCTAGGAATTTGCCCATTTCCTCTAAGATAATCAGTTGTTGGCATACAATTTTTCAAAGTATTCTCTTATGAAACTATTTCTGTGGCATCAGTAGTGATATTCACTTCTTTATTTCTTATTTTATGTATTTACATCTTCTCTCTTTTTTTTGTTAGTCTAGCTAAGGGGTTGTCAATTTCATTAATCTTCTCAAAGAACCAGCATTTGGTTTTGTTAATTTTTCTTAGTGCTTTCTTATTTTCAATTTCATTTAGCTCTGCTCAAATCTTTGTTATTTCCTTCTTTCTGCTACCTTTGGGATTAGTTTGTTGATCTTTTCTAATTCCTCCAGGTGTGTAGTTAATTCTTTGATTTTAGCTCTTCTTTTTTAATACAGCTTTTATGGCTATGAATTTCCCTCTCAGTACACCTTTTGCTGCATCCCATAGGTTGTGTTGTCACTTTCATTCATTTCAAAGTAGTTACTGATTTCTCTTGCAATATCACCATTGACCCACTTATTCTTTATGAATGTGTTGTTTAACTTCTGTATCTTTGCTCCTAATCTGGTTCTCTGCCCCTTGCTGACTTCCAGCTTCATTCCATTGTGGTCTGGGAAATTACTTTGTATAATTTCAATCTTTCGGAACTCATTGAGAGTTGTTCTGTGAGTTAGTATGTGGTCTATCCTGGAGAAGGTACCATGTGTACTTGAAAAGTATGTATTTCCTGCTGTATTTGGGAGTAATGTTCTGGATATGTATTAGGTCCAGATCCTCTAATGTATTATCCAAGGTCTCTGTTTCTTTATTGATCCTCTTTCAAGATTTTCAGTCTAATTGTGATAATGTTGCATTAAAGTCACCAATTATAATTGTAGAGGCATCTATTTCTCCACTTAGCCTTTCAAGTGTTTGCCTCATGTATTTTGAGGCACCCCAGTTAGGTGCATAAATGTTTATGATTGTCCTTCTTGAAAAAGTAACCCTTTCATTAATATATAGTGTCTTTCTTTGTCTCTTACAATAGTTTTGCATTCAAAGTTAATTTTGTCTGATATTAGTACAGCTACTCCTTCCCTTTTGTGAATATTGTTTGCATATAAAATTATTTTCCAACCATTCACTTACATCCTCCATGCATCCCTGTGTATAAGGTGAGTTTCTTGTAGACAGCATATAGATAGGTTATATTTCCTTATCCATTCTGCCCATCTGTATCTTTTGATTGGAGAGTTTACTCCATTAATGTTCAATGTTATTACTGTCAAGGAATTGCTTACATTTGCCATATATTCTTTAGGTTTATGTATGTCATTTATTTTTATTTCTCTTTTTATCTTTTTAGTTGTTCTTACACTCTCCTCCAACTCTCTCTCTCTCTCTCATCTCTTTTTCCTTTCCTGCAGAACTCCCTTTACTATTTCTTTAAGGGCAGGTTTCTTTTTGACAAACTCTCTTAAAATCTGTTTATCTGTGAATATTTTAAACTCTTTCTCTTTTTAATTCCAGCTTTGCTGGATAGAGAATTCTTGGCACACAGTGTTTTTATTTTTGCACTTTAACTATGTCATGACACTGCCTTCTGTTTTGTTTTTTCTTTTTCAATATTTTTTTTAAATTTTTAAAAAAGATATTTAGATTATATAAAACCACTGCCTTCTTTCCTCCTTGGTTTCAGATGAGAAATTAGCACTTAATCTTATTGAGTTTCCCTTGTATGCCATGGATACAATATCTCTTGCTGATTTCAGTATTCTCTTTTTGTCTTGAACACTGGACATTTTGACAATATATGTCTTGGGGTAGGCCTGTTAGGAGATATACTGTTTGGGGTGCACTTAATTTAATGGACATGTTTGTCCATGTCTCTCAAGGTAGAGTTAGGAAATTTTCAGCCATTATTTCTTCCAAAACTCTTTCAGCCCCTTTCCTTTCTCTTCTTGCTATGGGATGCCTGTAATGCATTTTTTGTTGTTGTTCAAGTCCTTAAGTCCCTGCTGGATTTTTTTCTATCTTTTTATATATCTGTTCTACTATCTGTCTGATTTCAGCTGTATTGTTTTCCATATCACTGATTCTGTCCTCTGGCTGTTCAAATTGGCTGTTATGTGCTTCCTGTGTATTATTTTTTATTTCTTGCATTTTGCAATTATACCATCATATCTGTTATCTTTTATGTATGTTTACAATTATCTTAAGTATGTTCTTCTAGTGTCATCTTAATATCCTAAATGTCTTCCTTCACTTCATTAAGTTGATTCATGATATCTGTTTGGACATCTCTGATTAGTTGTTCCATGTTCTGCATCTCTTCCTGTTTTTAAGTTTGTTTGTCAGACTGGGCCATTTATTCCTGTTTCTTAGTATGGCTTGTAAATTTTTGTTGGTGTTTAGGCATTTGTTTATCTTGATGCTTTTATTCAGTTGGTTAGCTTTTCCTTCTACCCTAGGTTTTTAATTTTTTGTTGTTGTGGGTGTGGTAAGGTTTCAATTTGACACTTAATTTCCCCTTACTCTTTTTCCTCTATGTTGTCTATGCTTCCTTGTAAAAAGAACTAGTACCAGAGAAAAGGAAAGAGATAGGAAGAGAAAAGGAATAATAGTAATAATATTAATAATTAAAGGTAGAAGAAGAACCATACAAGATCCAGAAAAATAAATAATTAACCTGAGTAAGAGACCATAAGAAGTACAGAGGAATAAGTTTAAAAAAGTGGAATAGAAACAATGAAATGAGAAACAAAATAGAGAAAAATATATAGAATGAATTAAAAGGCCAGAATGATAAGAAGAAAAGAGAAGAAAAAACAAAAGTGAAAAGAAAGTTCAAAAAGAAAGAAAAAAGAGATAAATAAAAAGAGGCAAGTTGAAGACCAAACAAAAAGAGGTGGAATGAAAGAAATACAACAGAAAACAGAAGATAGATAAATGAAGGAAATAAGAGAAATACAGTAGGTAAGAAAATATCAGTTAAAAATGGTAAACAAAGAAAGAGCAAACAGGAAACAAGACAGCTTCAACTCAAAAAAAAAAAAAAAAAAAAAAAAAAAAACAACAACCAAGGAAAAACCGCCTTCCAACTTACGCCTCTAAGGAGGTTCTTAGGGTGCTGATGTTCATCAAACAACCTGCAGTATACCCTCTACAGATGATGTACTGGTGCACATAAAATTTTCCTTTTTTAGGAACCATTCTCTCAGAAGACTGGGGAATCAAACCAGTGACCCTATATACGCAAGGTGGGAATTCTTCTACTGAGCTAAACTATCCCCTAATATTAGTTAGCATTCAGAAAGCTATCTGCTCTTTTTCCCTCAGGCATTTTATACTTCACTTTGCTAGAGTCCTGCTAATTAGGTGACTATCCCCATCCCTTCTCTAATCTACTTCCTCTCTTTCCCTGGGGTCTGGGCTTAACAGCCTGCCTGAGCAGATCCCTCCTCCTTTCTCCCCGACAGGTAAGGATCCTTTTTGAGATTCAAAGGGGGTTCATCAGCTAGACTTTTTATCATTATTACAGTGTTTTCATTTGAAGCTTACTGAATTTTGCTGGCAATGAGTATATCATCTACATATTGGGGGCCAGTTTTAATTGCAAGATGACATTGTATTCAAGAGATCTCTTAGGATAATTTTAGTATTGTGTCTATATAGTTTTGCACAGATAAATCATTATTTTCTTAGTCATAAGTTCATAGTCCAATTGTCCCCAATTATTCAAAATACAGTCCAAGGACAATGGTTTCCTTTTACTTCAAAGCTCTGTTTCTTGCCCATATTTATGAACTTCTTGTTTTCTCCAAGAGACCACAACAATCCTATAACAAAACTATAACCAATTTATTAGCCAGGGCTAGGTGGGATCTCCTTTACCAGGGGGAATGCTCCCCTGGCACCCTAAGTATCTCCAAAACTGACAAACCAATAACCAAGAATGGTTAAGCTGCTTACAGCTTTGGGGGGAGATTTAAACCCACATCCACAGTAACCATTCAGTTAAATCTTAATGGTACTTGCCAGAGTCAAGGAGGAAGTTTTTCTGTTTCCCTTAGGGAACTGCTGCTGTTTTGACCACTGACCCCCAGAACCTAGAGGGACCCAGACCCAGCTCCCAGGACAAAAATCTCTGAAGACGCTACCAAGCAACAATCTCCTCAGAGACTGCAGAATCTCATCTGGGGATCCAGTTTGGAGGGGAATCATGAGAGTTCCCTGGGTTCTTTTTTTTGCCTGGTACTGAGAATTGGGGCCCTAACCAAGGTTTGGTCATGCAAAGAAAAGTCTATTAAGATAAGGGAGCTCTGGAGACAGAAAATTCTAAAATCAGCCTCCCCAAACAGCTAAAGTAGTAATACTATATTGGCTTGTATAAGGGTGGAATTCAAGGGTTTGGGTTACAAGATTGACAGATATGAAGGGGTTGCATCTAGCCCATGCCCTATAGCACTGCAAGCTTTAACATATTTGGTCATGCACTATATCTTTAGAAAGTGGTGTTTAAATCCCACCCAGAGGTTTAGATTTCACTGCTATAGTGAACTAAAATGCAACTAAATTTTTTGTACTATCCTATGGAGTCTGTACTAAAATCTAGAAAACTCCAGTTTGTGGGAATCTAGATTTTGGGTTTAGTTTCTAACTGCAACTGCTTACTGATTTCTGAGTAGTTGGCTAATATTAACTTAAAAGGGACTAACAGAGGATGAGCAAAGTTGGGTGGAGGTAATTTTTAAATATAGTCCTTACAAATTGTTTAAAATAAAATAAAAACTTTAAAAAAAGAGGTTATTTCAGGAAAAATGATGCTCATAATTTTTTTTTTTTATTTATACTTATCTCTTGAGTGAGATAGGTTTTTACCTGCATCAGTTCTTACTGAAAAATGGCTGCTTATCTCATGGGATGAATATTAGACCAGAATCCAAACCCCATTCAAGTCTTAATTGCATATATTGTTGGTTGCCACAGACATTCTCTTGATAAGTAGTAATACGACCACTCATTTTTTTAAAGAATGAAACCTGCTTAGGTGTGAAAAGACATTTTTAGCCATAAAAGGTGATGTTATTATCAGATTATCTGTAATGATACCTCAGTTGAACATAGTTGGTATCTACTCTTATGTTGAAAAATCAGGGTAAATTTTGTGTTAAAAAAATCATTGAAGGAAGAACTCAGCATCCTAGACCATTGTTTCTTTAAGACTATCCACTTTGAATGTGAAGAGAGTTGTAAAATGCCATGGAATTTATGCTTGCCCTTCTTTATTCACAGGCAATCAAGGGGAAATTATTTTAATATAAAGGCCACTATGAAAATGGTTGGCATCATTACTATAGCTTTGCATGGTCCCCCAGCCCCCAACACATCCTCTACCCAAAACCCAGTGGGATCCTCTAGAGGCTTATATGCACCACAATCCCCAGCCCCAACACTAGTATATTTTTCAAAGGAACACATGTCACCCAAATCATCTGAATCAGATTCTCTTTCCAAGTATTGAAACATGAGACATTGAGATTAGTTTTCCCTGGTGGTTGAATCACATTCACTCTAGACAAAGTTTCTAAAATCTCCTGCTATTGAAGTCCCTGGCCCAGCCCTGTGACCTTTCCTTCCTGAAGTTTGACTCTCAACTGGTCCTTGGAGTCCACGATATATCCAAGTATGCTTATGATGAATTTTCATGTTTTTAAAGTTGATACTATCCATCTAAGTTCTTGGGAGCTTATGGAGCCTTGACTCATTGTGCCAAGGGACAAGGCACATCTCATCTCTTGATATCATTTCCTACATTGTTGTTCACAGAGATTACCATGTCCAGTCTGAGCTTTGGTTGTGGGACTCATTCTGCTTCATTCATTCACAAATTCCATGGCCTCCCAATGGACTTTGGTCACAAAGTCTATGAAATAGCTGAGCATTCTCATCCTAACCACTAAGCTGCTTCAGACACACTAGCAACAATTCAACTTTTTGCGTTGGCCTTCTAGGGACATAGGGGTGTTCTGATACTTTGGAAGCAAGGTAAATATAGATTTGGTCAGTTTACACATTCCATGTTATCCTTTCCTTTTGACTGTTACTACACCATTGGCTGTCGAATTTCTCTATACACCTTATTGTCTTTGGGGAAGAATTATTTGTGGATTCCATCATACATTACCCTTGCCCCACATGTTGCCTTTGGAAGAAATTAGACACTGGGTTGCTAGGGGTTCACCAGCACTTGAAATCCAGTTATATTACCCTTGAAATTCTCAATTCCCAATATGGGCTATCTTTATTGTTCATCTCATTGGCAGGGTGTCTGGGACTTCACTTATTCTCTTTTCAATGCATGTTTTATACCAAATGCTCTGGTGTTTCAAGGGCCTTGTTTTTATTCTGAGTAAGCCCAGATGTGTAAACAAAGGGCTTGCAAGTCCACAGTCTCAACAGACTCTAGGATAAGATTTTTTTTAATTTTCATTTTTTACTTTGTCTCTTTTTTGCTTTTTTTAAAGCTTTATTTTATTTATTTACCTCCACACCCCCTTGTTGTTTGCACTTGCTGTGTTTCTTCATTGTCTTTGTTTCTTTAGGAAGCCCTGGGAACCAAACCTGCGATGTCTGATGTGGGAGGGAGGCACCTAATCACTTAAGCCACCTCTGTTCCCTTTAAGTTTCTTAAAGAATACAAAAGTGGATACTGACTTCTTTTTTCAGATTATGATGTAGTATCTTCCCATAAATTAATCCCTGCACTAACAAGCCAGCAAAGGCCACTGGATTAATGGAATGGAAGATCACAAGGAAATGTGAGGTTCAATTGCAGTAAGTAATATCATTTTATTTTCATAATTTCATCCTGCTCCAATTGCAACTAAAATAAACAAAGCTACTACAGAAATTAGACCAGGGAACAGACTTTCAGAAAAAAATATACAGTTTTTTAGGAAGAAAGGTAATAGATTCACTTCAACATTCCAGAAAGGGTAGCAAACTGATTAATCAAGTGTCCTGGAATCATGTGCCCTTTGATTGAATGTCTGATGAACAAAGTACCAACATTCAGAGAAAAGAGATGGAATAAAAGTGTATTAAATTTGGGCATTTACTTCTATGCTATTGCATGTAATGAAAATTGAAAACAGTGCTTTATTAAACACATTTAAACAATTATCCAGTTTTATGCACCATCTGTTTCTTACCAAACCCTGGAATGCTGGACTGATTCAATCATTGGCTTCAAATTGAAGTCCATGCTTGCACCCTGGGACTCTAAGAAGCCATCTCCAGAAGGTTGTGCAGCCTTGTGTACCTGTTTTGAGGATGGTTTTCTCTTCTAGCTAGGGTTATGATCATGGCAAATCATTTTCTCTGATTGCAAAGCATTTCTCTGTGAATGTGGGACATTTCCTGAATCTACAGAAATTACAGAACTAATGGATGGATGGAGATGGATGTGGGAGCTGACAGGGACAGTAGTGTTATGGAAAAAGTGGCTCTGGGTTAGGCAGTAGGATGAGACAGTTCTATGGTATCTCCAAAGAAAATGAGTAATGAAGATGATGTCACAGATGTCCCATTGTGTCACTTCCAGAACCTCAACTGGGGATTGGTTGGGTGAGTGATATGTTGGCATAAAATTCCAGGGCCTGATACTGGACTGGGCCTGATACTGGACAGAGGATCCTAGAAATGGAGAGGAGACTTCTGTGATGTTGATCCTTCTTTTGTTCACTACTTTCTTTAAAGTTGAGACTACTGAGAGCTCTTCTCCCATGCTCAGCTTCCAGTATCCCAGGCATATACTCCTTTCTTAGGCTTCCTGCACACACTAGCCTTATCCATCCATCTCAGCCCTCCTCCAACTCAACTTATGTTCCTGCCTTCATGTCCAGGTTCTCCAATGGCTGCTTACACAACTGCGATATCCTGGTAACCTGAGTGGAGTTGGCTGCCTTGAGAAACTGAACCACTACAGATATGAAGGATTCATGATGACAATATTTCACTGCAATATCTTATGTCAGGGATAAACAGCCTTGAGTGGAAGAAAGTCCTCAGTGGCCACTTCTCTGCTTCTGAAAGAAAATTGTTACTTCTTATTGAATAGCAAGAAACAAAGACCAAAGGAATTGAACTAAAAACAGGGAATGAATTGATCAAGGGCCATTGCCCTGCAGAGGAAAAACTGAACAGAACAGAATGAAATTCTCCTAAGATGCTCATCTTCCCCTCTTCTGTGGTGGATTTCAACTTTGTTCAAGGGAATAATCCAAGATGTTGAATAAAACATCCTCTTCAGACTGACCCTGAAATAATTACACCTCTGAAGGAAGAAGTCCACTTTTTCCTATAAGGAGATGTAGCCTTCTTCTTCATATGGTTACTATATGCACAGTCCTTTACCACAGGCCCCAAGCATGGGCTCCACAACCAGAGGCTATCCATTCCCTCTATGTCTTTTATAGGTAGAGAGGAGGAGAAGTCACTGTCTGGCTTCAATGCTTCAAAGGCCAGACTGACTCTCTTGTTAGGGGTTAATGCAGCTGGTCACTTTAATTGAAGCTACTACTCATTTACCATCCTGAAAATCTACTCTATGCTTTATAAATGGACATAAAAGGCTGGATGAAATAACATTTTTTACAACATGGTTTACTGAATATTTTAAGCCCTCTGCTGAGATCTGCTGCTCAGAAAAGATTCCTTTCAAAATATTATTGCACCTTGACAGCTATGAAAGTCCCAAATGTAAGCCTGGTTTATATATATTGAAAATCATCTGTTTAGTGTACCCACTTTCATCAATTGCATTAGTTAGATCATCTGGATAACTTTGTGCAGCTTCTACATCAGTACTTTTTGCTTCTTCTTACACTTTTTTGTTATGGAAACAGCTTCTTTCCTTAAACCTCATGAACAAACCTCTGCTGGTTTCAGATTTTTCTTCTGCAGCATTCTCACCTCTCTCAGCCTTCACTGAATTGAAGATAGCTAAGGAATTTCTCTGAATCGAGTTTGGCTTAAGGGAATGTTGTGACTGGTTTGATCTTATATCCAAACCCCTAAAACTTTCTCCATATCAGCAATAAAGATGTTTTGCTTTCTTATCATTTGTGTCTTCACTGGAGTAGCACTTTTAATTTCCTTGAGGAAAGTTTCCTTTGCATTCATTTTTTTCAGGTACTGGGGCCAGAGATTGAATCCCATTCTTTGTATGTGGGAAGCTGGTGCTCAACCACTGACCTACATTGGCTCTCCTGAGTTGGTTTTTGTGTGTTTTCATGTTTGTTTTTCATTTTCCAGAGGCACTGGGACCAATCCCAGCACCTCCCAGTGGGAAAAAGTATTCAACCACTTGAGCCACACCCACTCCCTGTCTTTCTAACTTTTTGATTTAAAGTACAAGACATGTGACTCTTCCTTTCACTTGAACACTTAGCAGCTAAAATAAGATTATTAACTGACATAATATCAATATTGTTGTGTTTCTGGGAATAGGGAGAGAGAGATGTGAAAAGCCAGCTGGTGGAGTAGTCAGAACACATACAACACTTATCAACTAAGTTCAGTATCTTATATTCACGCAGTTGGTGAAGCCCCCTAAATAATTACAACTGTAATATCAAAGATAACAGATCACCATAACAGATATAATAATAATGAAAAAGTTTGAAATATTGCAAGAATTATCAAAATATGACACAAAGACATGAAGCAAGTATATGCTGCTGGAAAAATGGCACCCATAGACTTGTTTGAAGCAGGGTTGCCACAAGTTTAAATTTTTTAAAAACAAGAAGTGCAATAAAATGAAGTATGCCTTTATAGTCTCAAAAATTTTCCTTTCCTGAATGGTATATTGTTGGAACCATTCAGTATTTAGCCTTTTCATATTGGCTTCTTTCACTTGGCAAAATGCATTTAAGATTCATTCATACATTTGCATGGCTTACTAGCTCATTCCTTTTCATCACTGAATGCATAGATGTACCACAGTTTGGTTATCCTTTTCCTTATTGAGTTGTACCATGACTCCTTCAAGTTTTCCACCATTATATGTAAAGTTTCTCTAAATAATTAGGTGCTGTTTTTGGTGTGAACAAGTTTTCAAACTGGTTGGCTAAATATCTAGGAATGTGGTTACTGGATTATATGGTGATATTATATTTAACTTTGAAAGAAATATCAGATTGTCCACCAAAATGGTTGTACCACCTTGCTTTCCTACCAGCATTCAATTAATGTTCCTGTTGTTCTGCATCTTCAACAACACTATTTTCTCTTTTTCAGGTTTTGGCCATTTGAATGGTATGTAGTATTACCTCATTGGAGTTTAACTTGCTTTTCCAGAATGATAAGTGATATTGAACATTTTTGTGTATATCTATTATCTATTTGTATATATATTTTTTAGTTGGTCCTATTGAAATTTTCAGACTATTTTGAAAAATTCTTTGTGGTAATAAAAACAAAAAAGGCCATTTTAACCATTTTAATTGTGCAATTCAATTGTATTAACTACCAGTGCAATGTTGTGCTACCATCACTACCTTTTATTTGAGCTGATCTTTTCTTGTAGATTTTTATGATTATTTTTTGCATATTTAAATACAAGGCCTTTTTCAGATGTGCATTTTGCAAATATTTTATCCAAGCATGTGGTTTGTATTTTCTTTGTATTAACAGTATCTTTTCAGTGAAAAAAAATTTAATGTTAATACAATCCACCTTATCACTTTCTCTCATGAATCATGATATTTGTGTTGTATGAGAGATTATCACCAAACCCAAAGTCACATAGATTTTGCCTATATTTTATTAAAAATTTTTTATAGTTTTGCAATTTACAGTTACGTCAAATAATTTTGAATGTAGGGTACTTATAGTCAGTTAAGTTTGTGTCTGTTTTCATATTTTTCTATAAATGTCTGAATGTTCCATCACCATTTGTTGAAAAGACATCCTTGAATTAAATTGCCTTTGCTCCTTTGGTAAGGACCAGATGACTATATTTGCATAAGTCTATTTTTGGGCTCTCTATTCTGTTCCATTTATCTTTGTGTCTATATTTTCACTTTTATCATACTGTCCTGATTAATGTAGGTGTACTACAAGTCTTGAATAAGGAAGTGTGAGTTCTTCAACTTTGTTCTTCATCAGGGTTTTGTAGGCTTTTCTGTATTTAGAAATAGAATTTTCTTTTCTACAAAATTGCTTGGTGAGATTTATATTAGAATGGGATTGAAACTATAGACCAAGTTGGCAAGAATTGACACCTTAACAATTTTGAGTCTTCCCATCATAAGCAAGCAATAATTCTTCATTTATTTAGATTTTCTTTGATTTCTTTAAACAGCATTTCATGGTTTCCTGCATACACATAGCATCTAAATATATCTTACTTTTGTTGCTGTTTTAAATAATAGCATTTATTTACTTTTAATTCAGATTACAATTTTTCATTGTTGTTATACAGGAAAGCAACTATCTTTTGTATATTGAGCTTGTAATTTATTTCTTGAATAAATATGTTGCTGGTCAGGACCTGGGTCCATGAAAATGGTGTCGTGGATGAGAAAGAAAGAATAAGACAAGAAGAGAAACTGGGATCAGGGGACTCTCCATCTGATATGGATAGAAGAGCCTATCACAATCAATTCCAAACAAGGCCTGAGATAGTTGCCTCCATTACTGTTTGAATTTCCTAAAATTATCGCATAAAAAATCTGACAAAATTCAGTGATCCAGAGAGATGTTGGGGATACGAAGAAAGAACACCTATAAATAGTGATCCCAAAGATAACTGTGCTGTGCCTGGTTGGTGAGAGGGAGTGTCTGAACCTGCCATTTCTGACAAACTGGCCCCTTAGATAATGTATGAAATGTTTCACTGAGCTGGCTTTGCATTCATACTGAGTACAAGTGCTTTCTTCCTCCAGCACCAACCCCCCAGGGGTATGCTCCTGGCTTTGGGATAACTCAGAGGTAGTGGGTATGTCAATAGTGAGTAAAGGGAAGCGGCTGTGGCTCAATCAGTAGGGCTCCCGTTTACCATATGGGAGGCCCGGGTTCGGTTCCCAGGGCCTCCTGGTAAAGGCAAGCCCGCCTGAACGGCGTGGTTAGCTGACCCAGCGAGCACAAGCAGCAAGGGGGGGATAAATGAATAAATAAAATAAAAAAAATCTTTAAAAAAAAAAAAAAATAGTGAGTAAAAAGCTTACAGTTTGTGAACCTGATACTGAAGAAGGAATATTGCCTTTTTAGATATTTTATTTTAAATAGTAAGCCCAGAACTTCTCAATTTCTGAAATGACATGCATTTAATTCTTAAATTTATCATACAATATTTACAAAAGCAAAATAAGAAATATTTATTGCAAGTTTTATGGCTGGCTATCATGGCATGCTGTAGAATTTGTTGCACATTAGGGTTGTTTCTGGGAGAAATCCTGATATAGATTCAGAGAGTAAGGGGACACACATACAATTGTGAAGGGTATGTACAAAATATTGGGACCTTCTTGGAACATGAATTGGGAGACATGATGAGTGTCTCAGACATTTTGCACCACGAGGCTAAAGGGAAAATGTGCATCACTATATACATGTTTTTAATAATTTTTAAATTGTTTATTTTTGCTAACAACACTAAAGTTGTTGAAAAATGGAAAGGTATACGTGTTAAATCTCACAATAATTTAAATTTAAAAAGATTATTTATGTTCAAAACAATTTGTATTATAATTTTTACATTCTTGACTTTAATGTTAGCAAACTCATGAATATTTTAAAATTTTACTAATTAAGTAAACTTTTCATTTTTTTAAATTTTTTTAAAATTATTTATTTATTTCTCCCCACTCCCTTGTTGTTTTTGCTCACTGTGTCTGTTGTGTGCTCATCTTCAGTTCCACCAGGAACTGAACCTGGGGACTCCCATGTTGGAAGGAAGTGCCTAATCACTTGAGCCTTCTCCACTCCCTGCTTTGTCGTGCTTCTCATTATGTTTTACTTCCTTGGGTCACTTGTTTCATCACCTTGTTGTGATGAAACAAGGTGTGCTTGCTGTGCTAGCCCATCTCTTCAGCTAACTGCCTTGGTCATCTTCTTTAGTAGGTACTAGGAAGTGAAACTGGTACCTCCCTTGTGGTATGTGGGAGCTGAATTTCTTGAGCCACTTTGGCATCCCTATTTTAATTTTAAAGAAACTCTATAATAATAGAGTGCGTTAGAGGAAAATACTTTGGTTAGTAGAAATATTTTGAGGATGCTCTTTAATCATTAGTTAAAAATGTTTACAACAATGCAAAGTATTAGTGGTAGGTATAAGAACCCTGTATGATGTTATGTATATTTGGTTTGTAAGTTCACAACTATTACTATACAGTTACTGTTTATGTATGCTTATGTATATGTGATATACTTCAATAAATTTAAAGAAAAGAAATGCTATAGTTGACAAATTATTATGCCAGTGTAACAAAACTTCAATATTATAAAACTACTGTTTACTGAAATGTCTTTTGCAGAATCCAACTTTTACTAGTATTGTTTTTAAAAAACTACACCATTTACAAATTTTGATAAGATTGTATTAAACAAAATTTGTTAATTTATTTTACAGAGATGATTTTTTTAAAAATCTAATGACATTGTATCTATTTAAAGCCATCTAATTTCAGATTTATTCAGGATATAAATAATTGAAAAAGAAGCAAAATCATATCAATTCATAGATGTCATGATCTTATATATTAATAATCCCAAAGAATCCACAAAAAAATCAGAGGTAATAATTCATCAAAAGTGCAGGATACAAGATCAATTGGCAAAATTCAATTTTATTCTTGTAAATTAGAAATGAACAATCTGAAAATGAAATTATGAAAATAATTCCATTTACAATAGCATGAAAACAATTATGTACTTAACAACAAATTTAGACAAAGAGGTGCAAGATGTATACAGTGAAAGCCACAAAACATTGCTTAAAGTAATTAAAAAAGACAAATAAATAGAAAGGCAACCTGCACTCAAGGATTCAAAGACTTCATAATGTTAAGAAGCAACACTACTGGTCCACATACTTAGTGAAGGGTCAAATATCCCAAAATAGAAAAAAATGATCATAAAATGTATATGGAATTGTAAGGGACACCAAATAGCCAATACAATCTTGTAACAGAAGAGCAAAGTTCATAACCCACATTTCACTATTTCAAAGTGTTTTACAAAGCAACACTAATCAAAACAAGATGTTTCTAGCAAAAGGATAGGCACAAAATATAGATAGACCAATGGGTTAGAATTGAGAGTCCAAAACTAAACCCATGCATCTATATTCAATTGATTTTTGACAAGGTGACAAGGCCATTTGATAGAGAAGGAATAATCTCTTGAATAAATGGTGCCACTACAAATGGATATTCTCATGCAAAACAAACTAATTGGACCTCTACCTCATACCATATACAAAAATTAACTCAAAATGGACCAAAAGCCTTAATGTAAGAGCTAAAACTATAAAACTCTTAGGGAGAAAAATAGGGTTAAATCTTTATGACTTTTGGTTTTGGAAATAGATTCTTAAATATAACACAAATGCAAATTTTTTAAATTAAATGAACTGTGCTTCATCCAAATTAAACTTTCTAAATCAAAGAACACTATCAAGAAAATATAGTCAATATACAGAATGGAACAATATATTTGCAAATCATATACCTGTTAGGGGTCTAATATCCAGAATGTATAAATAACCTTTTCATCCCAACAGCAAGAACATAAACATCCTCATTAAAAAATGGTCAAAAGGGGAAGCGGTTGTGGCTCAATCAGTAGGGCTCCCGTTTACCATATGGGAGGCCCCGGATTCAGTTCCCGGGGCCTCCTGGTGAAGGCAAGCCCGCCTGCACGGCGTGGTTAGCTGACCCAGCGAGCACAAGCAGCAAGGGGGGGATAAATGAATAAATAAATAAAATAAAATAAAAAAATGGTCAAAGAACCAGCATAGACATTACTCCAAAAAAAAAAAAAAAATAGAAAGTGATCAACAAGCACATGTGAAGATGTTCATTTTCATTAGTCTTTGGAGAGATGTAAATGAAAATCACAGTGAGGGATTTTTACCAAATAAAAATTAAAAATAAACATAGAATTATACAGCACAAAGAATGAAGCCTAGTGTTATCTATAGTGTAATTATAACAATATTTTTCTTCAGTTAAAACAAAGGTAACACACCAATGCACAATATTAATAATTGGGAATCTGTGTGCTGGAGGGGTATAAGGGAGCTCTGTGCTTTCTGCATGATTTTTCTATAAACCTAAAAATTCTCGAATAAAAAGATGAGAAAAATTAGCAATAAATTAAGGTTGCTTTTTATTGTTTCTTTTAAACAATTAACAGTGGAGGACCAAGACAACAAAATAAGGTAATAAAGAAATCAAACATTTTTCAGTATTCATAGATAATAGGACTGTCTCAATAGAAAAATTTAAAAATCATAAAAAATATTGAGAGAGTTTAGTATATATATGAAGTACAAAAATTAATTTCATTTCTATGTATCATCTTCAAATAGACCTTTTCACAGGAGTTATGTGAAAAGAGGACATTGTTAAGGAAAGATTGGGTTTCTGGTGAGATAGACAAAGGAGGAAAGAACATTATTATAAACTTGGAATATATCACAGTGGACTCACTTAGCAGATATTTTGGTTTGAGTGCATGAGCACGAGCAGCCTGAATGGTACTAATTCTTTACTAGATTAGTTAGCTGAAATCTGACTCAATGATCACCTATAGAAATGATTCATTAGATCTATTAGATAGGACTCTGATAACATTTGCTAACAGTGCCCATTGTGGAGAACAAGTCAACCCATCACTGAAACCTTGAAAAAATTACTAATAAGGGAAGAATGGGGGTTGAAACCAAGAATTGTTGTATGATCATGAAAATACCATATTCCTAATATATATACACTTGGAGATGTCAGGAAATAAAGTTAAGAGTTATTGAGTACATATACTGGTGTCATGCACCCTTCTAAGTGTTTTTCTTTTCTTAAGGTATTTGCTATGCATGAAAACCATGTGAGGAATACATTACTATAATTCACATTTTACATAGGAAGAAGCTGAGACAAATAGATATTAGCAGACAGTCAAATACATGTCTAAACCTCAGAAGAGATGGCATGGATGGAGATTTAAACAGACAGCCATGCACTAAAGGAGGAATCTTAGAGAGAGGTGTTAATGGAGAGCAGAAAACTGAGCACTGAGTCCTCAGGTGCTCTGATACTTAGAAGCCTTTCAGAAAATCTGGAGATGTGCCACGCCATGGCATGGAATATGGGGATTTAGTCAATGACAGTAGAATATAACAAGTTACATATCTGATAGATTTTCATAATGATAAACTGACACCCTGGCTCTCTTCTTCCTCAAAATTAGAGCAAGAAAATGTAGATATTATACAGCTTTCATCTATTCAATGTGCACTAAAAAAAATGCTGTATGCTTGAGATAATTTTTTTCTTGAAATACTTTGTGCATTTAAACTCACAGCCAGACCAAAGGATCTCAGTACTGGCACATCACACAGTATGAGTGACAGAAGCAGAACTGTCTCTCTCCAAAGCAAAGAGAAGAATAGAGCATTTAATTTGTGCAATGTCAATAGTATTTTTATATCACTTCACTATATGAGTTCTTTTCTCATTTTAAGTAATTCTAAATTGTATGTGGAATAGTGTCAATTTATTATTTTCACAGAAGAAATAAAGAAGCTATGCAAAGTTAAGAATCCCAAAAATATTCATTCATTCAACAAATATTTTGGGGTAATTTCTAGGTACCAGACACAGTGTATATACCAGGCATATACTGACAAGCAGAACAGATAAGTTGTGTCCTCATGGAAATTCAATTATGTGGAGAAGGCAAATGAAAAACAAACAAAATATCACATCAAATAGTTTAATATGAATGAGGGATACATGTTATTTTAATGGCATCCCAAGTTGTGTCTCCCTCACAACTTTCTTTACTATGACAACAGTATAAGAAAGATCTTTGAAAAGATTCCATGAGGTCATTTCATATGAAAAATACATTTCATTTCAGTTTCAGTTGATAGTTTTTTATACATTGCCTTGTCAGTTTTTGGTTTTGAATATAATTTTACAGCTATCAATAGGACACAAAGCCAATTCCTGCTTGTGAGAACATGAACAATGCACATTGTGGAGGTGTGAGGAACTAAGAAGGACATTCAGTGACTTCCAGGATGAAGTATGTGGGTGAACATATCACAAGGAGTGGGTGGGAGTTTTTCTTCTTCCCATCTGATCTTTGCATATTTCCCTGTAGATTATGACAAATTTGAAACTTCTCTTTTTTCACCTTGCAACTTTTAAGAGAACCAATGGAATTTTTTCTGCATGGCCTTTTGAAAATGCATAGCAAGATAATTTATTAAAACTTCAACTGAATGTGAAGTTTTCCTCTATTTGTCTACTTTCTTATACAATGGAGGTAGTTAGGCTCTGCAAGGTAGAAGTTGCCAAAAATGCATGGATCTAGGTGTGATAAGGGGACATTTTTGGGACATTGGAATTGTCCTGAATGACATTGCAATTACAGATAAAGACCATTATATATCTTGTCATAACTTACAAAATTGTGCAGAAAAGGGCTTAAACTACAATGTAAACTCTAATCCACACATAGCAGCAATACTCCAAAATGTGTTCATCAATTGTAACAAACGTATCAAACCACTGAAGGATGATGTTATTGTGGAAAAGTGTGGGTGGGGTAGGGTGTGGGGCATATGGTAATCCCCTACATTTTTTTAATGTAATATTTATGTAATCTAAGTATCTTTAAAAAATTAAAAATTAAAAATAAATGAAAACTACATTCCCAGGGAAAAATGCATGGATCTACAAGTCTGTTTCAAAGTCAACTCATTGAGGAGGTCTCACTGAGTGAAACAGAGAAGGTGGGTTGGAGTGGGAAAGGAGAGTCCTAGACATTCAGAAGGGATGGAGCCATGCTTGTTAATACTGTCCTGGAGATGATGGCAACAATTCAGAAGGAAATGGGGAACCTAGGGAGCCAAATCCCCTAATGGTACTTCCAGCCATGACAAGCTCCTCATGCTCAAGGAGGTCATGGAAGCAGCAGAGCCAGAGCTTCAGGAAAATCACATAGGCTTGGTTGGACAAGTTGTGTGTTGAGGCTCTTCTCCAATGCCTTGATACTTCATTATATCCTGGAGATAATTGCAGAAATATAGGCAGTTGGGGTACCCCAAGAAGAAATAATTTTAAGTTTCTACCATTTGGTAAGCAAGTACCTCTGACATAGTGTTTCATTTATTTAAACATGTATCATGCATAAAATTCTTTATTGCACATGTAATTTTATGCACAGATTTGCACATACAAATATTTATCATTAATCCATCCATTCAGTTAATAAAGATTTACTATATAATATCTATTAAAGATACTTTGCTAGACATTCTTGAAAACAAAATGACTCAAAGGTCCCTCAATATTTGGAGAGAAACAGAACCTGGTTAAAAACTGTTTTAGTTAGGGGAGCAGGTAGAGCTCAGTGGTTGAATGCCTGCTTCCCATGTATGAGGTCCTGGGTTCAGTTTCTGGTACTTCCTTTTAAAAATGTGTTTTATTTATCATTTGCTTTGTAGCAAATGAACCCCAATTGTAGAGGCTTATAAACAACTATTTCCTGCACTTGTGACTTTTCAGAATGACAGTTTGATATTCTTCTGGTCTGGTCCAGGCTCAGCTGCACTCAAATGGACATGCACATATATCTTCAATCTGATGCCAGGTCAGTTGGTGGCCAGCTGGTCTAAAATTAACCCAACTGCAACAGCTGCATTCTTCCTCTGTTTGGTCTCTATCATCAAGCCAGCCAGTCAGGACTCATTCACATGTATTTACAGTCCTCCAAAAGCAAGAAGAGGGCAACCCCAGTTACAATTCTCTGCTTTTATCTGGTTTGCTACTGTCCCAATGAGTAAAGCGATCATAATATTGTTCCCATTTGAAGGGTGGAGAAAGTCTCCTGCTCTTGATAAAAGTACCTGAAAAGTCACATTAGAAGGCATAGGTACAGAGAAAGGAAGAATGTATGGCCATTATTTTTCCAACGAACTATAACAAGTAATATAATTGAGCATCTTTCAAGCAATGTAAATTATTTGTTCAGTGCAACAGAGTAGATAGCAGAGTGGGAAATTCTACAAAAAGTAAGGACAGGAAGCTTTAAGCCAGGAAATCATGTTTTAACTAAACTTGTAAACTACAAATATAAATGGATGGTTAGGAGGTGTAAATGGCACTAGGACATTCTGGAAACCCAATGTATTCCTCTGAGGCCATAGTGAATGTTGTGAGAAAAGTCTGAAGGGGTAGGATGGGCCATTGTGACCCTTTTATACATCGATGAACAAGCATAGATCTTATTTCTGTTGTGTTTTCCAACCACTTGTTCCTTTTCTACCCGTGGGATCATGCAAATCAAGCCACTCTCTTCCCCAGATAACAGATTTTATTTTGTCCTATTTGTCAGGTACCAGCTTACTCACCACTCACAACTTTCTTAAATTCTTCCTCAAATTTTTTCCACAATTCTCTAGTTGTCCTTTTCTAAATAGCCTCCAGAATGAAAAGAGTATTGACTTAAGCAGAGGATATTGGATTTTTACCAGAATGTATTCCTAAACCTACTAGACAGTTTGATCACAGAGGTCCTGAGCTCAGTCTTTTTTGTGTGCTGGCCATCACAACACTGTTATTAAGGCCCCAAAGGGAAGTACATGGAAGGGCTAAGGACATTCACAGTAAAGTTTCTTGGGTCTCAGGGTCAGTAAGATGAAATAACAGTGTTGCCATGAGCAGCTAAATCAAAGAATCCCAGTCTACTTGATTTCAATGAATGATGTGTCCTTTGGAGGAGTTACCATACATTTGTTGAACCTACTATGTGTCAGACACTGTCATAATTTCTAGAATTACAAAGGTGAGGTAGAACTGGTCTTTACCCCAAGTTGCTACACTCCATTTGGAAGGGAACAATTTGTGACTGAGTATCTCCCTTGAAGAATGATGAGTGCTACAATGGGGAATAATTGCATGCTTTGAAAACATTAAACACAAAAATCTAGTTAGGACACGCTCATTAAGCTATGACCTAACTATAACAATAACAGCAAACATTCACATGGTCTTATTCTGTACTTGACATTCATTGTTCACGGTGTTCACATATATAACCTATTTCATCCCAACTAAAACAGTATAAGATGGTAAAATTCCTCCCTATTTTACAGATCAGGGAAGTAAATCTTAGAGTGCTCAAGTGAAACATTCAAGATCCCATGACTGGCAAAGGTTGGAGGTGGCCCCAAATACTCTCTTAAACACAAGGTGACTCTGAGGCAGGGTGAGCCAGAGCAAAGGAGGGGAAACTGTCTTCAAGTCAGAGGGAACAGACTATTTAAAGACTCAGAGTCAAAGGGAACTGAGAGTGGTTCTGAGTGGACATTTTGTGAACAGGTTTGGAGAATTAGGTTTCAACCAGAGTCAAATGAGAGATTTGGGAGAAAGCAACAGCCCATCACAGTTAGTTATCATTCTCTGCAGCCCCATCACTCTACTGCCAATGGATGACTATGTCTTTGAGAGGAAGGAGAAATTTCCATTTCTTTTTATTATAAAATCTGTTTCCCCACAACTATTCTCCTGCTTCAACGCTTGTCTAATGTTTCATGTTGCCATTTTTAGGATCAAACATGGCCCATGGAACTGAGCAATGTTACTGAAAATGTTGCATAAATGTTACTGGAAGTCTTTGCACTTATTCAGATCCCAGTAGTTCTTCCATGAGGTTGAAAGTCTGAAATCTACTTGTGGGGGAGCAAATTTGGTCACCAATTGATGGATATTCAGGACTAAATTGGAATCCCTACCTCAGGAGAGTTTGGGACATCACCTACAACTAAGAGGTGAGATAAAAGTCCTTCAGAGGTTGTTCTTGGTTCACATTCACCCAGGCAAGGTAAAATAGTGATCTGGGATGAAGAAGCCTTTCTCAAAGCCTTTAGGTAAGGATGGAAGGAAAATTGTCTCTGATTGATGGGAACTGGGTTGCAAGGGGTCTGATTTCTTCTGTGTCAGATTTCCCCAGATTTTTCTTGGACTTGATTTCCCTTGGGACAGAAGAAAGAAAATACAGTTTGGAGTGAATGTATGAAGCTCACTGAGACTTTCATTTAAAAAATGCTAGCTATCAATTAGGAGACAACATAGGAATGAATAAATGAAGTGTAAATGACTGAGCAAACACAAGATTTCAACTTTGAGCCTGAGTGTCTTTCCAGAATAGGTATATACATGTCACACAATATCAGGACTCTAATTTAGCTATTTTAAATTGATGGAAAAGGAGGAACAAAGAAGGGAACTGGGACAGACAAGTGTGGGCCAAGGAAAGAGTGGTTAGGGAGATTTGTACTTCATTTTCATTACATATTCTAATCAGATTGAATTGTATTTTCTTTATTAGAGAAGTTGTGAATTTACAAAGAATCATGCATCACATATAGGATTACCATGCCACCTCCACCAATCACATTAGTTGTATTTTTTCTATGTGTTACTATATTAACACCTTGAAATAGTGATGTACATTTGTTATAGTTCATAGAAGAATATTCTTGTATTTGTGCTATTAGCCACAATCCTAATCCACCACCAAGCTCTCTGTGTTATACAATCCCCAAATTCTCCTCTAGGTTTCTTTCTATTGCCTTCACATCTCTAGTTTACCCCTTTTACCCATGATCACATTTGTAAACCAGCAGTTAGTTAAATTCCCTTTAATGTGCTAACATCAACTCTATTTCTAAACATTTACAATCAACCTTATTAAAAATTTTACGTACATTAAGCAGCAGCTTCACTTACCAATCTAGCTCCTAGAATAGAACTACACTCTAGATTTTTAATCCATGAGTTTACACTTGTATTTATTTCATATTAGTGAAACTACACAATATTTGTCTTTTTGTGTTTGGCTTATTTCACTCAGCATATTGTCCTTAAGGTTCATCAATGTTGTCATATGCATCCATATATCATTTCTTCTTACAACTGAATAGTATTCTATTGTAAAAATACCAAAATTTTTTTGGCCATTCATCTATTGATGGATACTTGGGCTAGTTCAAAATTTTAGCAATTGTGAACAATGTTGTTATGAACATCGGTGTGCAAATGTCACTTGACATTTTTGCTTTCAGTTCTTCTGTGTATATTCCTAGTAATGGGATTACTGGATCATATGGCAGTTCTGTATTTAGCTTCTTGATGTACCACCAAACTGTCTTCCACAAGGGATGCACCATTTTACATTCCTACCAATAGTGAATGAGTGTTCCTACTCCTCCATATGTTCTCCATCACTTGTAGTTTTCTGATTTTTATATAATGGCTATTCTATAAGGTGTGAAATGGTATATCATTGTAGTTTTGATCACCATTTCCCTACAACCTAATGATGTTGAACATTTCTTCAAGTACTTTTTGGTCATTTGTACTTCCTCTTTGGAAAAAAATGTCTATACAAGTTTTTGCTCATTTTTAAATTGGGATGCTTATCTTTTATTAATTAGTTGTAAAATCTTTTTATATAGTTTAGAAATCAAATGCTTATCTGATATGTGGTTTTCAAATATTTTCTCCCATTGAGTAGGCTGCCTTTTCACCTACTTTGCAAAGTCATTTATAGCACCAAAGTATTTAATTATGAGGAGGTCCTATTTATCTAATTTTTGCTTTCATTGCTTGTGCTTTGCATGTAATGTTGAAGAAAACACTACTTGCCACAAGATTTTGAAGATGTTTACCTACATTATTTTCTATGCATTTCATGGTTCTAACTCTTTATATTTATTTCTTTGGTGCATTTTGACTTGGTTTTTGTATAAAGTATGAAATAAGGGTCTTCATTCTTTCTTTTGGATATGGATAGTCAGTTCTCCCAGTACCATTAAATAGACTCTTCTGACCCAGCTGGGTAGACATGACAACCCTGACAAAAATCAGTTGACTATAGATATGAGGGTCTATTTATGAACTCTCAGTGCTGTTCCATTGATCTATATGACTATCATTAAGACAGTACCATGTTGTTTTTTTACCACTGTAGTTAAAAATATAATTTAAGAAAGAAAGAGAGAGTCCTCCAATTTTGTTTTTATTTTTGTTGCTGTTCTTATTTTTAAGGAAATTTTTGGCTATGTGGGAAACTTTATTCTTCCAAATAAATTTGATAATTGGCTTTCCCATTTTTCAAAAAGGCTTTTGGAATTTTTATTAAGATTTCATTGAATATGTGAATCAATTTGGATAGAAATTACATCTTAAAAATATTTAATCTACCAGTGCATGAACATGGATTGCCCTTCCATTTATTTAAGTCATCTTTGATTTCTTTAAGAAATGTTTTATAGTTTTCTGAATACATGTCTTTATGTCCTTGGTTGAGCTTCTTCCCAAATATTTGATTCTTTTCATCACTATTGAAAATGGATTTTTCCCTTACTTCCTCCTCAGATTGGTCATTAATATTTTTATCAAAACACCACTGGTATTTGCATATTAATATTGTATCCTGCCACTTTGTTGAATTTCTTTATTGGCTCTGTAGTTTTGTTGTAGTTTTTTTTGGCACTTTCTAGATATTTTATATTATCAGCAAATAGTGAATATTTTATTTCCTCTTTTCCAATTTTGATGCTTTTTAATTCTTTTGCTTGCCTGGTTGTTTTATTAATAAAAACTCACCAAAAGGTAGGAAAATAAGGAAACTTTCTAAACATGGTAAAGTGAACATGTGGAAAACCCACACCTAACATTGTACTCAATGGTGAAAGACTGAAAGTTTTCTTCCTGAGATTGGGAAAAAGACAAGGATGCCCACTGTCACCATTGCTAGTCAATATTGTGCTAGAGGTTCTAGCTATAATAATTAAGCAACAAAAATAAATAAAATCCATCCAAATAGTAAAGAATTACAACCTTCACTCTTCACTAATGATATTATCTTATATCTAGGAAATCCTGAAAACCCCACAAAAAAGGTTCTAGAACTAATAGATGAGTTCAGCAAAGTGGCCAGATACAAGATTAATATGCAAAAATCAGTAGTGTTTCCATAATGTACTGATAAGAAGCCTGAGGAGTAAGTCAGAAAAAGAATTACATTTATAGTTGTGACAAAAATAATCAAATATTTAGAAGTAAACTTAACCAAGTACATAATGGACCTCGGTTGAGAAAACTACAAAACATTGCTAAAAGAAGGCAAAAAAAGACCTAAATAAATAGAAGGACATACATGCTCATGAATTGGAAGACCAAATATCACTAATATGTCAATTCTACCCAAACTGATTTACAGATTCAAGACAATCTCAATAAAAATCTCACAGCATTTTTGCAAAAATGAAAAAGCCAATTATTTTGAAGGGTAAGGAGCTCTGAAGAGCCAAAAATGTCTTTAAAAAGAAGAATGAAGTTGGAGAGCTCTCACTTCCTGACACTAAATCATTTTACTTAGCTACAGTGGTAAAAACAACATTGTATTGGCATAAATATAGACATATTGAACAATGGAACCAAATTGAGAACTCAGAAATAGACCCTCACATATAATGGTCAAGTGATTGTTGACAGAACTGTTAAACACATCCCCTCCAGCTGTGCCAGAACACTCTTCAACAAATGGTACTGAGAGAACTGTATATCCATATCCAAAAGAAAGAAAAAGGACCTCTATTTCATACTTTATACAAAAATTAACTCAAATTGGATCAAAAAACTGATGGAGTTTCAATTAAAGGCCATGACAACTGACAGAAAGCAGGCCACCTTGGAATGCAGGAGACAGGCACCTATAGTCTCAAGACACTGATATAAGATCTTGTAGAAGCCTGGTGGGGAAACATCCTGAGCTTCAAAGAGAGTATTGTGTATATGTCAGATAAAGATTTACAGGGTCAGTTATGTGCAGGAATGTAAAGAGACCTGAGCCATTAACACTTAAAACTGGCTGACTTTAGTAACATGTAAACTGTCACTTATCTATTGCCTTTGCACATGCGCACATGTATTTTCTTTGTTCTAAAACTAAATAAAAGCCACGGTGTTTTATACAGCAGGGCTTTCCTCCCTTTGGGATGGAAGGTCTCCTGACCCTGGTTATTTCTTTCTCATCTCTTCTCTTTGTCTCATTTTTTCTCACCCACAGCATCATTTTCACAGACCCAGTTCCTGAACATCAAAAAAGAACCTAAATATAAAATTAAGAGCTATAGAACTCCTAGAAGAAAATATAGGGAAACATCTTCAAGATCTAGTGGTAAGTGATAGCCTTTTAAACCTTAGAGCCAAAGCATGAGCAACTAAAAAATAGATAAATGGGACCTCCTCAAAATTAAACATTTTTGTTTTTCAAAAGTCTTTTAAAAGTATGAGAAGAGAGGGCAGGAAATGGACACAGAGAGATGCCCACTGAATGTATACAAAAAGAGCAAAAATGGGGGGGTAAAATGGATAAAAGTAAATAAATAAGTAAATGAATCCTTAAAAAAGTATAGAGGAGTAAGATACAGACTATAGTTAGTAGTAATACTTTGAAGACGTTCTTTCATAATTTGTTAACAAATGTTTCACAACAATGCAATTATTTGTGGTAGGGTGATGCATGGGAGCCCTGTATGATGTTATTCATGTTTGTTTTGTAAGTTCACATTGTTTACTAAACACTTATTGTTTATGAATGTTCATGTATGAATGATATACTTCAATAAATTGTTTTTAAATTAAAAAAAATGAAGATATGGTACACACGCAAAAAAATTCTTTATCAAGAAAGTGAAAATGTAGCCTATTCAAAGGAAGAAAATATTTTTAAGCCACCTATACTATAGGAGTTTGATATCCATGTTACATTATAATATCATACAACCCAGTGACAAGAAAGCAAGCAACCCAATTTTAAAAATAAGTAAAAGACTTGTATAGACCTTTATTTTTCCAAAGAGGTAATACAAATGGTAAAAAGCACATGAAAAAAATCATGAAAAAAACGTTCAATATCACTAACTCTAAAGGAAATGTTGATCAAAACTATAAAGAGGTACCATTTCACACCTTATTGAATGGCCATTATTTAAAAAACAAAAATCCACTAGTGCTGGAGAGGATGTGGAAAAATAGGAATACTCCACTGTTGGTGGGAATGTAAAATGGTGCAGTCTCTGTGAAGACAGTTTTGTGATACATCAAGAAGCTAAACACACAACTGCCATATGATCCATCAATCTTGTTACTAAGAATATATTCAGAAGAATAGATAGCAAGGATGTGAACTGACATTTGCACACCAATGCTCATAGCAAAATTATTCACAATTTCTAAAATATGGAAAAGGCCTAAGTGTGCATCAACCAAGGAATGGATAAACAAAATGTGATATACACCTACAATGGAATATTATTCATTTGTAAGAAGAAATGAAATTGGGTTGCATATGACAACATGATTGAACCTTGATAACATTATGCTGAGTGAAATAAGTCAGACACAAAGAGGCAAATATTGTATGGACCCAGTAATATTAACTAAATAAGATGAGTGAACTCACAAAGGTAAACTCTAGAGTATAGGTTAGTAGGAAATAGAATGTGTGTTTAGAATGGGAGTTGGTGCTTAATGTGTGTAGAATTTTTTATTTTTTTTTGTAAAAGTGTGGAAATGAATTGATTTGATTGTAACATATTATAGTAAGTATAACATTGCTGATTTAAAAATGTTATTGTGGCTGAATGGAGTAATCTATGGGCATAAATGTCAATTGAATGGAAGCTAGAGAATAATCTAGGTAATGTAAGATAGTGATTTCAATGGGAAATGAAGATTGTGGTTAATAGGTTAAATATAAGTATGTTTATTTACAAAACGTCAAGAATGTGGTCACAGAATATTACAACAAATATAACTTATGAATGATAGTTAACAGTAATATTGTTATATTTTTGCACCAATAACAAAAAGATATAACAGTTCTAAGGTAAAAGAATAGGGGGATATAAGGGGGGATGGTGTTTTACCTTTTGTAATAATGAAAATGATATAAAATTGATTGAGGTGATGACAGCAAGATTCTTTGGTGAAAATGAAAGCCACTGGGTGTACACTTTGAATGGATTGTACAAAGAATGGGAGTGTATAACACAATGAATCCTGTGGTGTAAGATGGACTGTGGTTAACAGGACAAATATGAAAATGTTCTCTCATGAGCTATAACAAATACATAATACAGGGTGCTAATAATCAGGTGGGTTTGGGGAAAATATGCCAAATGTAAGTTATGGGTTATAGTTAGTGATAAAATTTTGACAATACTCTTTCATAGATTGAAACAATTTCAAAATAATGCAAAGTATTGGTGTTGGGGTGATATATAGGAGGCCTCTATGATGATATGCATGTTTGTTCTGTAAATTCACAACTTTTACTATAATCTTAGTGTTTATATTTATATTCATTATGAATGATATATTTCAATAAGTTTTTTAATAAAAAAGAAAGGATTCTGTATTTTGTCAAAAGCTTATTTAGCATCATTTGAGATGATCATGTGATTTTCTTCAGTTTATTAATGTGGTATATTGCAATGATTTATTTTCTTATGTCTAACCACCCTTGCATACTTGGGATAAAACTCACTTGATCATGATGTATAATTCTTTTGGATTCTATAAGCACATAGAATATTTTATTGAGAATTTTTGTTTCTATATTCATTAGGGAAATGGGTCTGTAATTTTCTGTTTTTTGTTTTTCATAGTAACTTTATCTGGCTTTGGGATTGTGGTGATGTCTTCATAGAATGAGTTTGGTAAGTCTCCCTCCTGTTTAATTTTTTTTGAATAGTTTGAGCAAAATTAGTATTAAATCTTCTGTGAATGATTGGTAAAATTCACCTGTGAAACCATGTGGTCCCAGGCTTTTCTCTGTTGAGAGGTTTTTGATGACTGTTTCAATCTCTTTAGCTGTTACTGTTTTGTTGAAGTCTCTATCTCTTCTAAGGTTAGTGTAGGCTATTTTGGTGTTTATAGAAATTTGTCCATTTTGTCTGTTGTCTAGTTTGTTGGCGTACACTTATTTACAGTATCCTCTTATGATGTATTTCATTTATGCAGTGTCAGTAATAACATACCCCCTCTAATTTCTGATTTTATTTATCTGCATTTTCTCTCTTATTTTCTCTGACGGTCTAGCTAAACTTTGCCAATTTTGTTGATCTTCTCAAAGAACCAACTTTTGGTATTGTTGATTTTCTGTTTTTTATTGTTTCCTTCTGCTTATTTTGGGGATTAGTTTGCTGTTCTTTTTCTACTTCCTCCAGGTGTTTAGTTATGTCTTTGATTTTTTAAATCTTTGTTCCTTTTCATAGTAGGTGCTTAGCATTATAAATTTTCCTCACAGCATTGCCTTTGCTGCATCCTAAAGTTTTTATATGTTGTGTTCTCATTTTCATTCATCTTGATATACTTACTGACTTCTTTCCATTTCTTCTTTGACTCATTGGTTGTTTAAGAATGTGTTCTTCAATCCCCATACATTCATGTATTTTTCAGTCTTCTGTCTCTTATTGATTTTCAGATTCATTCCATTATGCACAGAAAAAGTGCTTTGTATAATTTCAAGCCTTTAAAATTCATTGAAACTTGTTTTGTGGGCCAACTTATGCTCAATCCATGATTACAGAAGAAAATGTATCCTGGAATTTAGGGTAGGATTGTTCTGTATATATCTGTCAGGTCCAGCTTATTTATCATGTTGTTCAAGTTCTGTTTCCTTGTTGATCTTCTGCCTGGATGTTCTATATATTGGTATCAGCAGTATATTGAACTCTATAATTATAGAGACACCTATTTCTCCCTTCAGTTTTGCCAGCATTTGCCTCATGTATTTTGGGGCATCTGGTTAGGTGTATAGATATTTAGGATTGTTTATTATTGGTGGATTGCTGCTTTTAATAATATATAATTCCTTCCTTGTCTCTTATAATAACTTTGCTTTGGAAGTCTATTTTGTCTTATATTAATATAGTTACATGTATTAGTCAGCCAAAGTAGTGCTGATGCAAATTACCAGAAATCTGTTGGCTTTTATAAAGGCTATTTATTTGGTATAGAAGCTTACAGTTACAAGGCCCTAAAGAGTCCAACTCAAGGTTACTTTTCTCACTATTTTCTTTTGCCAATCTTTGCAAGGGTTCAGCCTTCCTTCTTCCTCTTTTCTTCCTCTTAAGGCTCCATGGCCCCACCTTCTGCTGAGCTCAATTGTAGGCTGGCATAGGGCTCATTTTTTTCCAGGTTTTGCTGCTCTGGTCTCTTCACAAGGTCAGCTGTAAACTTCAGGTGAATGGCTCTTACCTCTCCTGCGGCTCCAGGATCAAAACTGTCAACATTCTATCTTCATCTTCTCTATCTTCTCCTGTGTTTTCATGTGTGTTGTCTTGAGTGAGTGTCCATTTATATAGCTCACCAAGGGAGTGGGACTCAACCCTGAGTCATAAGCTACTGACATGGTCAAATCAAAGCTTTAATCTTGATTTAATCAAGTAAAAAAAAACCTTTGAATTTAATACAGTCAAAGGTTATCATACCCAGAGGAACTGACCAGTTGCAAACATAATCAATATCTTTCATTTGAATTCATAAATTATATCAAACATTTATACACTTTCTTCAAAGTCTCTCTCTCTCTCATCTTATCCTTTCAGGCTGCAGCACTCTCTTTAGCATTTCTTGTAAGGCCAGTCTCTTGGTGACAAACTCTCAATTTCAATTTATCTATGAATATTATAAACTCACCTCCACTTTTGAGGGATAATTTTTCCAGACCTAGAATTCTTCACTGACAATTTTTCTCTTTCAGTTTCTTAAATCTCTCAGACCACTACCATTTCACTTTATGGTTCCTGATGGGAAATCAGCACTTAATCTTATTGGCCTACCCTTCTTTGTGATGTATCAGTTTTCCTTTGCTGCTTTCAGAATTCTCTCTTTATCTTTGGCATTTTTCATTCTGATTATTATGTGTCTTGAAGTATGTCTATTTGGATATATTCAGATTGGAGTAACTTGTATTTTTTGGATATGGATATCTATGTCCTTCAAAAAAGTTTGGAAATCTTCTACCATTATTTTCTCAAATATTCCTTCTGACACTTTTCTTTTCTCTTTTCTTCTCCTCCTGGGACCCCCAAAATGCAAAAGTTTGAGCACCTCATACTATCATTCAGTTCCCTGAGTTCCTGCTCAATTTTCTCCATTCTTTACTCTATCTGTTCATCTGTCTGTTCAATTTGGAAACCCTCTCTTCTATCACACAGATTCTTTTTTCTGCCTCTTTAAATATGCTGTTGCATGTCTCTATTTTAGTTTTTTATTTTGTTTATTGCACCTTTCATTCCACAAGACTTATTATTTTTCTTTGCATGCTTTCAAATTCTTAGTTGTGTTCACCCAGTGTCTTCTTATTATCCTTAATCTCTTTAGCCCTCTCATTGGATTTATTACACAGATTTGTTTGAATATCTGTGAGTAATTGTCTCAAATCCTGTATGTTGCCTGAAGGTTTAATTTATTCCTTTGACTGGGTCATGTCCTCCTATTTCTTAGTATGGCTTGTAATTTTTTGCTGGCATCTTGGCATCTGATTTTCTTAGTGTTTTTAATTCTGGGCTCAGTTTCACTCTTTAGCCTGGGACTTTCTTGTTGATTGGCTTTGTGTTAAAGCTTCTTTTTGACACTTACTAAAACATATTATAGAAATTTATAATGGCTCATATTTAACCAATCAGATTTATCCTGCTATTATTCATTTGTTTCTTGCAATTTTTTTGTTGCCAATGGTGGCATTGGTGCTGAGGGTGTGGGTAGTAATCTGAGCCATGCAGGCTGAAACTACCCACTTTGCCCCAGGAGCTAATGAATTTTTGCCCACATTTCTCTCATGCCAGGAATAGGGTAAGAGACTAGCCATGGTTGGTATTCTAAGCTGTCCAGGCTGAAAGTGCCTCCAGTTGCTCAGAGACTGATGAAGTCCACTCAACTTCCTCCCCTGCTGGGGGCAGCAATGGAGACAAAAATGTGAGCTGTAATCTATGCTATCTGGACTGAAACTGTCTGTAGTTGCCAGGAGAGACAGGTGAAGCTCCACCCACTTTCTTCCACTTCATGGGTGGGGTTGGAGCCTAGGCTTGGTCAGTAATCTGACCCGGATTGAAAGAATCTGATCTCTACCAAATTTTAAGTCACTATCATATTCAATCAGCCCCCCTTTGACATCTGCCAAGGGTGGAGTTAAAATGAATGCTACCAATTTTTACTTGGACAAGTTCAAACTTTAGTTCTACTTAGAATTGGACTCTAGCCAGCTGAATTTTTAATCAATAGCTGAAGTCAGTGCCTGGCCATCTCCTCTTCTCCTCTTTGTGGGAAATGTAGTTTCCAGCTCCAGCCAGAGAATGGCTCCCAATTTGGCCACCAGTGAGGATGGGCATTGGCCTCCACAGGGTTGCATGTACTGCTCATAAATCTTCACCAGAGATTGCCAGGCTCCTGCTTCAGTTCTTCCAATCATGGTACACAGTGCTCCACTTATCTACTGAGCCCCCAAAACAAGGGGTATAGAGAGACTTTCTGATTACTAAATTCACTATGGGATGAGTAGAGATTCCTACTCTGCCACTACTCTGCCACTATTCTGCCACTATCTTGCCTATCTCTCTTGAATGTAACTTTTGAGGAATTAAAAAAATAAAATTATTTCAGAGGTTATAGAAGTGAGTGGCATGATGTAGTACAGAATCCCATCATCACTCCAGAGGTCCCTGTCCTTGTGAGCTCCACTGCCCAAACCTTAGCTCAGTCTCATGATCTGTTCAGGGCCCTCTCTTCTCATATATCTCCTATCCATCTCTTGCAAAGCACCTATCAACCTATAACAGCAGAGTCTCACTTCAGGTTCACAGTATTAATTCTTTCTTTCTCTTTATCTTTTACTGTAATTCTTAGTTGAGTACTCTTTTCTCATTCTTCCCCTCACTCTTTCTCTGATGTTCCCTTGTGCTGCCCTCCAGTGACCCAACCCTGATTCCTGTACCCTTCTTGGTCCCTTGCCTGGCCCTTAATTCCCCCCTAAGAATTTCTTCCTCCCTGTCCTATATTTCTTGCTGGATTTTCATGCTTTCCCTACCTTCAGTCACCACAAAGTTCAAGCTTCATCTTGAAATTTCCAATCCTTCCTTCTTATTCAGAAATCTATGAATACCCTTAGGCTAAAATCACCTCAATTCCACAAACTTTACTTGAAGTTTTTGTATCATGGTCATCTGAGGTTTGTGGAATGAAAGCTTTCAAACATTGAAATTGGAAATTAAAATGTAGAAAATTTCAAAATTTAGAAAATTTCTAATTTAGAAGGTTAGAAATTTAGAAGGTAAGAAACAGATGTGCAGGTCTAGAGGCCTGAGAATTCTAACATGTCTTTAGTGTGGGAGAGGTTGCTAACAGCAGCAGGTGCTGCTTTCAATTTCAACTCACACGGATTCCCCTCTTTTGTCCCTCTCTCCTGTGGGCAGTGTCCAGGCTTTGCTTGGTGTCTAAACCCTAGAAGATCTTTTTACAGGCTGTTTATGCCTGTCCTCTAGCTGTGTTTTGGAGGAGAAGAGAGTCCTGTGTCTTTCTAGTCCACCAACTTCCTGGAAATCCACCAAGCGCTTCTTTTTTTTTTTTTTTTTTTTAAGATTTTATTTATTTATTCATTTATCCCCCCCTTGTTGCTTGTGCTCGCTGGGTCAGCTAATCACGTCATGCGGGTGGGCTTGCCTTCACCAGGAGGCCCCGGGAACCGAACCCGGGGCCTCCCATATGGTAAACGGGAGCCCTACTGATTGAGCCACAGCCGCTTCCCTCACCAAGAGCTTCTTGACACTAATTTGTATTTCCCTAAGCCATCTCTAAGATTCATGGGTTAATCAAAATTATTTGAATGTTTCATTCAACTCTTACTAATGATAATATTTTTATTACCAGATCTTTCATTACTTCATATTGTCTCCATTCTTTTTAAGAAATGTAAGAAAAGATGATTATGCTTTAGTTAAATTTCTCTTAATCTACATATTCCCCTTTCATCAAATTATCTATATAGTACTTTATTTTTCTTCTCTATTGGTTACTTTACAAATATCACCATCAATGAATGTCCAGCCTTCATGAGAACAGAAGAAATAATGGGCTTTCCCCAAGTAAAACAGAAGGAAGTGAGTACAAGTTAGAATGTTGGAGGAAAAAGTTAGTATGTTGGCATAGAATGGTTTAATTTAAAAAGCAGCATATATAAATAACAGAGAGCTTGAGGGATTTATCTGGAGAGTGCGTTTAGGAAGAAAATTTCTATCTTCCTTTTTTATTTTTGTTTTAAATGTCAGAATAATCTCTCTGTTTTCATGCCCACTCCATGTTTATCACTACTTTTACCTTCAGGACACCTTCATACATATTTCCTACCATGGGGAATTTATTCCTTTCTCAGCCCAAGTCCATTCAGGTTCGCTTTCTTCATAAATTTATTCTAACAGTTGGGTCATTAGCTTTTTTCTTGTTCTGATATTTTTCCCCTTCTGTCTTAATTCTAATTTAAAAGGAGGAAACATATTTTTCACAAAGTTCAAATATTTAATAATGTATATTTTTTTATTTGTACCTACAAGTTTTATAAATTTTTTATTACTAGAAGGCATTTTGCACATTTTATAAATTATTTGTACACAAAATGACTCATGCACTTATTTCTAAACTACTGTAAACATTACTTCATCACATTTTCCTCACTGAAATGATGGATTTTGTGATTCCTGAAGGATGAAAGTGTTTTCTCTGAGACAGCATGTAAGAAACAGAGCATGAGGATATGGGTGCTTAGAAAAGGGAAGATTGACATAGGAAGCAGCAAGTGTATTTCCCCTAAACTGGCTTTTATGAATGGAAAGACTGGAATACCTAAATATTTCTAATAAAAATAAAATATGCATTCATGAATATTTTTACTCAATTAAAAACAGATTCCTACAAGTAATACCATTTATCTGTAACATCCTTTTAGGACTGAAGATTCCAGTCACCATGGTATCTTGTGTTTATTGGATAATACTCTCAGTGTTTCTGGTTACTAAGCATTTCCTCATTTCATTAATCACTGGATATTTTCATGGAAATTTCTCTAGAATGGGGAGACTTTCTTCTCTGTTATGGCAAGGTAGGACATTTCATGACCATATTCTTTCAAATGTCAGGACACTGTTTGCTTGATTTTGTATAGGAGGGGTCCTTTTATAATTTTCATCTCATTTCCTACATTAGTATGTGTATTAGTCAGCCAAAGGGGTGCTAATGTGAAATACCAAAAATGGGTTGGTCTTTATAAAGGGTATTTATTCGGGGTAGAAGTCCACAGATAACAGGCCATAAAGCGTTAGGTTTCTTCTCTCACCACATCCATTGCCACGTGTTAGGGCAAGACAGTTGCCAGCGTTTACCAGGGTTCAGGCTTCTGGGGTTCCTCTCTTCCCTGGGCTGCATTTCTCTCCGGGCTTAGCTCCTGTTTCCTCCACAAGGTCAGCTGTAGACGATCAGGCAAACGGCTTGCTTCTCTTCTCCTGGAGCCTTCTTTCCAATATCAAAACTGCTTCTCAAAAGACTGCTTCAACTGTCCTTTGTCTTGCTTTTTATATTCAATTCCCCACCCGCCAAGGGGTGGGGCTCAACGCCCTAATCCTAACCTAATCATGCCCAGATTAACAGATCAGTTTACAAGCATGATTCAATTATATTTTTGGAATTCATAATTACATCAAACTCCGACATTCCACCCTCTGAATTCCAAAAATACATTACAATATTTAAAAAACTTAAATCAGTAACAATCCAAGTACAAAATCATATTAAAATCATTTAAAGAAATACAGTTTGTCTTCAGGCAAAGTCTCTTCTGCTATAGACTTCCGAATCTTGCAAAACCATTTAACCGCTTCCAATGCACAAATAGAAAGACAAAAGATAAACATTTTCAATATTATAAGGAGAAATTGGTATGTTAAACATGAGTCATGGATCCTTTCCAGTTCAGTAAACTTGCAGGACATCCTCCATTCAATTTCAAAGTCTGAAAGTCATTTTTAAGAAGATGGTTTCTTTTCCTTGGTGCCACATGGGAGCCCACCCTTTCCACAGGCTTGCTCAATGGCCATTTTCTTGGTTCCACCCTCATCAAGCATCTGGGTGTTGACCAAGCTCCAGACCTCACCCTCCAAGAGTATTGGGGTGATTGCCACACCTTACCCAATCTTTGGTTTAGAGTCCTAGCCCCCCTAGTACAGTGAGGTGAAGACAACATTCCCCCTAACCATTGGCATACAGGCTCAACTCTCTTAGAGCAATGATTTGACCACCTGGCCTTCCCTAACCTTTGGCATACAGGCTCAACCCTCTCAGAGCAATGGGTTGACCACCTGGCCTTCCCTAATCCGTGGGGGACAGGTACACCCCTCTCAGACCAATGAGGTGTTGCCCTTAACCGCCCTAATCTTTGAGGAATGTGCTCCAACCTCTCTGCACCCTGGGGTGGCAAAATTCTTCCTGAACATCGGGTGGGGACATCCACCTTCTTTAACTGCTGGGGAAAACTCACCCTCTCTGCACCATGTGGCATCAAAACTTTCTCAGAACATCGGGTTGGAACATCCACCCTCTTCAACAGCAGGGGCAAACTCACCCTCTCTGTACACATGGGTGGGGGTCCTCTCTTGGCCCAAGGAGATGTCTTAAGTCCAGATCTCTGCTTCCACGGTTTTCTTCTTAAAGCTGATTCTCCTTTAATCTCTCCTTTCCATGTCCTCTTTTGTCCAAGCTGACAGTGGTTTTGTTCATACAGCTCTCTAAAAAACTTTGTTGGTTTCGCATGCAGGAAGCAGGGGCCCAAGCCATCAGACAATAAGACTTTCCACAAGTCTTTCCAAGATAACTGCATCTTCAATTCTGAGTTATGAGTTCCAAGTTTAGTAAAGTCTTCAAATAGGGCATTTTCATTTGGGAATTTGATTTCCAGAAACTTGGAAGTTCCAGAATTAGTTTCTGTTTTCTTTATGCCCAAAAGTTCAGTCCTTAGTGTATTTCTCTCGTCTAGTATTTTGCTATAAGCTGCAAGGAGAAGCCAAGCCACATTCTCTGAGTTTACCTTGGAAAGTTCTTTAGCTAGATGCTCTGGTTCGCCATTTTCAAATTCTGTCTTCCATATAACACCAGTAGTTAATCTTGTTAAGTTCTCTGCAACTTTAAAACATGGGTCGCCTGTCCTCCAGTTTCCAATAAAAGTTTCATCATTTACTTCTAAGGCATCATAGAAAGTCTCTTTAGCGTCCATATTGCTATCAACAGTTTCTTCAAAGCAATCTTGGCCTTTTCCATCAAGCATTTCACAATTCCTCCAAAAAATACCCTTTACCCATTTATAAAACCGTTTCAACATTTTGGTATATGCAAAAGCACTTCCCCACTCCTCGGTACCAAATTCTGTATTAGTCAGCCAAAGGGGTGCTAATGTGAAATACCAAAAATGGGTTGGTCTTTATAAAGGGTATTTATTTGGGGTAGAAGTCCACAGATAACAGGCCATAAAGTGTTAGGTTTCTTCTCTCACCACAGTCCATTGCCACGTGTTAGGGCTTTCCTCTTGCTGCTCTCAGAATTCTCTCTTTGTCTTTGGCATTTGACATTTTGAATAGCATGTATCTCAGAGTTGGTCTATTTGGAATTATTTGGACGGGAGTACAATGTGCTTCTTGGACATGGGTATCTATGTCTTTCAATAGGGTTGGAACATTTTTGACACTTATTTCTTCAAACATTTCTTCTGCCCCTATTTCCTGCTCTTCTCCTTCTGGGACACCCATGACACATATGTTTGCATGTTTCTTGCTGTCGTTTAGTTTCCTGAGACCCTGTTCAATTTTTTCCATTCTTTTCTTCATCTGTTTTTTTTTTTTTTTTTTGTATGTTTGCTTTTGGAGGCTATGTCTTCAAACTCACTGATGCTTTCTTCTGCCTCCTCAAATCTGCTGTTATGTGTCTCCAGTGTATTTTTAGTTTCATTTATTGCAGTCTTCATTCCCATAAGGTCTGCTATTTTTCAATGTATACTTTCAAATTCTTTGTGCTCACCCAATGTATTTGTCAGGGTTTTCTCAGGAAACAGAATCAACAGGTGATATCTGTCAATAATATGAGATTTTATGAGTCTCTCATGCAACTGTGAGGATGTACAAGTCCAAGTTCTGCAGACAGGCTGCATACCAGGGGCTCCAATGGAAGTCCAATGAAAGGTCCTTGATGAGTTTCTGGGAGAAGTTGGCTGTCCAAAGATGAGCTTGGAAATTCCCTCTGAATGTTGAAATCACTTCTCCTTTTAAGGCATTCAACTGATTGAGTAAAAGCTTCATCCATTGCTGATGCTATCTCCCTGATTGATGCAGCTGTAGTCAACCATCCATGCAGTAAATTCACTGGTGACTGAAGTGCATAAATGCTCTTGTATTACAATTAGCCCAGTGCTTGTTAGAACAAACACCTGGACACAATTACGTGGCTGAGTTGACACATAAGTCTAATCATCACACCCAGGGTCTTCTTAATATCCTTAATCTCTTTAGCCATTATTGAATTTATTGAGGAGATTTGTTTGAACTTCTATGATTAGCTGTCTCAACTCCTTTATGTCATCTGCAGGCTCCTCTTTTCCTTTAACTGGTCCATATCTTCCTGTTTCTTGGTATGCAGTGTAACTTTTTTGATGTCTTTGCATCTGGCTTACTAGATTTATTTATTCTTGGTGCAGTTTCTCCCTTTAGTTTAAGGCTTTCTTGCCTTTTCTCCCTTGATGATTGTGTAGTCAGAGCCAAGGATGTAGTTGGTGCTGTAAGCTATGGAGTCTGAACCTGCCTACATTGCCCCAGAAATTGATCAAGTTGCTCCAACCTTTCTCCTCTGCCAGGGGTAGGGAGGGATAGAGCTGCCACCATGTGTAATAATCCAATTTGTGCACAGCAAGATTGTAGTTGCCCAGAGATACTGATGTAGCTTTACACCCCTTCCTCCTCTACCTGGGGCAGGGATGGAACTGCAGTTGTGGGCAGAAATCTATGCCATGTGTGTCCAAAATGACCACAGTGGCCCAGGTAAACTGATGTAATACCAGCCCATGAAGGGGTGTAGATGGACCCTCTGGAGTGCCCAAATATGTAATCCATATGGGCCAAATACACCTGCAGTTGCCCTGAGAGGCTGAGGGAGTACAGCCCTTCTGCCCTTTTGGGGGTGGGAATGAAAACATTGACCCCAACAGTTCAGTCCCTGTAGGCTGAAAGTACCCACCATTTCCCAGAGAGGCTGAGGAAACACCAGGCCCCTTCTACCCTATTGGGTAGTGGGGTTGGTTCCACAGGAGTCCAACAGTTCAGTCCCTTTAGGCTGAGAGCACCTCCCATTTCCTGTAAAGGCTGAGGAAACACCAGCCAACTCCTAGCCTATTAAGACATGTGGTTGGATCCACAGGCACCCAACAGTTCAGACCCTTTAGGCCAAAAGTACCCACCATTGCCTGGAGAGCCTGTGGAGATGCCAGACCCCTCCTATTCTATTGGGCATGTGGGTGGATCCATAGGCATCCAACAGTCCAATCTGTGTAGGGTGAAAGTGCCTGCCTTTGTCTGGAAAGGCTGTAGAAACACCAGCTCCCTCCTTTCCTATTGAGGGATGTGGATGGATCCAAAAGTACCTACCAGTCCAGGGTGTGTGGGCCAAAAGCACCTGCAGTTACCCAAAGATTCTTGGCAAACACAGTGCTTCTTTTGTCTTGTTGGGGTTGGGATGAAGCCACAGGTGCCCAGTGGTTGAGTTTGTGCTATCCAAAAGTGCCTGCAGTTGCCCTGAGAGGGTGAGGTTACTCTACCCCTTACTATCCTATGAGGCTCATAGGTGGAGATAGACTCAAAGGCACTCAGCAAGCCAGTTTGTGTGGGCTGAAAATTGTGGAATTGCCCAGAGAGCCTGAGGAAATCCAGCTCCTCTCCTACCCTAAAGGGGTGCAGAGATACAGCCCCAGGGGTCTGACTATTCAGTCTGTGCCAGCTGAAAACACATGTAGTTGCCTGGAGAGACTGGTGCATGTCCCACCAGTTCCTCCCTGCTGTAGGTGGGTCTGGAGCCTAGGCTAGAGCTGCAGTCCAGTCTTGGTGTAAAGAAGCCAGTTCCTAACTTCACTGTGATTTTCAGTCAGCCTTGTTTCCCCTCATGCTGGGGGCAGAGTCAAAATGGCAGCTACCAGGCTCTTTCCAACTTGCAAAGGTTAAACCCTCTCTGTTCCCATGTTTATACTTTAGACAGCTGAGTCCACCAGTAGTTGAAATCAGTAGACAACCATCTCTTCCTCCTCCATTTATGGGAAAAGGAGCTTCTAATTCCAGCCATGGAATAGCTCCTAAGGTGGCATGCAATGCTAGAGTACGATGGGCACTGGCCTCTGTGGCATGGCTTGTAGTTTCCCAGAGAGGTGGTGCAGGTCCCACAGCTTCCTTCCTCCTGGAGTTGGGGCTCAGGTTTAGGCTAGAGATGCAATCTGATCTGTGTGGAAAGAAGCTGGTCCCTACCAGTACTGTGATTTTCAATCAGCCCCACTTTCGCTCATGCCAGGGCCAGAGTTAAAATGGCAGCCTTTGGCCTGTTTCTGAATTGGACAGATTCAAAGTTAAGTTTTTCTTAGGACAATAATTTAGCCTGCTGAATTTACTAATCAGTAGCTGAAGTCAGTCCACACTGTGCCCTCCTGTCCTGTTTTTTGGGAAATGGAATTTCCAAAGCAGCGAGCACCACAAGCAGTGGCCTCCATGGAATGGAGGGCTCTACTCACAAATCTTTTCCGCATATGGACAGTCTCCTCCTTACATAGTTTCAAGGATGTTGCAGTATACTCTTCTGGTCTCCTAGAGTCCCCAAGCAGGTGCTTTAGATAGCTCTGGGTGATTATTTACTGCCCTGTCGGATGAGCTGATTCTTGGAGCTCCTTATTCTGCTGCTCTCTTGGTTTTCCATTTCACTTTTTCCACTGGGTGATCTTTTTTATGGGAAGGTAAGACTCTGAAGGAAAGCAGCTACCAATTCAGTCAATTTGCAAAGAGTATAAAAGTTTTTTGCATTGATTTTGTTGTTGTTGTTGTTAGCTCTTAGCAGTCAAAGAAATTTCTGTCATATCACTAGCTGGATACAAACTTAAGGAACAAACAGCTCAGGGACTAAATTCCAGAGTTAACTCCTTAAAATGTACAATGTTCAAAAAAAGATCACAATACAAAGAAATGGGAAATGATGGCACATTAAAGGGAAAAAGATTAAAGTTCAGAAATATCAACAAAGAATAACAGATTTTGGGCACACCAGAAAAAGACTTTTTAAAAATGATCTTCAATATTATCAAGGAGATAATGGAAAATATGTAGAAAGAATTAAAATATATCATGAAAACAATAAATAAGCAAAATGAGATTTCAATAAAGGGAGTTGAAGACCAGACACAAAAGGACAAATACTGTATGAATGCATTACTATGAACCAAATATATTGTGTAATATATTGTTTGATTAAAAAAAAATTACATGTATCCATCACATTTAATTGAGAAATGTAAAATAAATAAATAAATAAATAAATAAATAAATAAATAAATAAATAGATATATAAATAAAAGAAACAAAACATCCCTTAGGAGGGTTTCAACAGCAGAGTGGAGCTGGCAGAAGAAAGAATCAGTGAACTTGAAGACAAGACTATTTAAATAATTCAAACAGTGGAGCAGAAAGAAAGAATACAGAAAAGTGAACAGCACCTAAGAGAGCTGAAAGAAACCATAAAGCAGACCAATATACATAATGAAGTAACAGGAGGAGAAACAAGAAAGGAGCATAGTGAATATTCAAAGAAATAGTGACATAAAATTTCTCAAATTTAACAAGAGACATGAATATTGACATTAAAGAGCCCCAAACAGGATGAAATTGAAAGAGCCATGACCACATACATTATAATGAGACTGATGAATGCTAAAGACCAAGAGAGAATTCTGAAAGCTGCAAAACAAAAGCAACATGTCACATACAAGGGATACCCAATAAGACTAAGTGCTGAATTCTCATTAGAAAGCAGGGAGACCAAAATGCAATAAACAATGGGATGATATAATTAAAGTGCTGAAAGAAAATAATTGGCAACCAACATTTTATATCCAGTTTTTGATGGTTAGGATCATGTTTCATCTTGGCCAGGTAATGTGCCCACGTTTTTGATAAATCAAGCAGTAGCCTAATTGTCACTGTGAGGACATTTTATGAACTTAAATCATCAGTGATTTGATTACATCTCTGGCTGAGTAAATTTATAATCAATTGGGAAGATTGCCTTCAGCAATGAGAGAAATCTCATCCAATCAGTTGAAGGCCTTAAAAGGAGAAGTGATTTCAGCAATCAGAGAATTCCCATCTCTACTTAAGAAGCCAACTTCTCCTAAGGTTGATCGATTACCTTCATTGAAGTTCCATGCTTGCAGTCTGCCCTACAGAATTTGGACCTGTGAATCCCTGTGGTGGAATGAGACAATTTTATAAAATCACATAGTATTTACAGATATCCCCTATCAGTTATGTTTCCCTAGAGAACCCTGACTAATATACAGTTGAAATTAAGTTATCAAATCAATCTTGATTGTTATAGATTCAGGATGTTAAACTTAAGCCCCTTATAACCACAAAACAAACATCTGAATAATATACACACAAAGAAATGACTGAAAATGGGTGACTAAAAAAAATCAAATCAATATGAAAATAGGAAGTAATGGAGGAATTGAGGGATACAAAATATTTAAGACTTAAAAAACTAAATGACATAACTATAATATATTTCAAAGAAGTTTTGAAAAATCACGACGGGAGTTCTCTGTTTTCTCCTGTGAGTTATCGTACTGTCTATTTCCTGGACACTACAGTCATGCTGAATAATAGGGACACAGAGTACTTAGATTGATGACTTAAAGAAGAAAGGGTAGAAGGCTTGCTTTCTTAATGCATAGCTTCACTTTCTAAATTTAAAGATGGAAAAAGGAATATATTATTGAGATCTCTGATTTGTCAAAAGTATAAACCTACTCCAAAGAAACTGAGCACAACTGTAAATAGGAAATGAAAATATGAAAGCTATCCTTCCCTCAGCATTATAGATGCTAATAACATAACTTATTATGCTTTATGCAAAAGAACACTTCCTTATGGAACTGTGATATTACTTAAGTTGAGGCATCACTTTCAGTCCAGACTTACAGAGTTACAGAAAAAGGAATTGGATATTTTAAATGTTAACATTATGAGCTCTTTCAAAGCCATATATTATTACAGGTTTTCAAGCTATAAATGTAGAAGCCACTGGAGCATTCTAGGTTTTAATTTCTGATAAGGGATATATAGATAGCTATAACCCACATAAACACAAAACTCTTTGGGATCCTCAATATTTTGTTTGAAGTGTAGAGGGATTTGGAGACCAAAAAGAGAGGAGAAACCACTGAGGATGATCCATAGCCTGGATTGGTCCATTTTTGGTGATGACCTCACAAGAAGCCATTGTTTTGGAACTCTAAGCTCCTAGATTAGTCCCACAGTCTTATGTTTGTGGTCTGCTAACCCAGAGAGCTGTTTTTGGTGACCTGAGAGACTGGGATTGATCTTACCTGTTTATTTTTCATTCTTGTGAAGTCTTCATTTATTTTATTATTTTTTTTTCTTTTTGTCCTAATTCTTTTTTCTCAGATTTTCTTTTATTCTTTGCTTTTTGTTATTTTTTAAAAATTCATTTACTTTTTTGTGTTTCCTTTTTTTAAAAAAATCTTTTCTTTTTCTTTTCTTCCTGTTTATTTTTTAATTTTTCTTTTCTATTTCTTTAATTTTTATATTTTGTTCATTTTTTCTCTAGAATTTGCTTTTCTAAAATAAGATCATTTATTCAGTGAGACTTTGGTGTGTTTGTGTTTTTGGTTATTTTGACCAACTTGTCACCAGCTCTTCACATTTGAAAGTCTACCTAGGGTCACTAGGTCTCCAGCCCAGCAGATATCTAACATGTTGCAGGCTCTCTCAGCCATGTGTTCTGAGAAGAATACCCACATTGGGAATCCCTTGTTCCTCAGAAACTATTGGAAAGAGTACCTTTTCCATGGTGAAATTAGTACAGCACATCCTCACTGTCCATGAGGTAGCCATAAATACCATCCACAAAAATGAACATAACTCTTCCAGGCTCCAAATATTCTCCTGAGAGGTGAGCATACTGAAGTTCTTGAAATAACCAAATGTAATCAATTTATTTGAAGTCATCCAGAATGAAAAAATACTATCTCATGATGGAGTATGCTAGTGGAGGAGAACTCTTTGAATATCTGTTAGCTCAAGACTATGGAAGAATAGGAAGCCTGAGCCAAAATCTGTCCATCAGTAACTGCTTTGCAGTATTGCCACCAAAAGTGTATTGCCCACAGGGACTTAAAGACAGAAACCTGATCCTGGATGCTGAAAGGAATTTCAACCTTGCCAATTTTGGCTTAGATGCTGATGAGAATATCAAACTTGCAGATTTTGGCAGAAGCAAAAGATGGATTCCTACTTTACACCACAAACAAAAGTTAACTCATAATTAATCACTCACCTAAATATATGACCTAAATCCACAAAACTTTACAGGAAAATGTAGGAATAAACCTTAATGGACTTATATTTAGTAATGGATGTGATATCAGAAGCACAAGCAAAAGAAAACTATGAGAAATGGAATGAGGAAGAACACCCTTATTTCCTCAGGGAACAGTGACCTCAACACCAACACAAACCAAAGCAAGAAGTCCCAAATGTTGGAGAGACCCGCCTTGGCCTCCTTCCATAATGGCAAAGACATTCCATCCCAGCAGCTGCTTTCACTAAACTTTTCAGGGAGGACAAAGAAAATGAGCTACATGGAACCTGAAAAGATGATGTGGGAGATGAGCAGGTGCTGGACACAAACAGTTGTAAGTTGGACCTGAAAAACTGTTTCATGCTGCTGGACATGAGGGGCATGCTGGGCTGGGGGACTTCAGGCAGTGGAAGATGGAGATGTGCAGCTGCTGTGGTGAGGTCTCAGCAGGGTTCACCTGCAGAGGCTATCCTCACCTACAAGGCCTTCTAAAGCATTGCCTCCTAAGTATCCAAGTGGCTTCAGCTTCCAAAGGTGAATGGACCTGCCTGGGAGACCATAGAAAGGGCCTGCAGACCCTCACTGCCAGATTGCCATTGCCCCTACCTACAGGGCTGCAGAAACTGGACTGGTAATTTACCTTGGGGAACTGCTCCTGCTCCTGTTCCTGCCTTTCTCCAACTATTCCTCTGTTTCTAGGAGTGTGGAGTTGATTCTGGAGAAATAAAGTGAATTCAAATGAGACTAGAGGCTGCTTATTCAAAGCTGGCTATAGCAAGGTGTCAGCAGCCATCTCTTGTTTTTGGCAGAGACCCCAATGTAGGCAGGACAAAAGGGAAGCTTCACAGTGAATAGCAAGAGGGCTTAGGTGTGCTCCAAGTGAGGTTGTTGGCAATGAAGCTGGAGGGGAGCTAACTGAAAGGCATTTTATGTGATTGGGAAACTTATTTGGCTTCCCCTCGTAGGTACTTATTTGGAAGAGTGGGTGTCCAAAGGAGGCCAAAAACAGAGTAGCTGGTTGTCATAAACCAAATTCCTCCCCTCCTGGCCCTGATGCTTATAGGGATTTTGGGTCTCACTTCTTTACCTGCCAAGATATTCCCTCTTTCAACCTGTTCTCAACAGGTGTGCATGAAAGTGGAGGAAGGGAAGGGGCAACAGGGCTTCCACAACACAGGTTACACAGAGAATTTCCTCTAAACTAAAAAAAAAAAAAAAATTAACAAGAATAAAATTCCAGGATCTACTTTTTTCTTCATCTCCATGTAGGAAGTAGAGACTGGATCTCTGGGTTTTTTTTTTTCCAAGTGTAACACAACTATATTTTATTACTTGTTCCCACAAAGTCTATTACAGGTCTGGGGATCTCTGCAGAGCAGCTGCCCTCCATGTGGGGGTTCAACATTCCAGCTGCTTTGGTCTTGTCCTCCTTCTTTACGTACTTCCAGAGATGAGGTAGAGAGCTTTAGTCTTGCACCAGCAAATACTTCAGCCCAGAAGTGGCACTTTCTCACAATTCATTGCCCCAAATTATCTCATGTCCTGTCTAAATGCTAGGAGGAAGGAAGCATAATCATTTGCCCTTTTACTGTTTACCATAATCCAAGTTCCATGAGGGTATGCATTTTTGTCTCATTCACTGCTGTATTTTAAGTGTCTAGAATAGTGTCTGGAATACAGTAGGTCCTCACAAAACTGAAGGAATGAATATAGTGCCAGGAAGAAATCTACAAATCCTGAGAGAAGAGACAAGAGTCCCAGGGTTCTAAGGCTGAGAAGGTGTTGATTAAGACTTATGTGGCCCAGAGCTTCAGAGCTGGCTGTGCTTAAGAGATATATTTGGTGTAGTTTATCTTTGGGGATAAGATAGAATCCTTGTTGAGACCTCCAGACCAATCCCACTGAGTCAGAGCTAGTATCTTAAGGTTCAGAATATATCAGAGAAAAGGAATAATTAATGTGATCAGTCTGTACAGTAGCCAGGCAGGATAGAGAAACATATAGTGTGACTAAGGATGACACTTCTAGTCATAGCTCAGGTGGCTCTCCTGACTTACTCCATAATGCAATGACATCATGAGCCCAATCAACTTAGCATAACAAGCACCACAAACACTGAGCTTCTAAATGCAGCTGCCACAGCCATGTGCTTCTTTATTGTAGGGCAGACCCCCACCTCACCAGCAGAAAGGGAAAGAAATGCTTATTGACTAAGCATGTACTATGGCCCATGCCATATGTGAGATGCTCTATTTTTCATCAATTCATCTAGCCCTGAGAAGTCAGAGGTGTTATGTCTATTTTATAGAGATAATAAAATGTTTCAGTGATCAAGAAACAGGAGTATTTTATAAATCAGAAATAGATACAATGTCATCTAGGCTTTTAAGGCAGGTATAACACACAATTTAGTTCAGCTAATCCTGCCTTCAGGCCTTTCTGACTGATAAAGCCAACTGAAAGCCAACACAAGCAATGTCATTGCCCTCTAGCTGTGGGGTCTTCAGCAAGTCACTGTACATCTTTGAACCTTACTTTCTTCATTTCATAAATAAGAGATTTGGAAGAGCTGAAAATGAGAATTGTTTTAGGAGGTAACAGATATTGAACCCAGGACCATGTACATGGGAAGCAGGCACTCAACCACTGGGCTACATCTGCTCCCCCAGAAATTTTGGAAGGAAAAACCATGTGAAGCCTTAGGCCTCATAAAGACTTTTACCTGATTGAAATGGGGAGGCATAGAGGGTTTTCACCAATAACTGACACAATCTGATGTATGTTTTAATGGGATCACTGCTTATAATAATGGAAATTGTTAGACAGACAAGGGCAGAGAAGCTGGATACTAGGAAACATTGCCATAATCCAGGTGTTGCTTGACTGGACCAGTGAAGCAGCAGTGGAAGGAGGGGAGTGTCCATGTGGCTGGCAGGTTGCAACTGGTGCATTGACCATAAGCTGGTCTGATTTATGATGGACATCCAGCAGGGCTCTGCATCCCAAGCTAAGTAAGACACACATTCTTCTTCCCAGCTCTTCTCCCTGGCCTGTTTCTGGCTAATACCAAGAGATTCAAATAACAGAGTCATAAAACTAATATAAAGCTTATGTTAACATGGAACTAGAGATGAGGAAACACAAGGAAGAGAGTGCTATCCATTCATGGGGTTTAGTTGCACGTAAACTAACTGAAGTCGATTTTAAAAGAAGAGGATTTTATAATGATATTGTGTAGCTTGCAAAATTATGAGAATGGATGAAGAATTGGGTTCTATGAAACTCAGAATTCATGGCACAATGCCATGGCACAACTCATGTAGTGAGGACATCCCCACCACTTTCACTAAGCAAAAGACTATAAGATTGTACCACAGCACACCACTAGCTCTGGATCCTGACACCATTCCTACACCGTTAGTCCAACTGCCCTAGAACTCAATCTCAGTGAACGTTCCTGGTCTTTAGCTTTCTGAGTCACTGGATTCTGCTTCCATTGCTGAATCTGATTAATGGAATGTCCATCACTTGATCATGCTCTCCGTGCAGGGGAATCTAGGAAGGTAAGTGCCTTGGACTTTCACCCCCATTTAGTAAAGGCATTCTCTGCCTCACATTGTGGCTAACAAAGTTGGGAAATCCCAAACCTAAATAGAGTTGCAGATGCTAAACCGACTAAATATAACAAGTGTCCCTTAGGAAAAGTATGTAAGAGTGGAACTAGTGAATGTCCTTTGAATATCAAATGAACACAACATTTTCCTTTTTTGGCACTAATCTATGCTACCAGAAGGAAATTTTGAAAGGAAAATTATAAAAGCATTCAATTCTTTCATTCTATGAATTAACCTCCTGAGAGAAATATGTTAAATGATGTTTAGATGCTTATATAAATATTATTGTCAAAAGCAGGCTAAAATTTATATATGAAATGTATAATATGTGTATATATTTATGTATAGACCTACATAGAATTACTATGTGCATGCATATATATATATATATTTTGTTCAGCTGTACCTAAATCTGCAGAAAGTCTTGGAAATCCCAGGTATATAAAAATATTAATTATCTTTTGGGTTACAGTTAGTGATTTGCATCTAGGACAGTCTGGAATAAACATCCAACCATATGAATAAAATTGGCTCTTAACAGCTGTTGATTCTATTTTTTGCTTTACAGAGTTAAATGTACACAGGTGAGTGTGTGTACTGTAGGTAGGAAATGTGGGATAAAAATTGAAATGATTTTAGATTTATTTTTATAATCCTCTGTCAGATCTTTACATTTTTCCCTTAGTTTTTAAGGTTTATTTTTCTTCTACTGTGTGGAGGTGGGACACAAACATGTTTGACAAAAAGAAGATATACTTCTATTGTATTTAAAAAATTATATTTAAGTTCCAGTTAAGGCAGACTCTATTCATTCTTTGAAAGTGCACTTGGTTTGACAAAGATTTAATATTATTTGCAAAAGAAAGATCTTAAGACTTATGCAATTTAAAATATGGGCATAAAAGAATAAGAAAAATTATATCTGGGATTAAAACTAATTCACCAGCATAAAATTTAGACTCCATTAAGAATCTGAGTCCATTGCTCATTCCTCAGGACACAACACATGTGCACCAAAATATTATCCTCTAAGGGTTCTAGAACATTAGATTAAACAGGGTTTGAACATTAGTATAAGAGGTTTTTTTTGTTTATTTTTTTTAATTTATTTTTTTATTTTTTATTTTTTTAAACAAATCTATTTTATTGGTACATATTAATAAAGCATACAATTCATTCAATGTGTACAATAATAGTATTTGGTATAATCTCATAGTTGTGCATTCATCATTTCAATCATTATTAGAGTATTTTCATTATTTCAATAATAATAGTAAACAAAAACTGACAAACAATAAACAAGAAAATTCTTCACCTCTCCATCTCTCTGTTTCCACTTTTTTTTATTATTTTATTATATATATATATATATTTTTTAAGAGGTTCTTAGATTACTGAAAATATTACACAGAACCCCCTGGGAATATATATCACAGAATGAACGTGGACATTTTCCTCTGTTTTTTCACATAACTTCACTGAAATGATAATAAAATGATTACTTTAAAAGGTTGAACCACAAGGATAAATAGAAGAGACAAGGAGAAAACAGTAAAATTTTGAAAGCAGGAATTTGGATATATGACAAGTAACTTGTTAGCAAACTGTACAAAACCCAAACCTGAGCCAGCAGTGGCGGAAGCAAAAGCCTGCTGATTTGTTTTGCTGATACCTGCAAGGTTCTGAACAGGAGACACATCAGGTCTCCTGTGGTGGAAGAGGTGGGGTAAAATTTGGAGGATTACCTGGAAATCTGAGTATAGAATGGTCAGGAGGCCATATCTCCTCCACACTCCAGAAGACTGGTGGTTTACCCTCTGAAGATGTTGACTTAGTGAAACAATGGGCTTAAGAAACCAGTTTCCCCCATAGGATTATGTTAAAGTCTACATGTCAGAGAGACTTCTAGTACTGGATATTGTCTTGTTTCCATTAGTTATTTATTAGAAAAAAATGGTGTGGTGAACAAACCTGTGAATGTAAGTTTTTGCCTTCTATTGGCATATTTTCTATATAAAATATAGAAATATAGAATATGCTTTTGGTGATGCCTTGATTTGGACATTTTCACAACCTCAGAACTGTAAGTATTTACCATAATAAATTTCCCATTATAAAATCCAACATATTTCTGGTACTTTGCATTGGCAGCCCTGTGTCAAACTAAAACAAACTTTTCCATTTCATTTTTCTTGAATTAACTTTTCTACATTTTTCATGGGAAAATGATGTAGTAGATTCAATATTGAAGTCTTAAGTATTTAAAAATTAAATTCAAGACATTTTTCTTTTAGAATTTAATTAAATTAGGCTATCTGATTTATGAATTGTTGATGAGGACAGTGTTAATTCTGTGTGTTCTGTGTGTGTATGTGTGTGATATGTGCATGTGTGTGCACAAGTTTGTAGTTGTGTATTGAAAATGTTGGAGGCTGTGATTGCCATCCTTTATAAACCACAGTAATGTGACTTTCATGGAGCTCAAATGGGACTCACCTGCTTTCTGCTTGTGTATATACATGAACAAGGCAATGAACTCTGTCTAAACACACAATCTAGAAAGCCATAAGTAGCCTGTAATATCATGATTTGAATTGAACTAACAAATATATGCAGAGTCAAGTGATATACATAAAGCATTTTGACACCTGCTAAGCTTCAAGATTTAAAAATGTCAATGTTGTAATTTTTATGGGGCTTTATTTTTGCTTTAAATTTTTGTTGATAGAACAGAGGAAAGAAAGGAAGAAATCACAGTCCTTTACTAGGATTGTCATTTTCATCCCCGAGAGATCATAAGAGACTTGATACAAACTAAATATTTTAATCATCCATCAGAATACCAGACTTTAAGATTTTGTTTAGAACTGTTTTCCAAATATAAAAGAAACAGAATAAAATTAATTTACAGTTTCTTCCATAAAGAAAAAATGCTGCTCATCCAAAAGTGATTTTTGAGATCTAATCAGAAGTGCCTGCTCTACTCTTGCACTTCTTTACAATGTCTAGAGTAAACACTGCTGGAAAAAACAAGTAACTTTTGCTTGACTGATGTCAAATCCATGATCTTAAAATGGGGTATAAAAACAAAAATAACATCAAAAACCATAAATCATTTAATCTCTGTTGTGATTTACAGCCAAAACTATGTATAAACATAAATTTCATTTCCTATTTTAATTTCAGGGGGATTACTGTTTGGGAAAGGCATTCAATTTATAAATTACTATTTCTCATTATCACTTATGCCTTAATGGTCCCAGCAAGCTAATGTCCTGACTTCTACTATATGCCTAAAACCTAGTTCACACTAAAACTCCTACAAGGTCATGGCTAGTTTTCATGTAGTCATTAGAGAATGAATTATTTTCCTATTGTAAGTGTGTCATTTCCTGACAGTTATAAAAATATCTATCAACCATCAAAAGAGGTCTGCATTATAGGTGTGTCAAAACCTAAATAATTTTATAATACTTTACCATTTCTACTGCTAATGTGTGGGAACAGAATAATAAAAGATAAGGAATTGGAAGTCTACTATTAAATCTTAGAAGGAAAATGACTATATATCCAGTGATATTTTTAGTAATAAGATTAGATGAATTAAATTTCATGCACTAAATTATTATGTTCTCAATTTATATTATAATATCTTAATACATTAACCACACATAGAACATTGTCTTAATGCCATGAGGTAAAAATTCATCAGATTATATCACAAATGTATTTCACATATATTTCTGGACCAGCGGTAGTTCACATACTGTGATCATTAGAAAGTGAGAGCTTACCTAGTGCCATGGTTCCTGGAACATGAGTATACTCTTCTTGAAAGAAAAGGGAAAGGGAGGTTGGCATGAACTGTGTTTGGTGAAATTATGGTACCTGGTATTGATTGCAGGGTACTAGTAATACTAACAAGAATGCTTCTGCTGTCCAGATGCCTCTGGAACACAATGAGATGGCTTCAGTTCATCTTGGGAAAGGGAAAGCAAACTATGATTTATTTTTCTTGCTTTATGTCGGCATGGCATTTAGTTTCAATGTGTCCCAATTGCACACAGCACTTCTATTAATGCCCACCATAATGGAAATTCCATGTGCCTCTGTTCCCACTAAATGTGGGTTCCATGAAGGCCATAACATTCTTGTTAATCTATGTCCCCGGCACCTAGAAAACAGTTCTGGTCCCATTAAAATTCTTTATTGACTGATGTGAGTTAATATAGTCATCATAACATTGCCAGGAAAATACGTGTTTTTTGTTTCATAAATGAGGGGATGTGGGTTAGAACTTAACCTACCAAAAACCTTGCAGATGTTTGATAGCTTGGCTCTTGTAAGCATGAAGGCCTTGTGCTTACTCCTCTACTCTGCTGTGGCCTTTTTATAAGCTGTGGAATCAACAATGAATTAGGAACTGGGGGACCTGTGTCCTGGTGGTTTCATTTAGCACGTGGGTGATATTGATAAAGCTGACTCTTTGGGGCCCTATTCACATGCTGCCAACTGAAGGAGTTCAGAGAGAGGATCTTGAGGTACCAGCTCTAGAACTCTCGGGTTTTATCTGGGTATTGACTAAGTGTCATTGCTGTGACAATACCACACAATAGGTTGACTTATGCAAGGGGAATTTTCTAGTAGTATCTTTTTCTGTCCTTGGTATTAGGGTGATGTTGGATTCATAAAATGTGTTGGGTAATTTTCCCTCCTCTTCAATTTTTTGGAAGAGTTTAAACAGGATTGGTCTTAATTCTTTTCAAAATGCTTGATAGAATTCACCTGTGAAGCCATTTGGTCCTACTTTTCTTTGCTGGGAGATTTTTGATGATGGATCCAATCTCCTTAAATGCGATTGGTTTGTTAAGTTCTTGTATTTCTTGTAGCTTCAGTGTAGGTTGGTTGTGCATTTTTAGGAATTTGTCCATTTCATCTAGGTTTTCTAGTTTGTTGGCATACATTTTCTCATAATATCCTCTTATGATTCTTTTTATTTCTGTGGGGTCAGTTGTAACTTCCCCCCTTTCATTTCTAATTGTATTTATTTGCATCCTCTCTCTTTTTTCTTTGTTAGTCTAGCTAGGGGTTTCTCAGTGTTATTGATCTTCTCAAAGAACCAACTTTTGGTTTTGTTGATTTTCTCTATTGTTTTGTTGTTGTTGTTGTTGTTCCTGATTCCACTTATTTCTGCTGCAATCTTTATTATTTCTTTTGTTCTGCTTGCTTGGGATGGGTTTGTTGTTCTTTTTCTAGTTGGTCTAGTTGTTCAGTTAAATCTTTGTGTTTAGCTCTTTCCTCTTTTTTAATATAGGCATTTAGGGCTATAAATTTCCCTCTCAAGACTGCCTTTGCTGTATTCCATAAGTTTTGAAAAGTTGTGTTCTCATTTCATTTGTCTCAATATATTTATTGATTTCACTTTCAATTTCTTCTTTGACCCACTGATTATTTAGGAGTGTGTTGTTCAGGCTCCACATATTTGTGAATTTACTTTTTTACTATTATTGATTTCAAGTTTCATTCCATCATGATCTGAGAAGGTGCTTTGTATAACTTCAATTTTTTTTATATTTATTGAGAGCTGCATTGTGACCTAACATGTGGTCTATCCTGGAGAAAGATCCAAGGGCACTTGAGAAGAATATATAACCTGCTAATTTTGGATGCAGTGTTCTGTTTATGTCTTTTAGGTCTAACTCATTTATCATATTGTTCAAGTCCTCTGTTTCCTTGTTGATCTTCTGTCTAGTTGTTCTATCTAATGATGTGAGTGGGGTGTTGAAGTCTCAAACAATTATTATAGAGATGTTTATTTCTCCCTTCAGTTTTCCCAGAGTTGTCTAATGTATTTTGGGGCACCCTGGTTAGGTGCATAGATATTTATGACTGTTATATCTTCCTGGTTGATTGTCTCTTTTATTAATATATATAATGGCCTTCTGAATCTCTTATAACTTTTTTGCATTTAATGCCTGTTATATCTGATATTATTATAGCTACCCTTGTTCTTTTCTGTTTACAATTCATGTGGAGGATCTTTGTCCAACCTTTCACTCTCAGCCAGTTTGTATCCCTGGGTCTAAGGTGAGTCTCTTGTAAGCAGCATATCGATGGCTGATGTTTTTAATCCATTCTGTCAGCCTGTATCTTTTGATTGGGGAGTTTAATCCATTCACATTCAATGATATTACTGTAAATGCACTATTTACTTCCTTCATTTTATTCTTTGGTTTTCATGTCATATCTTATTTTTGTCTTTTTACTCTTTTAGTTATCCTTTCTCCTATTATTTATTCTATACTCTCCTCCAAGCTGTCTTTCCTGTCTTTTTCTTTCAGGTTCTAAGTTTCCTTTAATATTTCCTGCAAAAAATTGCATTCTTTTTTGCAAACTCTCTCACTTTCTCTTTGTTTGTGAATATTTTATACTCACCTCCATATCTGAAGGGCAATTTTGCTGGATAAAGAATTCTCAGCTGGCAGTATTTCTCTTTCAGTATCCTAATTGTATCATTCCACTGTCTTTCCTTCATGGCTTTTGAAGAGAAATCTGCACCAAGTCTTACTTAATATCACTTGTATGTGATGGTTTGCTTCTCCCTTGTTGCTCTGAGAATTTTCTCTTTATCTTTGACATTTGAAATTCTGAGTAGTATGTGTCTTGGAGTAAGACTATTTAGATTTCTTCTGATTGGGTTTTGGTGTGCTTCTTGGACATGTAACTTCATTTCTTTTGTGAGAGTTAGGAAATTTTCAGCCATTATTTCCTAATACTCTTTCTGCCCCTTTTCCTTTCTCTTCTCCTTCCAGAACTCTCATGACATGCATTTTGTTGCATTTTGTGTTGTCATTCAACTCTCTGAGCCCCTATTCAATTTTTTCCATTCTTTTGTCTCTTTGTTCCTTTTTCCCTTCAATTTTAGGTGTTCCGTCTTTGGTATCACATTTTTTTTCCTATCATTTCAAGTCTGCTGTTGTATGCTTCAAATGTGTTTTTGATCTCACCTATTGTGTCCTTCATTCCCATGAGCTCTGTTTCTTTTCTTTTCAGGGTTTCAAATTCTTCTTTGCACTCATTCAATGTCTTCTTGATGTCATTTATCTCTTTAACCATATTGTCTTTCAACTCATTAATTTGATTTTGTAAAGTTGTGCACATCTTGCTGATTAGTTCTCTCAAATTCTGCATCTCTTCTGGGACTTTGATATATTCCTTTTCTTGGGCTTAGTCTTCTATTTTCTAAGTATGGCTTGTAATTTTTTGCTGATATCTAGGCATCTGATTAGAATGTAGTTCACTCAGGTGCTCGATTTGTTTCTCTTTTGTAGGGATTTAGTAGCAGGAGATTCTGTGTTACCACTGCTCTTTGATTCTTGGCTCAGCATTGATTGTTAAGATTGTCCTGCTGGGTGCTCAAAACTTGGCACTGAACCCAGTAATTAGTTGTACAGTTGCTTCCTAGGGCCTTGGGGAGGGAGGCTATAGAGGCTGAAAAAAGTGTCTCCTTAAGTTTTTTCACATAGAGTTCCTTGGTCTGCCAGCAGCTGGCACTCTTTGGCAACTCTCAGTTCAATGCCTGGTTAGAGTGTATTCATTGCAACACAGACTGGATCAATGTGATAGAACTTCCTGTCTGGAGGCTAGAAACTTTGTAATTCAAAATTTCTCTGAAACAGTTCTAAAGCCTTCACTGGCAGCCCCCTCCTTTTTCCCAGATCAAAATATTTCCACTCCCCTGAGTCCTCAACAATCAGTCCCTGTTAGTAGAGGAGGAGATTAGGAGGGTTGTACCTCTTTAGCCCCTTGTGGGATCCCAAGGCAAACAATGGCACAGCCCCATGTGACCTGAAAGGCCTCCTGGGGCACAGCAGACCAAATTTGTGAGTCAAAAGCTGAGTCAGTCTTAGGTTGTGTCCCTCTCTCTCCTCTTTCCTGGGGTGTCCTCAACAATTAGTCCCAGTTAGAAGAGAAGGAGATTGTGAGGGTCAGATTTCTCCAGTCTTTCACCAGCAACTAGGGCAAAACACTGTGTGGTCCCACCTGGCCTGGAAGGGCTTGTGCAACACCCAGTTCAAATTTCTGGGTGAGAAGCTGAATCAGACTTAGGCTGTGTCCCTCTCTCTCCCTTTCCTTGGAGTGGTAGATCTCTGGATACCTCTTTGTCTGTAGTAGCAGGCTCAGAGGACTGAGAATTCTAAAGTGTCTTTAATGTGGGGGATGGTGCTGGCAGCAGCAACCACTGGTTACAACTCACAGTTTTGTTGTCATAATTACCCTCCTTTGTACCTCTCTCCTCTGGGTGGTGTCCAGCATTCACCTGGTGTCTTAAACACAAGAAGATCTTTTTCTAAGCTGTTTCAGTCTATCTTCTAGCTATTTTTCTGGAGGAGAAGAGAGTCCTGTAAAAGGAGAATATATTGTCTTATTTTTGGTGTGGCTGGTAGGCATGTTGCTTCCTCAAGTTGAAACATTCAGATGCTAGTTTGACAGCAGACATGAGTTTCTCTGCTTTCCCATCACATGGTGATATTTTCTCCATTCTTTTTTGAGTTCCCACTGGCTTCAGCTTCTGCCTCCTCCTTGTGGCTTTCTTTAACCCTAGCTTCTCATTTCTTTCCCTTTTTAAGGCCTCCAGCAATGTGGATTTAGGTGCAGTTTCATTCAGATGGGCCACAACTTAATTAAAAATAATATCTACCATAGATCCTCTTTACAATGGATCCATACCCACATAAATATGGATTAAGATCAAGAACATGTTTAAATTGAGGTGTATAATATAATCTACATAACTAAGATTATAGTGGATAAAAGACACTGATACTATTACCTAGACATGTCATTTCCAAATGACCTATAATTTTTACCCTTTAAACAAGGGTTTTCCACCTAATAGAACACTTGCTGGGATTGCTCACAGCTAGCACCCACTTTCACTTTGGCCAATGGAAGCTGTCAGGAGGGAAAAAACAAATGAATCTCTTTTGTATGGTCTCCATACAGAATTGCCATATGATCTAGCAATCCCTCTAATAGACATATACCCAACAGTATTGAAAGCAGGGACTCAAACAGATTACTCTACACTGATGGTTTCACTATTTTCAGAAGATGGTAGCAAATGGATAAAGAAAATGTGGCATATACATATACTCACTAATGCAAGATGCTAATAATAGAGTGGTATATTGGAAAAAAAATACACTGTAATGTAAACTATGAAGCATTGGTATACTACAATTATAATACTCTTTCATCAATTGTATCAAAGTACCACACAATGCAAAGTGTTATTAATAGACTGTATTTTTTACATGATTTTCTGTAAACCTACAAGTATTCTAATTTTAAAAATTAAATTAATAAAAAGTCTCCAAAATTCTTATCTCCAATCAAGTTTCACCTAGTTTTTCTCATATATTTTCTTGCAAAGTGTATATATGTTTTCATTTTATGTTTAGTTCAGTGATCCATTTGAATTCGTTCTTTGTGCAGAATTTAAGTATATATTGCATTAATCTGTTGTGGTTAGTTTAGGTAATCTGTGATATTTTTTCCCTTATTCATGTCCTACAAGATTTCATGACACATATATGGTTATTATCTGTGTTCATGCTAAAACTGTTGTATTTTTTCTGCTGTCCTTTAAGCTCTATTAGCCTCTGCACATCAGTCTGTCCTCAAACTCATTTAGCTTAATGTAGGAAAATGACTCCAGTGTGTGACCTCACACCCACACATTACTATTCTTGGCCTCATTCTGATTGCACCTATTTAGGGCCTCCACCCATCAATGTGGCCAGGAGAGTTTGATTCTCTAAATTACATGAAAATCATGGTCCACTTTTTAGACAAGCCATACAATGGATACAGGATAGAATGGATACTGGGGAAGGGGCAACTGTTAAGGGACTTAATGTCACAGATGAAACAAAATAAGAGATTCAAAATTAAGAGTAAATAATAGGTGGAGCCAGTGGACACTTCTGGTGATGGACTCGGGACACTGGGTGCATGGACCTTGGGTGGGTGGGGGACATATGTTGTAGGGCTGTGCTGGGGTTACGGGGGCTGATGGAACCCCTGAGGTGCCTGCTGCAGGCCACCACTGTGGACCCATTCCTGGTGCTCCTGCAGTCAGGTCAGCTGGCCTGGCATGTGTGAGCTGACTGAGCTCCAGTTCCTGTGCTGTGGGCTGATGAACAAGAAGAGCCTGGAGCATGTGCAGAGCAGCCTCCACCTCTTCTAGGTGCTCCTCAAGCTGAACAAGCTGGACCTCTGCATGGCCCTCTTGCTGGGCTTGAGGAAGAAGGTGGGCCCACAGGGCCAGGACCAGGCAGCTTTCCTTTGAGAGGTTTCTTTTGCATAGACATCCTCAGAACAACCTTGGCAGACAGGTGGTATGCCCACTTGACAGATGGGGGAAAACAGATGCATAAAAGTTAATTTGAAGTGGGAACATGGCTGACGGGTTAGACATAAATCTTAGCATCACTAAAACAATAAAAAATATTTTAAAAAAGCCAGAGGCTGCTATGGGGATCTGCTTTGTGGCACAGCAAACAAGGACACTGCTTAACGACTCCCAGAGAGTGAAGGTCCAAGACACAAAAAAGCCAAAACAAGTAATCGTGAGTTATTAAACATCTTTGCTACTGGGAAGGACTGCCCTTCCCCATTCCCAAGATATTAAGCAAGGGTAAAACTCCTGGTGAATTGTATCTGAGATTAGAGCAGACATCTACCTCCATAGGAAGCGCTCTGAGTCATCCAGGAGGGTACTGTACAGTTAGGGAAGCCACTGTGTACCTCAGTGGCTGGAAGGGATACACATACCCAGCCCTCAGGGAGGACAGACTAGGTGGAGGCACAGCCCCCGGCTCAAAATGGGAGTGTGACAGCAGATTCCCTGTGAGGAAAAGGGGTCTGGGAGAGCAGAGAGCATTTTTTTTTTGCAGTGAGTTTAGCCAGCAGGGTCCACCATGAATATCAGAAGGGACTCTGACTCAACAGGAACAGGGGAGGGGGGATGATCCCAGGCTGGTGGTCATGTCCAGCCATCTAGGTAAAGAGAGAAATTATGTCAGAGAGGAGGCTGAGACAGGTGGTAATCAGCAATAGTTCCGGTTCAATTCCTGGCTATTCCTTGAGAAGAGATCCACCAGGTTATCAGGCATCCAGCTGAAATTTTATGACAGGGAACAAATAGACATTTTATTTGTATTAGCTTTAATTGGATCTCTTATTTTTTAAAAAAGTTCATTTTCTTTTATTTCCCTTACTTTACCCACTAAAATCCAGATTAAAAACCTGCAGAGGGCAGGCTGCAGTGTGAGTGATTGAGGAACACCAGCAGCCTGAGAAGATCCTTGAGAGTCTAAGAAAGAAGGCTGTTTTTCCGTGTTTATTATTTTTCCTTCTATCTCCTTTTTTTAAAAATGGGGTGCTGCTGTCTATTTTCTTGCTTGTTTTTTATCACCTCCCTTGCTCTCTCGCTTGTTTAATTTTGCTTTTTCTTTCTTTTAATCTTTTTTAATCTTCTACCTACACTATTTCTTTTCATTCTTTCATCTTTATACTTTTTGTTTTCTATAATTGTTATTTCATTCCACTTTCTTTATTTGGTCTCCAGTCTTTCTTTTTGTATTTATCCCTCTCTCCTTTTTTTCTCTGTAATACTCTCTTTTTTACTTTCTTCTTTCTATCTTCTCTGTTTCCTTTTCCCTTCTTCTCACTATTCCAGCATTTCAACTCATTCTATATATTTGTTTCTCTCTTCTGTTTCTTGTTTCATTGTTTCAATTCCACTTTCCTAATCTTATTCCTCTGTGCTTCTTACTAATTTTAATATTTCAATTTTCTAGGTCTTGTACATTTGCTCTACTGCCTTTTACTAATATCATTACAATTATTCCTTTTGTCTTTCTATCTCTTTCCTTTTATCTGCTCCTGATTTTTTTTCCTTCAAAAGAACATAGGCAGATCTCTCTCACAAAAAAATAAAACAGCTGAGTGGGGGCAAGAGCCTGCCTGAGTGAGCTGTTTTGGGAACCAAAGAGTAGGAGACCTCAGGGCATTGATCTGGATGGAGTTGGATGAAAAGATAAATTACTCAAGGTGCTGCTTACTTGATTCTTGGTTATTGTGTTTCCTTTTCCTTGATTTCCACTTTTCTGTATATATCAATTTTGTATACCAAGGCTATCTCCTTTCCTTCCAACACCAGTCTATATTCTGCTATCTGTTGCTGTTCTTACATTCCACCTCTATTTGTTTAGTCCCCAATTTTTCTGGTTTTTAATTCTACCTCATCTATCCTGTTCTCTTTATTTTATTAACTTATTTTCTTTTTTTCTTTTCTTCTCTTTTTCCCTCTCTCCTCAACATACTGGCCTTTTAATTCAGGCTATATGTTTTTCTCTATTTGGTTTTCCATTTCATTGTAGGTACCCCACTTTTCTATTCCTATTATTCTACACTTCTTACATGAGTTAACTATTCATTTCCCTATGTCTTAAATGGTAAATCTTCTAAAAATTACTACAATTATTACTATTATCCTTTTATTTTTTAATCTCTTTCATTTTCCCTGGCCCTAATTTTTTCCTCCAAGGGAACACAGACAACAGCAATGAAATAGAATAAGAAGAACAAATTGTCAAAGAGAAAACTTACACACACAAAAACAACAATTAAAGAAAATCATAAAGTAGAGAAGCTACTCAACTGATTAAACCCAGCAAGATATAAGTATGGCCAGAGAGCAATAAAATATTACAAACAATACCAAGAAAAAGGAAGACATAGCTCAGTCCAATGAACAAATTAAAAACCAGGGAAAGAGGCAGAACATTGAACACTAATCAAAGCTGTCCACACAAATATCATGGACCAGCTTAATGAAGTGAAGGAAGAGATAAAGAATATTAAGAAGACAATGGGAAAACATACTGAAGAAATTGTAAGCATACATAAAAAGATAACAGACATGATAGTGATGAATGGCACAATCCAAGAAATCTAAAAGACCCGGGAAGCACATAACAGTAGATTTGAACAGGCTGAGGAAAGAATTGGTGATATGGAAGACAGTACTTCTGAAATTTAACAGATAGTAGAGCAAATAGAAAATATCCAGCAGGGACTTAGGGTTTTGAACAACAACACAAAATGCACAAACATATGCATTGTATGCATCCCAGAGAGAGAAGAGAAAGGAAAGGGGACAGAAGAAGTGTTGGAGGAAATAATGGGTGAAAACTTCCCAACTCTATTGAGAAAGATGAATGTACAAGACTAGGAAGTACAGTGCACTCCCAACAGTATAAATCTCAACAGGCCTACCCCAAGACTTGTCAAATTGTCCAATACTCAAGACAAAGAGAAAATACTGAAAGCAGCAAGAGAAAAGAGAACCATCACATACAAGGGAAGCTGAATAAAATTAAGTGCTGATTTCTCATCTGAAACCATGGAGGCAAGGACACTGTTGTACAACATAGTAAAAGTACTCAAAGAAAAAACTTCCACCAAGAATTCTCTACTCCACAAAGCTGGCATTCAAAAATGATGGAGTGTAGGTTCCATGTAATATTTTGGGTACCTAAGCACCTCTTAAAATATATTTATATATATACATAAATAACATTTTTGTAAGCAAATGCACATATATGCATATATATTTATATATCATTTTACAAATGTTGATATGTATTGTGAAAATTTTGATTTTTACCCACAATAAAAAAAAATAAAAAATAAAAAATAAATGATGGAGACTTCAAAATATTTACAGATAAACAGAAATAAAGAGAGTAAGCCATTAAGAAACCTGCCTTTAAAGAATTACTAGAGACTTCTGCAGGGTGAAAGGAAAAAAGAGGAGAGAGTTGGAGAAGAGTGTAAGAACAACTAAAACAACAAAAAAATAAATAAAAACAACATATGACATACAAAAGCTCAAAGAAAATATGGCTTATGTAAGTAATTCCTTGAGAATAACAACACTGAATGATAATGGATTAAGCTCACCAGTTAAGAGACACAGATTGGCAGAATGGATTAAGAAATATGACCATCTATATGTTGCCTACAAGAAACCCACCTTAGACCCAGGGATTCAAGAAGGCTGTAAGTAAATGGCTGGAAAACAATCTTACAAGCAAACAATAACCATAAAATGGTGGGAGTACCTATACTAATATCAGACAAAATAGATTTTAAATGCAAAACTATTGTAAGAGACAAAGATATATACTATATATTAGTAAAAGGGGTAATCTTCAAGATGAGAGAACAATCATAAACATTTATGCACCTAATCAGAGTGCTTCAAAATACATGAGGCAAACACTGGAAAGAATAAATGCAGACATAAATGCCTCTACAATTATAGTGGGGGAATTTAATACACCATTATCACCATTAGACGGAATGTCTCAAAAAATAATAAAGAAACAAAGACTTTGGTTAACACATTAGAGGATCTGGAAATAACAGACATTTACAGAACACTACACCCAAATACAGCAGGCTACACATTCTTCTTGAGTGCACATTGATCATAATACAAGATAGACCACATTCTAGGCCACAGAAAAATTATCAATGGATTCAGAAAGATTGAGATTATATAAAGTAATTTCTCAGACCACAATGGAATGCAATTTGAAATCAGAAAGGGCAAGAGAACCAGCTTAGGCACAAAGATATGGAAGTTAAAAAACACATTCTTTGAAAAACAATAGGTCAAAGAGGAAATATCAAAAGACATCAGTAGTTACCTTGAAAATGAGTGAAAATGACAACACAACATATCAAAACCTATGAGACACAGCAAAAGCTGTACTTAGAAATTCATAACCATAAATGCATAAGTCAAAACAGAAGAAAGAGCTAAAATTGAAGACCTAACTGCAAATCTGGAGAAATTGGAAAAACAACAACAATCTAACCCAAAAGAAAGTGGAAAGAAGGAAATAACAAAAATTAGAGCAGAACTACATGCAATAGAAACTAAGAAAGCAATAGAAAAAATAAAATCAAAAGCTGGTTCTTCGAAAAGATCAATAAAATTGATAAACCCTTAGCCAGACTAACAAAGAAAAAGAGAGAGCAGATGCAAATACACAAAATAAGAAATGAGGAAGGGAATATCACCACTGACCCCACAGAAATAAAGAGTATCATAAGAGGATGTTTGAAAAATTATATGCCAACAAGAATGATAATTTAGAGGAAATGGATACATTCCTAGAAACTCACAAGCAGCCTACATTGACAAAAAAAGAAATTGATAAACTCAACAGTCCAATTACAAGTAAAGAGATAGACTCAGTCATCAAAAACCTCCCAACTAAGAAGAGCCCAGGACCAGATGGCTCCACAGCTGAATTCTACCAAACATTCCAGAAAACTAACAGCAATCCTACTTAAGTTCATCCAAAAATAGAAGTAGAAGAGACATTGCCTAACTCTTTCTATGATGTCAACATTAACCTAACACCAAAGCCAAACAAATATGCCACAAGAAAGGAAAATTACAGACCAATCTCTCTAATGAACCTAGGTGCTAAAAGTTCTCAACAAAATACTTGCAAATTGCATTAAAAAAAATATCAAATTAATTATATAACATGACCAAGTGGGTTTCATCTCGGGTATGCAAGAATGGTTCAACATGAAAATATCAATCAATGTAATACACCACATAAACAAATTGAAAGAAAAAAATCACATGATCATCTCTATAGACGCAGAAAAACATTTAACAAAAGGCAGCACTCTTTCCTGATAAAAACACTGCAAAAGATAGAAATAGAAGGAAACTTTCTGAAAATGATAAAGGGTATATATGAAAAACCCACAGCTAACATCATCTTCTATAGTGAAATCCTAAAAGCTTTCCCTTTCAGATCAGGAACAGGACAAGGATGCCCAATACCACAATTCCTTTTTACCATTATCTTAGAAGTACTTGCTCAAGCACTGAGGCAAGAAAAAGATATAAAATGCATCAAAATTGGACAAGAAGAAGTAAAAATTACACTATTTGGAGATAACATTATCCTATACATAGAAAGTCCTGAGAAATCAACAAGAAACCTTCTAGAACTTATAAATGATTTGAGTAAAGTCACAGCTATAAGATCAGTGCTCAAAAATCATTAGGATTTCTGTACACCAATAACGAGCAATCTGAGAAAGAAAACAAGAAAAAAATATCATTTACAATAATAATTAAAACAATGAAATATTAGGAATAAATTTCTCTGAAGATGAAAAGGACTTATATATACCGAAAATTACATGATACTGTTAAAGGAAATTAAAGTAGACTTAAATAAATCGAAGAACATTCCCTCTTCATGGATAGGAAGACTAAACATCATTTAGATGTCTATCCTACCCAAACTAATCTACATATTTAAGGCAATCCCAATAAAAATCAACAAAGCATTTCTTGATGAATTGGAAAAACTAACTACAAAGTTTATTTAGAATGATAAGAGGCCCTGAATCGCCAAAGACATAATGAAAAAGAAAAATGAGATTGGAGGAATCACTCCACCTGACTTTAAAACATACTACAAAGATACAGTGTTTAAAGTTACATGATATTGGCACAAGGATAGACACATTGACCAGTGGAACTGAATTGAGAGTTTTGATATAGATACAGTTATCAGATATTCGACAAGTCCACCAAACCCACTCAACTGGTAGAGAATGGCCTCTTCAACAAATAGAGCTTCGAGAACTGAATATCCATATGCAAAAGAATAGAGAGAAACACCATCTCACACTTTATACAAAAATCAACTCAAGATTGATAAAAGATCTAAATATAAGAACCAAGACCATAAAGACCTTGGAAGATAATGTAGGGAATCATCTACAGGACCTTGTAATAGGAAACGGTTTCATGAACTTCACATCCAAAGCACAAGCAGCAAAAAAAAAAAAAAAAAAAAAGATAAATGAGATCTCCTTAAAATTAAACATTTTGCACCTCAAATGGTGTTATCAAGAAAGTAAAAAGGTAGCCTATCCAATGGGAGAAGATATTTGGCAACCATATATCTGATAGGATCCTAATATCCTGCATATATAAAGAATTCCTACACCTTGAAAATAAAAAGACAAACAACCCACTTAAAAAAGAAGCATGCAACCTGAAAAGACTTCTCTGAGGAAGAAGTACAAATGGCTAAAAAGCACATGAAAAAATGCTCAACATCACTAGCTATTAGGGAAATGAAAAATCAAACTACAATGAGATAGCATCTTACACACATTAGAATGGCAGCTATTAAAAAGCAGCAGACTATAATTGTTGGAGAGGATGTGGAGGAATGGGAACCCTCATCCAGTGCTGGTGGGAATGTAGAATGGTCCAGCCATTGTGGAGGACAGTTTTGCAGTGCCTCAAAAAAACAAAAAAAAAACCTATAGAACATCCAATCCATATGATCCACCAATTCCACTGCTGGGTATATACCCAGAAGAACTGAAAGCAAAGACTTGAACAGATATATGCACACCGATGTTCATAGCAGCATTATTCATTATTGTCAAATGTTTGAATCAACCCTGGTGTCCATCAACAAATGAAAGGATAAACAAAATGTACATACAAACAATAGGATATTACTCAGCTGTAAGAAGGAATAAAGTGCTAACGCAAGAGATAACATGGATGAATCTTGAGGACCTTATGTTGAGTAAGGCAAGCCAGGCATTGAAGGATGAACAATACATGACCTCACTGATATGAATTAAGCAAATTGAGGAGACTTGAGAGCTATTGTATGGAAGATAGGTCTATAAGAAATAGAAAGGCAGAAGAAGTTTGTGAGCCAACACCCATACCGATGTAATCAATGGTAAGGTGAAAGTATGTGGTCATATATTAAAGGGCTATAACAGGAGGGTAGTGATATTATTGGGATGGGTGGTGCAAGGTTGAGAGGTGGGTAGATTGAGAAGAGTGGGTTGGAAGGTCCAGGGTACTGGGGTGAAGGTTGCGAGAAAGACCAGGTGAACACTGGGGATTTGCAGGTATGTGGTTGAAAGTACAAAGTTGAGAATAGTCTTATGGTAATATGACAAGGAAGGGTTACTGGTTTAAGGTGTTGGCTAGGGTGGCATTTGGAACAAGGTGCACCTGGAGCAGGCTTCTAGGGAGTGTGAAAGTGATCATTATTTCATATTGTGTTGTATCAGTGGGTGGATACCCTCATAATGAGTGGGAAGGAGTTGGACTGATTTGTTCAGAAATAGGTGGGAGTCTCTCGAGAGCAAGGGCAGCTCCTAATAGAGAAGGACAAACCAGTGTATCAGGACTTCAGTCTTGTTGCATGTAACTATGAATCTTGTCATCCAAGGAGTGAAGACAATGGGTCACCATGAGCCCTGAGGGGAGGGGGAGGGAGGAATAGAATAGATCAAATGGGGTATTTTGTGGGCAGTGGAAGTGATCCTACATGTTCTTTTAATGATGGATACAGGACATGGTAAATATCATCAAAATTTATAGAAGTGTAGGCCTGAAATGTAAACCATAATATAAAGCATTGGCCATGTTTAGTAGCTATGTTTTACTATTTGTTTATCAGTTATAACAAAGGCACCATCAACATATAAAAACGTTTTAATATGAGGGAGAGGAAGGGGGAGGATGTTGGGTATATGAGAGTCTCTTGTATCCTGTGTGTGACTTTGCTGTGGCCTAAAACTTTTTGAAAACAAAATGAAAAATAGACACTGGGGAATGTGTGCAGAAAGGCGCCAGATAGGACGCCACATATTGTGGTGATAAAAGGTAAAATGTAAAAAAAAAAAAAAAAAAAAATGTTTTTAATGTCTTTCATTTTTAAATATCCCAATCTATTAATTTTATTTTATTTTTGGATTTTTAAAAATTTTATGTATTTTATTTCTTATATTTAAACTTATTATTGTTTCATTTTCCTATTAATTGTATTTGGCTATTGTAATGACTTCATTTTTGAAGAAGCTGTGGATCACAGTAGTGTTACAATTGTGGTGAGGGAGGGTCATTGGTGTGTAGTGTCAGTGATGGGGAATGCATGGAGGGAAGTTCACATGAGCATACATATAATGAATGTAAAAATGTTCATATGTTCAGGGGGCATTGTCACAGTGAGTGGAGACTCACACAATAACCAACAGAACATTGAATTCCCATCCTAGAGAGCCCTGCCATATTTTCTAAGGGAGCAGCAACAGTCCCCCAAGTGCAGGAACAGTGACTGGTGAAGGAGAATGATCCACTGATGGGCCCTTGATATTGTTGATTAGGATTAAGAGCCTTTGCTCTTGATATTGAAACTTAGCCTATTGTTATGAGTTGCCTAAGGGTTGCCTCCTGAGAGCCTCCTTGTTGCTCAAATGTGGCCTCTCTCTAACCAAACTCAGCATATGTAAGCATTACCTGCCTCCTGGCATGGGACATGACTCCCAGGGATGAGCCTCCCAGGCACCAAGGGATTGCTACCAAGTACCAACTAGTAATGTGACTGGAAAAGGACCTTGAATAAAAGGGGGAAAAGGTAAATACAAATGTGTTTACATGGCTAAGAGACTTCAAAGTGAGTCAGGAGGTCATCCCAGATGTAACACTTATGCACATCTCAGCAGGATCTCATAGACCACCAAAGTGGATACTACCTCAAATAGGGAGGCTCCTGAGGGCTCTGGAGACACTCAGGTCCTATGGCCAGGTGTATAGCTCTGGAGATTGTTGCCTTGCCAGTGGGAACTACTTTGGAGTTTGTGCTCCAGAGGGTGAAAGAATTGGACTCAGTTGTCTTCTCTGCACATGGCTCACCTGACACTTCTATTTAAACCTACACTTGGTGCTGTAGTTTGTAGGTGTACATCCAGAGATTCAAGTCTTTGGGATGTCCATGTGCCAATTGGGCCCATACCCACAAATGTGGTGGGGTCAGCTGCCACCATCTTTTATCTCCAATTTCACGCTGCCTCCACCTCCCCTCCCCATCCTCCCAGGCTCAGACAGCTGGGTGAGAGCCTGGTCCCCAGGCTTGTGCACATGCATATGCTCAGGTGTGTGCATGCCCGAGCCAACCTGAGACCTGCTCCCCCACCTGGGGCAGGACCATCTCCAAGCCCATCATACTGGCTGCCAGGATTTCTGTTAATTCTTCTCTGAATGTTTGGTACAATTCACAAGAGAACCAAACTAATCATGGACATTTATTTGTTCAGATTTTTTTTTTTGGAGTGAATTTCTTCATTTGTTAAAGATCTGTTAATAAAGTTTCTATTCTTGTGTTAACCTAGGATATTTCCATTTTAAATAATTTGTCTATTTCATCTTTTTAACTGAAATGTAGGTAATGTAGGTAATAATTCCACTTCCACTTCTGATTTAGTTATTTCTATCTGATCTCTGCTTTTTCTTTGTATGTTTAGCTGTGTTTTTTTTTTCAATTTTATTGATTTTCCAAAGAACCAAATTTTGACTTTTAAAAATTTCTCTTGATTTCTGTCCTCCCAATTTCATTTATCTCCACTCTAATCTTTATAATTTTTTTCCATTAGCTGTCTTTGTTTGCAATTAGCTCATTTTTTCTAAGACTACAAGTTTAGAAGTTTAGAAGTTATTTACTTGATTCTTTTATTCATTTTTAAGATATGCATTTACAGCTATAAATTTTCCTCTTAGAACTGCCTTCCTTGCATCTTATATCTTGGAGTATGTTTTGTTTTTGCTTTCATTCATCTCTAAATATGTTATAATTTCCCTTGTGATTTCTAATTTGATCCATTGGTTGCTTAAAAGTGTAGTGTTTAATTTGTACATAGTTGTGAATTTTTCTATTTTGCTTGATATTGATTTTTTTACTTTATTCCATTGCATCCAGATAACATACTTTGTATAATCTCAGCCTTTCTAAAATTTTCTACATTTGTTTTTTGCCCTAACAAATGGTCTTTCCTAGAGAAGGATATGTGTGCTCTTTCAAAGAAAGTGCATTTTTCTTTTGATGGGAGAAATTTGACTATATTTCTGACTTTCTAAATTTGACTATAGTTGATTTATAGTGTAGTTCAAGTCATGTATGTCCTTATTGGTTTTCTCTCTAGATATTTTATTAATTATCAAAACGGTGTTTTGGAGTCTCTTAATTTTTATTTTAAAATTGTATAACTCTCCCTTAAGTTCAGACAAAATTTGCTTCATATATTTTGAGGCTCTGTCTTTTTAGATACATCTCTATTAGTAATTTTTCTATATTCTTGGACAGTATATTTTCTATTTTATATTCTATGTATATATTATGTCCTTCATGTCTTGTAACAGATTTTATCTTAAAGTATATTTGGTCTGATATTTGTATACACACCTCAGCTATTTGCATGCAATATATTTCAATCTTCCAATTTTCAACTTATTTATTTATTTGAATTTAAAATTAGTCTTCTAGGCAACTTAACATTGGATAATCCTTTTGGAAAACCATTCTGCCAAACTCTGCCTTTTGATAGGAGAGTTTAATTCATTTATATTTAATGTAATTACTGAAAAATCAGGTGTTACTTCTGTCATTTAACCATTTGTTTTTAAATATATTATACCATGTGTGTCCTTCTTATCTATGGCTCCCAATAAATGATGGAAAGCATTTGGCTTCCAACTTCTATGAGAATCCCACAAAAAGATATCTACAAATACATTTATTAAAAAATATATAAATAGCCAAAAGTATGAAAAGACCAAGTTTCCATTTAAAGAAGAATGGATAAAAAAAAATCTTTGGTAATTCACACAATTGAAGGTTATTAAGTAATAAAATGACGTATGGATATACATAATATCCTTATGCTGAGTGAAAGAAGCCTTACCAAATACACATACTATATGATTTCATTAATATGAAGTTTCAGAACAGGTGAAAAATATCCACTATGGAAAAAAATTAGGATATAGATGGGGATTAACTGGAAATTGCCATGAAAGAACATTGTGAGTGAAGGATAATGGTCTAAATTGAAAGAGATTTGGGTTACGTAGATGTACATGTTTGTTAAAATCATTACTTAAGGTGTGCATTTCATTGTATCTAAATGTGACAGTTTTGAGATTTTGTCTGTGAATCCCAAAATGAGAAAGATTATGTTTGAAAACTAATCTATTCCTGTGGGTGTGATACCCTTTGATTGTATTAAATCCAGTAAGGTTCTCTCATTAAGTTTACTTTATAAAATCCTTTTAGGATGTCTGATTTGGCTACATTGGTAAGATGTAAGTCAGGTCGTGTCCCTGTCCCCTTAATGGGCTGATATAAATGGACACTCACTCAATAAGACACACAGGAAGAAAGAGAGATCTGTCATTTTTGATCCTGAGGCCCCAGGGTGAGATGAACCATTCACCTGATATTTTGTGGCTGAGCTTGAGATGAGAGCAAAGACTGATGTAGAAGTCCCAGAAAGAAATAAGCCCTATACAAGGAGAGAGAATAAAGTCTGAGAGACAAGCCTTATGCCAGCCTGAAGCTGAGAGAAAGGAAGCCCAGAAGGGAAGCCTGAAACCTCACAGAGATCAGTGAATCTTGCTTCAACACATGGCAACTGACCATGGTGAGAAAGAAGCCCTGAGTTGGATTATTTAGGGCCTTATAACTATGAGCTTTTACCCCAAATAAATACCCCTTTAAAAAGCCAACAGATTTCTGGTACTTTGCACTGGCACCCCTTTGGCAGACTAATACAGTAAATTTTAAATAAAGATGAATAAAATACAGAAAGGTTGTTGGAAGAAGATAATGATGTAGGAAGCTCTAGGAATTAGTTCCTCCATGAGAACAGCTACTGAACTGGCACTGTCTGAATCAACTATTTTAAAACTCTAGAAACTAGTAGAACAGTGTTGAACATCCAGGTAAAAGTGGGAGTGGGGAGGATGAGACTGGTAAATTGCAGTAAATTCTGGTAAATTTTATTCTGTTCAGTGTCTTCTATCCCCCATCCAAGAGACTGCTTGCATGCAGCAGTGTGGCCCACAGCTCCAGCTCTAGTGTAGACAGCTGGAACCAGGTTGGAATGTAAAGACCTAATTCCTAAGACCCTTGAGTGTAAAGTCCAGAAGCTGATCACTGATTCTCTTCAGCTAATTCAGATTACTGTGGACCAGCTTTGAGGGTGGCCATACATTGTGTTTTAGTTTCCTAGGCTGCTCAAGCAAATACCATGAAAAGTGTTGGGTTAAACAATGTGAATTTGTTAGCTTATGGATTTGACACTAAAATAAAATTCGAATGAATTCATCAAGGTGATTCTTTCTCCCTGAAGTTTGGTGTTCTTTGACTGGTGACTGAAGTTCTTTCATCCTAAGCTTGTCAAATGGCAAGGCACATATTGCCATCTTCTGGTCTCTTCCTTTTCTTCCTTCTCTTCGGGGTTCCAGTGGATTTCAACTTCTTTCTTCTCCTGGCTTTCTCTCTCTGAATTTCAGTCTGCTTATAAGACTCTAGTAAAAGGATTAAGACCCACCGTGACTGAGGCTTTTGTAGACCCCAGAAAATATCGTGTCCTTAAAATGAATCCATTCCTGTTGGTGTGAAACTATTGTAGGTTGGATCTTTGGTTAGATTGCCTTAGTTGAGGGTCTTTGATTAGATTACTTCAGTAGTGTGTGGCCCAGAGTGGGTCTTAATCCTTGTGGCAGTTTGATATAATTATGAAATCCAAAAATATAATTGAATCATGCTTGTAAACTGATATGTTAATCTGGGCATGATTAGGTTAGGATTAGGGCATTGAGCCCCACCCCTTGGTGGGTGGGGAATTGAATATAAAAGGCAAGGCAAAGGACAGTTGAAGTAGTCTTTTAAGAAGCAGTTTTGATGTTGGAAAAAGGCCCCAGGAGAAGAGAAGGAAGCCTTTCACCTGATCATCTACAGCTGACCTTGTGGAGGAAACAGGAGCTTAGCCCAGAGAGAAATGCAGCCCCGGGAAGAGAGGAACCCCAGAAGCCTCAACCCTGGCAAACGCCAGCAGCTGTCTTGCTCCAACACGTGCCAATGGACTGTGGTGAGAGAAGAAACTTAATGCTTTATGGCCTGGGATCTGTGGACTTCTACCCCAAATAATTACCCTTTGTAAAAACCAACCCATTTTTGGTATTTCACATTAGCACCCCTTTGGCTGACTAATATAATCCTCTTACTGGAGTCCTGTATAAATGGAATGACTATGGAGAGAGAGAACCACAGAGACAGCATAACCCTCAGAAGCTAAGAGAGAAACAACAGACACCAGAAGCTGAAATCAATGGAACCTTGTAGAGAGAAAGCCACAGGAGCATAGAGAAAGCTCCAGGAAAACAGAAATTGAAGCAATGAGACCTGGAGAAGAAGAGAGACAGCAGATGTTGCTATTATGCCATGCCATGTGACAAGATCCAGAGCATCACCTAAAGCCTTGATCTGTATACTTACTCAGCCTCAGAACTGTAAGCTTATATGTTAATATATCCCCTTGTAAAAACCAAACCATTTCTGGTATATTGCATTGTAGCAGCTTTTAGCAAACTGAGACAGAAAGCTATGAGAAGAATAAGGTAACACTGAATGTCAGCACAGGGGAATGCAATTTGAACACAGGATATTGACTGGCAATGTGATGACACATAACCTTTTGCTGATAAAAATATTAAAGACCACTGGTTGTTCAAGTCCATGCCCAAGTTTCCTCAGTCTTTCAGTACAAGAATTAATATGTTTCACAGGAGTTGAATATTATTTTTAAAAGGAATTTAAAAACTAGGCTTCACAGAAAAATATAAGTTTCTCATGGTAAAAGTATGTGTTGTGCTTAGGAGTCATGGGGTCCCAAGGACAATGTCTAACCTTTCATTTGAACTGTATCAAAGATGAGTCCCAGGAATGGTTTGATGCTCAAGACAGTTTATTTAAGCAATGCTCCTACAAGTGTAACATCAGTGACTTGGTCAATGAAACAGTCAAGGGGTCATATAACCAACTGGCTGGGATTGCATCCATTAGGAGACTATTCTCAAAACTAGAGGAGACTCTCCATCTCCTATATCACATTCAGTCTATATCATTTACCAGGTAGTTCATTCATGTGTGGAGTTCAAGTTATTCTTGTAAGGGTAAGACTTATTTTTGAGGTTTCCAAAATTTCAAGGTATGCTGAGGTGGCCTCATCTGTCAAAATACCCTGGCACCTAGGTTTATATCCTACCCTTATGTGACACATAGTGGCAGCCATTCATGATGCTTTCTTAGACCTACTAGCTATCATTAATTTTATAGCCCTATGTGTTCTTAGAGTATACTACAGCATGCCTGTAAATTTGCTATGGTGTTCAGAAGCCTCAACATAGTCCCTAAAGTATATTAATTATTTACAGATCATTTAACCATTTATTTATCCATTAGTATAATAATATTGAATAATCAATGCAGTTGTGAGTTTTGGAGATTAATTAGCAAGAGAAACATGGAGTTTTAGGCAGAAAGATTATATTCCACTGGTGTGAAAAAATGTATTACAACTAAAAAGAGAAGAATCAAAGTTATTTCAGGTTGTACTATATGAACAAATCAGGACAAAGATTGGAGTGGTAAAAGAGGAAGCTGTTCTAGATACTTACTGAATAAATGATAGTTAAATAGATATAAACAAGCAAATAAATATTATATACAATTTAAGAGATTCACCCATGGACACCAGATTATGGATGTTTTCCATGATGACATTTCTTAACTTTCTCCAGGATGAATACAACAAAACCCACTCTTGCTGGGTGAGGTCTAGAGCTACATTTCTGAAGGTCACTGATTCATAAAATATAATGGACATTCTAGTTCAGAAAGGGCCATCCATACCAATGTTCAGAGGAGGATGGTTGGGATGGCAGTAATGAGGAAAGGAGGGGTTGCATGTATAGAACACTTGAACTGTGTTCGGCATTCCAGTCAGGTTGTTTTAAGTGCTAACTTGGCATCCATCATTCAGATACACTTACAGGGACATACATATATAATAAATAATGAAACCTCATTATAAAAATATCACATGAAATATGGTGTGATATAGCCTTTAAATTTCCTAACAAACTGGCAATTATGACTTTCAGATGTTGTTTATATAATCTGCCCTCTAGAATTCATAACTAAATCTGTATTTTCCAATTTCATGTAATTCTACATATTCTTCATAAGGGAAGACATAATCAGATCTGCCATTTTTTAACCATGTCTATGGTTTGAATATTCCCCTCACAGACCTCAGTTTCTTCATCTATAAAATGGTTTTATTAAACCATTTTATAGTTGCCTTCAATAAAAGATATAAAGTGCCTTCACACAAGTGATAGTTCTATTATACATTAAAATAACAGAAAAAATCTTTAAACAATGTACAGCATCTGCATAACTGAATAGGTTTCACACAGAACTGGGGATCAGTAAGTTCTTCCTCTCTCAAATCTATAAAACTCAAGTGTTTATGGAAAGATTTAAGTAGACATTGAGTAGCACACCCAGTGGCCACTGAGACTGCTATACTGAAGTATGGTTCTATCTTGATTTGCCTCGTGGTAGGAGAGGTCTCCAATTCTCAATTTTCTTCTGGATCTCCAAACCCCACTTTTCATTTTTTTCTCTGGTATCTTCATCTTGACTTTCTGTTCAAGGCTAACATTAGCCTCTTTATTGGTTCTGGTTTCTCTCATTCTTCAAAAGTATTCATAAGGCCTAAAATTTTACTCTAACTGTTAAATTCCTTCTTTTGTATGAACAGCCTTAAAGGAAATAGTGCTCCCTCTACCTTGATACCACTTACCAAATTTGTACAAAACTTGTTTAAAAGGAGAGAAAATGGGTTATTGGTGACACAGTGGTAATGAGAATGTTAAACATATTTTCAAAATTTGCAAATATATTCTATCAGAATTTTAAGAAGTTTACTACTAGAAAATATTAAATTATTCTTTGTTGCCTCATTCTCTCTCGTACCCTGACCACTGCACAGCCCTCACCCCAGCACCTGTAACACTGGATTAGTTGAATTCACCTACTGAAACATCAGCATCAATACTGGACAGTCAAGTTGTGTTCTTACTGATCTCTATCAACCCTATTCACTACGATCCTAAGCACATTTTAAATACTAACTTGGAAAATGAGTAAATTATTTTCTCATATTCTGCCCAAAATCTAGCAGTAGGGATGCAATCTCAGTAGAAATAACAGTTCCCTATTCACCAGTAGATTCATTGCCAAATAATGTCTTCCTTTGGTTTTTCACTCACAGACAGTCCAAGAACTAACTTGGCAATGCTTAGGATGGTAAAGAATCTGTAAAACTCAAAAATTATCCCCAGTTTCCAGACCTACCTGCCATGAAAATCCAAAAATGAGGAGGAAATAAAGGAAAAAATTCATTGACAATAGCAACTAATAGAATCAAATCTCTAGGAATGAACATAACTGGAGTTGTAAAATATTTGTACACAGAAAACTACACAACATTCTTAAGGGAAATCAAACAAGACCTAAATAAATGGAAGAATATATTCCATGTTCATAGATTGGAAGACTAAATATCATTAAGATGTCTGTCCTACTCAAATTAATTTACAGATTTAATGCAATTTCAATAAAAATTACAATAGCATTTTTTACTGAACTGGAAAAGCTAATTATGAAATTTATTTGGAAGGGCAAGGGGCCCTGAATATCCAAAAATACATTGAAAAAAAAGAAAGTGGAGGAATCATGCTACCTGACTTTAAAGCATACTATTATACAATGCTACAGTGGTCAAAACAACATTATATTGGCACAAGGATAGACATATGACCAATGAATCCTAATTGAGTGTTCTGAAATAGATCACCACATATACAGCCAGGTGTTCAGAAGCCTCAACATATACAACAAGGCCATGAAGCTCACTCAGCTGGGACAGAATAGCCTCTTCAACAAATGATGCTGGGAGAACAAGATATCCATATCCAAAAAAAAAAAAAAAAAAGAGAGAGAGACAATCACCATCTCATGTACATTACAAAAATTAACTCAAGATGGATCAAAGACCTAAATATAAAAGCCAAGACCATAAAACTCCTAGAAGGCAATGGAGGGAAACATCTACAAGATCTTAGTAGTATGAAATGGCTTCATAAACTTTACACATAAAGTGTGAGCATGAGAATTATTGTTTTTGAATTCCTACTGACAACATTATAATTTTATGGGGGCTTAACTTTATAAGGAAATGTGTTTTGACATTGATATCTTATTAAGGTATTCACCTGGGTGTGCCCCACAAGCCAACCAACAGAAATATGCATTATGTTCTAAGAGAAATAGGGTTATGACTCCCACACATTCAAAAATAAAAATTCTATGGCTATTGCTAATAAACAATGTGGGAATAAAGATATCTTAGAGATAAGAACATGAAAGTCATTGCATTTTATATGGTAATTGTCTCATGATGTTCAGAGTTTTCGATCTCTTTTTTTTTAACTTTATTTTGTACATTTAATAATTGAAAACATAAACAATTAAAAACTAAAAAGTAAACACAGATGAATAAATATATTCTAATCATACCATAGGTAGATTTAGGTCTCCACCAGCAGGTAAACATTGTGGTATTTCTCACAGAGAACTAGTCTTAGTTCATCTACTACCATTATTTATCCAAAATCCATAATCCATAACTTCCCTCTGGATCCTCCCTCCCTCTCTTCTAAATCCTGCCCCAGCCACTGCCCATACACTTCCTTAAATCATCTTGATTCTACATGTGATTTCTATGAAGATCCTCCTTCAACCGTTTTTTTTTTTTTTTTTTTTTTTTTTTTAGATCTTTCCCCTTTGGATCTAAATATCAATCAAGAAACTTAAGAAATATTTCATGGTGGGGTTAATCAATTGAAAAATTATCTTTATTTGGAAGAATCATTGATTCCTATCCTTCATATCAAGATCTCAAAATCCTCTGCATCAAAAGACCACTCAATTGGGAAAGAATAGTCTCTTCAACAAATGGAACTGAGGAAACAGGATATCCATTTGCAAAAAAAAAAAAAGGACATCTATCTCATATTTTATGCAAAAATCAACTCAAAATGTATCAGAGATCTGAAAATATGAGCCAGAACTATCCATCTCCTAGAAGAAAACAAAGGAAAGCATCATCAGGACCTTGCTTTAGGCAATGGTTTCTGAGAATTTATACCCACTGTACAAGCAAAAAAGGAAAAATAGACAAATGGGACATCATCAAAATTAAGAACTCCTCCCCAAGATGGCTCCCTCTATTTGCTTGTCGTTTTTGCTCATTGTTTGTGCTCATTGTCTGCTCATTGATTTTACTCATTGTCTGCTTGTTGTCTGTTTTTTTCTTTAGGAGGCACTGGGAACTCCATCTGGGACCTTCCATGTGGGAGTTGGGTGATCAACTACTTGAGCCGTATCCACTCCCTGCTCATATTTTTTTACTAATTGTCTGCTTGTTGTTGTTTTATTTGCTTGATGTCTGCTCATTATTTGTCTTCTTTAGGAGGCACCAGGAACCCAACCCAGGATCTCCCATGTGGGAGGTACATGCCCTTCTATTTGAGCCACATCGGCTCCCAAATTAAGAATATTTTTGCCTTATATGACTCTATTATGAAAATAAAATGACAAGCTACAAAATGGGAGAAAATACTTTGAAACCACATATCCAATAAAAGTTTAATATCCATAATATATAATGAAACCCTTCAGCTGAAAAACAAAAAGACAAAAACAATAGAATTAAAAGATTTGCAAAAGATTTGAATAGACATCTCTCCAAAAAAGTTCTACAAATGGCCAAAAAGCACAAAAAGAGCTATGCAACATAGTTAGCCATCAAGGAAATACATATCAAAACCACAATGGTATACCATTTCACACCCATTAGAATGGCTGTTATTTCAAAAATCACAAAATATCAAGTGTTGTTGAAGTTGTAGAAAAATAACATTCATTGCTGGTGACAATGTAAAATGGTGCAGATGCTGTGGAAGACAGATTGACAGTTCTTCAGAAAGCTAAGTATAGAATGACCATATGACCCTGTAAAGCCTCTACTTCATATATACCCCAAAGTATTGAAAACAAAGACGTAAACAGATATTTGCATATTGACATTCATAGTGGCATTATTCATAATTGCCAAAAGATGGAAAAAATCCAAGTGTCCATTCTTCAGTCCATTCAATTGAAGAATGGATACATAAAATGCATGTGTATTTGTGTATATATCTATATATTATATATAACAATGGAATATTATTCAGACATAAATAGAATGAAATCTTGATATATTCAACATGGATGAATTTTTAAGCATCATGTTGAGTGAAATAATCCATTAAAAAAGGACCAATACTGTATGATTTCACTGATTTCAAATATTGGGAATAAGCAAGTTCATAGAGCCAGAATCTAGAATATAGCTTAACAGGGGATGGAGCAGGTAGAGGGGATAGGAATTAAGACATAAAATGTACAAGGTTCTTATTTGGAATGACGGAATAGTTTCAGTAATGGATGGTGGTGATGATAGCACAACAGTGTGAAAACAATTAACAGAACTGAAATATATAACTGAATGTGACTGACTGAAAGGGGGAATGTTAGATTGAATATATTGTTACAGAAGGAAATTATTTTTAAGAATCCTTGAAGCTACACTATACGAACAATAAGCCCTCACTTAAACCATGTAATATAGTTAATAGTACAATTATAACAATGTGCTCTCATCAATTTTAACAAATATTCCACACCAATGAAAGGTGTTAATAATAGGGTGGTATATGGGAATTCTGTATTTTTTGTATGATTCTTCTGTAAACTCACAACAATTTTAATGGAGAAAAATATTTTAAATGCTCTGCATCAGAATATAGCAGAATTATATGTTTCACAAGATTTCTATCCTGCCCTGAACTCCTCATAAGGCAGAGAATCAAGGGGTTTAGGAGGATATCTGGTTGTTCCATCTGATCATTTACAAAAGTAGCAGCTGAAATCTTGTCCTGAATCAACCATTATTAGTGGCAACATCCTGCATTTCTCTTTCTCTGTGTATATGTGTATGCATGAGAAAGAATTAATAATCTATAAACTATAAATTATGCCATAAATCACCATTAATTAAATGCATTTCATCTGTAAATGATAATGTGTCATGGACAGAAGCAATATTAACTCATCCATTTGTATCTGAAGTCTAGAAAAAAAAGTATTAAATGTGAGGTTGTTCTTGAAGATTTATACATATTTTCATATTTATTACTTACAATAATCTTTCTGACTATGGTTTATTTACCAATTTAATAAATGGCATACTCCAAAGTTCAGAACATTTTAGTAATATAACAAAAGTACATGATTAGAAAATGACACAGCGAAAGGGTGTATTTTGCTCTGCCTGCCAAGCTCAAATTCCTTGAGCGTTATACACCGGTGAGTCCTAGGTTTTAGCTAGAATGTCCCTCACATCAATCATCCAAGATCCCACACTCCTTGCCAAACATAAGCCTCTATATCTCCTCATTTTTACTGCCTTGTTTAATCCAGTTATTGGTATCATCATATACATATCAAACCAACCTTTTCCCCTTCTGTCCCTATCATGATTTACCATATCCACTAATGAAAACCCAATAGACCCTGACTCCAAATGCTTACGTTTTCCCATGAATCAGTATGACTAGAATATTGTTCTTCATCTCAACAAAAAGTCCTAACTACTAGTGGCTTTTCCATATATCTGGCAACCTTACTAGCTCTTGCTAATTAAACCATGCTTTCATTCTCCATCAACACTTAAAATTTTCTCCATGTCTTTTAATGATCATGCATTCTCATGTTTCCTTTCACTTTTAACTGGTGCAGTCACCTCCTACTAAGCAGATGGCTTATGCAATTTGCCAAATAACACTACAATTCCTAAATATCTCCAAATATTCCTGAATTTATACAGTTTGGCTACTCCTTTTCTCCTATTTAATTGAAAGGTCATACTACCTCTGGCTAAGTCCAATATCTCCAATTGAACATTTTCTCTCTTGTTTTGTTCAGAACCATATTATTGATTATAAATTTAATTTCCTTACCAGAAACCTCTCCCTCTTTACACAATACATCCCTAAACATTTAAGCTCATCTTTGTCTCTTCCATCTTGAAACAGAAACCTCCTCTGAACCAATTTTCTTTCAAGTTCCTGAACTGTTCTTCCTTTCACAATCAAACTGAGTGTGCAGTTACTATTTCTTAACACCCAACCAAACCCTTCTGACTTACACAAATCAGTAATAATTTCCTCAAAAATGAATCTTGCTGTTATCACCAATTATTCCTTACAAATAAATGTTTATTTGGAACCAAATAATTGAACCATAACCACATTTTGATAACTTTCTTTTTCCTTGTTTTCATTTTTCACAAAATATACAACCACTTAAGGAAATTGGTTAATCCCCAATCCACAGAGTCATTTACAAAAGGTTTTAAGTTTTATAACCCAAATGTAGCAAATTAGAAATTAGCAATCACAGAATGTGGTGTAATGAAAGACTAAGAGTCAAAGAAGTCTAAATACTGATCTTCACTCCTGCCACTAACTAGCTATATGCTTCAGGCAAACCACTTTTCTCTTCTAGATTCTGATTATAAAATGTAGAGGCTGGCATAATCTTCAAGGTTCCTAAAAGTTGCTTCTAATGTTTCAGGGTAATTCAGGAAGAAGCAAAGCTTCCTGTTACATTGTAGGTTCAAAGTTGAAAATATTTTTTTTAAAAAGGATTGAGAAAAGGAAAGGAAATTTTTTTAGCCAAAAAGACTTCAAGATTTTTCATGATCACAGGGCTAATAAGTGATCAAACCCTAGTCTGGCTGGTTTCAGGCTCAGCACACAGGGGGGACTTAATAAGAAAGCAGGGGAATGAATGAAGGAAAGAAGAACCACATCAAGAGTGAATATAGGAGAGCGGCAAGATGGCATTAGTGTAGGAGGGCGCACACTGCAAGCTCCCAGAGCGAGGCGGATTGTGGACGGGGTCTTGCCTGGGGGTCTGTGCTGTGCACGCGTGGAATGAGAAGCTTGGGACATCTATCTGCGCGGATCGGCGGCGTGGACCGAACGGTGGAGATTCGTGAGTTTTGAGGCTGCCGGTGGAGGTTGGCACAGGTTGCTGAGCCCCGCGGTTAGGGAAAAAAAATAAAAAGGCCATTTGGAGCCACGGGCGGGGCGAAAAAGTTTTATTTTCTGGGGATCTGGCTACCTGGCCCCCCTTGGACCTTGTGTGAACAGAGCAAATAAGATAATCAGCACCCGGTGAACTGGAGGGGGGATTTTGTTCGGGGAATGGAGCTGATTTCCCTAGCCACCCAGGGATAAGACCGGGGATGCTGCGGAGCCAGGAGGAAGGGACACTTCCCAAAAAAGGGAGGGTTCGGTTGGAAGACAGGGAAGGGTATTTTATATTTTTAGCCATTGACCTGGCTGCCTGCACCGCACCATAGCTTTGGGGAGCAGATAAGCCGACCTGAAGCAGCATCAGGCTGAGAGCAGACACGAATCTGCACTCAAACTGATATACTGACCAGCCCAGTGACGCTGGAGCTTGGAGCCAGAAGGGGCGGAATCCACCATCATTAGCACTCCTCACTGACTAATATCAGAGCTTCAGCTAACCTGGGGAGTCCAGAAAGTGGGACATGCTTGATTAATTTCCACGGGCCCAGCTAGGGTCCCTTCAGTAAGGGGATTGGTCTAGAGGAGGAATTATTTTGTGTCCTGCATTTGGCTAAAAAAAAAAAAAAAAAGTGAGGTCACCTCAACAAATGAAAAATAAATTCTTTTTAATTTAATTTAATAGCTAAAAGCTGCTTCAGGACCTGCATATAGAACCCTGTGGGGAAATTCATTGATAAACACAAGTAGGCAGGAAGGATTCACGTGGACCCTAGGGGAATCATTGACCCCCCTTAGCTCTGTTTGACTGCTTGCCTGCGTGGATCTTTGGTTTCTCTCTGTTACTTTCTGGTCTATTGCTATTTTTCCCATTTTCCTCCCCCCTTCCTTTCTCCTTCTATTTTTTTTTTAAATAGGTGCTGCCAACTGGTCGCTTCTTTGCTGGGCTTCTTATTCAGTAATTTCCCACGCGCTGTATATATTGATTCTGTATTACAAACTATTGCTTATCCTTCCTGCATGTTTCTGCCTTCTGTTTTCTTTTGTGGCTCTTAGAGACAACATTTTTTCATAGGCCCACAACTTAAGGGTGTCAATTTCTATAACATCTATTTTGTTTTCTTCTTATTCTTTTTTCTTTTTTTTTTATTAGTATTAACTTTTTCCTTTCAGACATTTCTCTACTATTTCTCTCCCTCCTCATAATTCTAGCCTTCTAAATCACTATATATATATATTCCTCCATTTGTTTTCCCAGTCCATTGTAGGAACTCCATATTTTTTCCTAGTACTCTACACTGCCTACACAAGTTAAATATTCATCTCATTAAGTCCCATTTTGCCCCCCTTCTAACTTTTATCAATATTTCTATTATCTTTCTGCCTTCCTTACATCTTTTGATTCCTCTGACCCTAACCTTTTGCCTTCAAGGGAACATAGAAAGAAGCAAGGAAATAAAATAAGAAGAAAAACTGCCAAAGAGAAAACTTAACTCACACGCAGAACCAACAGCTAAATAAAATTCTAGAGCATAGAGAAAGCTAATCAACTGAACAAACCCATCAAGATAATATGATGACCAGAGGGCAACAGAAAAATACAAATGACTCTGAGAAACTAGAAAACATGGACCAGTCCAGTGCACAAAATAAAAACCAGGAAGCAATGCAGTACATCGAAGAACTAATCAAAGCTATCCAAAAAAATATCATGGACCAACTTAAAGAACTGAAGGAAGAGATTAAGGATATAAAGAAGACACTGGGAGAACATACTGAAGAAATAGCTAACACACCTAAAAAGGTAATGGATATGATGGCGAACAAAGACACAAGTCAAGAAATGAAAAAGACACTGGACTCACATGGCAGCAGAATTGAACAGGCAGAGGAAAGAATTAGTGATATGTAAGACAATACAGTTGAAATAAAAGAGATTGTAGAAAAGATAGACAAAAAGATAGAAAAAATCCAGTATGGTCTCAGGGAATTAACCGATAATGCAAGATGCACAAACATATGCATTATGGGCATCCCAGAAGGAGAAGAGAAGGGAAAGGGAACAGAAGGAGTGTTGAAGGAAGTTATGGCTGAAAACTTCCCAACTCTATTGAGAGAGATGGATGTGCAGATCCAGGAAGCACAGCGCACCCCAAATAGTATAAATCCCAACAGGCCAACTCCAAGACATATACTTGTCAAACTGTCCAAAGCACAAGACAAAGAGAAAATACTCAAGGCAGCAAGAGAAAGAGAACCATCACATACAAGGGAAGCACAATAAGATTAAGTGCTGATTTCTCAGCTGAAACCATGGAGGCAAGAAGACAGTGGTATGAAATAGTCAAAACATTAAAAGAAAAAAACTTCCAGCCACGAATTCTCTATCCAGCAAAATTGGCATTTAAAAATGATGGAGAGTTCAAAATATTCACAGATAAACAGCAATTAAAAGACTATGTCAAGAAGAAACCAGCACTTCAAGAAATACTAAAGGAATCTCTACAAGTTGAAAGGAAAAAACAAAGGAGAGAGACTTGGAGGAGAGTTTAAAAACAACTGTAAAGTCAAAAAGAGAAACAAAACAACATATGACATACATTAACCCAAAGAAAAAATGACTGAAGTAAGAAATTCGTTACGAGTAATAACACTGAATGTTAATAGATTAAATTTACCAATCAAAAGACACAGATTGGCAGAATGGATAAGAAAATATGATCCATCTATATGCTGTCTACAAGAAACCCACCTTCGGCCCAGGGATTCAAGAAGGCTGAAACTGAATGGCTGAAAAAACATTTTACAAGCTAACAATAGCCATAAAAGGGCAGGAGTAGCTATTATAATATCAGACAAAATAGACTTTAAATGCAAAACTATTGTAAGAGAAAAAGAAGGACACTACATATTAGTAAAAGGAGTAATCTCTCAAGAAGAGAGAACAATCATCAACATTTATGCACCTAATCGAGGTGCCTCAAAATACGTGTGGCAAACTCTGGAAAAACTAAGAGGAGAAATAAATTCCTCTACAATTATAGCAGGGGACTTCAACACACCACTATCATCATTAGACAGAACATCTAGGCAGAGAATTAATAAAGAAACAAAGGCACTCAACAATACATTAGAAGATTTGTACTTAATAGACATATACAGAACATTATACCCAAATACAGCGGGATTTACATTCTTCTCCAGTGCAAATGGAACATACTCCAAAATAGACCACATGCTAGGCCACAAAACAACACTCAATGAATTCAAAAAGATTGAGATTATACATAGTAATATCTCTGACCACAACGGAATGAAGTTGGAAATCAATAAGGGCCAGAGAAACAGATTAGGCACAAGGATATGGAAGTTAAACAACACACTCTTAGACAAACAGTGGGTCAAAGAGGAAATTTCAAAAGAAATCAGTAACTACCTTGAAACTAATGAAAACGACAACACAACATATCAAAACCTATGGGATGCAGCGAAAGCAGTCCTGAGAAGGAAGATCATAGCCATAAATTCATATATTAAAAAAGAAGAAAGAGCTAAAATTGAAGACCTAACTGCACACTTGGAGGAACTGGAAAAAAAACAAAAACTAAACCTAAAGGAAGTAGAAAATAGAAAATAACGAAGATTAGAGCAGAACTAAATGACATAGAGAATAAGAAAGCACTGGAAGCAATAAACAAAACCAAAAGCTGGTTCTTCGAGAATATCAACAAAATTGACAAACCCTTAGCCAGACTAACAAAGAAAAAGAGAGAACAGATGCAAATACATAAAATAAGGAATGAGCAAGGTGATATCACTACTGACCACACAGAAATAAAGAGTATCATAAGAGGATACTTTGAAAACTTATATGCCAACAAGAATGACAATTTGGACGAAATGGACAAGTTTCTAGAAACCCACAAACAGCTGACATTGATGAAAGAAGAAATAGATGATCTCAACAGCCCAATTAGAAGTAAAGAGATAGACTCAGTCATTAAAAACCTCCCAACTAAAAAGAGTCCAGGACCAGATGGCTTCACAGCTGAATTATACCAAGCATTCCGGAAAGAGCTAACACCAATTCTACTTAAGCTCTTCCAAAAAATAGAAGCAGAAGGAATATAACCTAACTCATTCTATGATGCCAACATTACCCTAATACCAAAACCAAATAAAGATACCACAAGAAAGGAAAATTACAGACCAATTTCTCTAATGAACCTAGATGCTAAAATCCTTAACAAAATACTTGCTAATCGCATTCAACAACATATCAAAATGATTATACACCATGACCAAGTGGGTTTCATCCCAGGTATGCAAGGATGGTTCAATATAAGAAAATCGGTCAATGTAATACACCACATAAACAAACTGAAAGAAAAAAATCACATGATCATCTCTATAGATGCAGAAAAAGCATTCAACAAAATACAGCACACTTTCCTCATAAAAACATTACAAAAGATAGGAATAGATGGAAACTTTCTGAAAATGATAAAGGGTATATATGAAAAACCCAAAGCTAACATCATTTTCAACGATGAAATCCTAAAAGCCTTCCCTCTGAGATTGGGAAAATGACAAGGATGTCCACTATCACCACTCCTATTTAACATTGTCTTAGAAGTATTTGCAAGAGCACTGAGACAAGAAAAGGACATAAAAGGCATCCAGATTGGAAAAGAAGAAGTAAAAATTTCATTATTTGCAGATGACATGATCCTATACATAGAAAGCCCTGAGAAATCGACAACAAGGCTTCTAGAACTTATAAAGGAGTTCAGTAATGTTGCAGGCTATAAGATCAAAGCTCAAAAATCAGTAGCATTTCTGTACACCAATACCAGCAAACTGAGGAGGAAATCAGGAAAAAAATAACATTTACAATAGTAAACAAAAGAATCAAATACATAGGAATAAATTTAACTAAAGATGTAAAAGACTTATATACAGAAAACTACACAACACTGTTAAAGGAAATCAAAGAAGACTTAAATAAATGGAAAAATATTCCCTGTTCATGGATGGGAAGATTAAACATCATCAAGATGTCTATCCTACCCAAACTAATCTACAGATTTAATGCAATCCCAATAAAAGTCAACACTATATATTTTAAGGAACTGGATAAACTAACCACAAAATATATGTGGAGAGGCAAGAGGCCCCGAATTGCCAAAGATGTATTGAAAAAGAAAAATGAAGTTGGAGGTATCACATTACCTGACTTTAAAACATACTACAAAGCTACAGTGATCAAAATTGTGTGGTATTGGCACAAGGATGGACCTACTGACCAATGGAACCGGATTGAGAGTTCTGATACAGATCCTCACATATACAGTCATCTGATATTTTCAAGGCCACGAAACCCACTCAGTTGGGAGAGAGTGGCCTCTTTAACAAGTGGTGCTTGGAGAACTGGATAACCATATCCAAAAGAATGAGATAAGAATACCATCTCACACCTTATACAAAAATCTACTCAAGATGGATCAATAATATAAATATAAGAGCCAAAACCATAAAAACCTTGGAAGATAATGTAGGGAAGCATCTACAGGACCTTTTAATAGGAAATGGTTTCATGAACTTCACAGCCAAAGCACGAGCAGCAAGAGAAAAAATTGATAAATGGGATCTCCTCAAAATTAAAAACTTCTGCACCTCTAAGGATGTTATTAAGAAAATAAAAAGGCAACCTACGCTATGGGAAAAATTATTTGGCAAGCATATATCTGATAGGAGTCTAATATCCTGCATATATAAAGAAATCCTTCACCTCGAAAATAAAAGGACAAACAACCCATTTAAAAAATGGGTAAGTAACCTGAAAAGACACTTCTCCCAGGAAGACATACAAATGGCTAAAAAGCACATGAAAAAATGCTCAACATCACTTGCTATCAGGGAAATGCAAATCAAAACTACAATGAGATATCATCTTACACCCATCAGAATGGCAGCTATTAAAAAAACAGGAGACACTAAATGTTGGAGAGGATGTGGAGGAATAGGAACCCTCATCCACTGCTGGTGGGACTGCGGTATGTTCCAGCCACTGTGGAGGAGAGTTTGGCGGTTCCTCAGAAAACTAGCAATAGATCTTCCGTATGATCCAGCAATTCCACTGCTGGGTATATACCCAGAAGAACAGAAAACAAAA